>CM046878.1:313891643-314491643 GCA_025667525.1 Glebionis coronaria
GTTTAACTAGGATTAGAATTATGCTTTTCTTTTGGCTTGTTTTCTTTTTCATACATCTTTGTATGATTTATTTTCTTGTATCTTTATTACATGTGTCCTTTTAACATGACTTATCTTGGATCTTAGTTATCTTCTCTTTTCTTATCTTATTTTTCTTTTTGTGTGACCTATGCCTATATCTTGTTGGGTGTTTCTTTTCTTCTACTAAACTTTCCATGTAGCTTGTCACCATAGCTCGATTCCTTGGTGCCCCAAGCAAAGGGGAATTAACACCAAGGGGGAGCATTTGCAAAGTCCGATTCTTTTCTTCTACAAATACTTTGGCATCCTTTTTGCTTCGACAAAAGGGAGAAATGAAATAAACTCGTCTTCGAAAATCTTGTTTTTCATGTGATTGAGTTTATGTGTTGTCGAAATCAAAAGGGGAGATTGTTAATGCAATTATGCCTAAAAACATTACTTTCATTTTTTGGTCTCGCTTTGTTTTGATTACGACAATATATAAAAACAAGGATGAACAAACAAGTTTTCATCTTAATTAAGTTATCAAGGATTTAGGTTTTCTTAAAACTCACTTTTTATTAAATGTGACAAAGTTTTTTATTAAACTTTATTTTTAAGAAAATGTTTTATTAAATTAAATATTTGAAAATTTGAAAATGGCATAATCCATTTGGTTTAGGAATATCCTTTAAGGATAACTATTCTACCAGATGTGACTACCCCACTAAAAGATAAAAGGGCGCGAAGTCTACCTCCACGGTTCCTTAAATACCTATGCGGCTCCTTATCGATATGGAACCGCAGGTATCAATAAGGAACCGCGCCCAGAAAGAGCCGTTGGGCTTTTGTCTTATAAATAGTGGACCATTCTCAGATATTCCCTTCACCTCTTTTACACAGAAATTTCCAAATTCAAACATACTTCTTAAATCATTCAAATCCTTTGTTATTTGGTTGATTACTACTTGTTTAGAAGTGAATCTTTCTCCTCCCATCTCTTCGTCTCCAAGTGCAAAGAGAAGAACACTTCATCCTTGAAGTGTTGAGTCTACCTCAATATCTATTGAAGATCAAGTTTTATTCATTCATTTTAGTTGTGTTGTGAAGATCCAAGTAGTTCTGTTATTTGGAAGTTGTGTTGTGAAGATTCAAATAGTTTTATCTATTCGGAAGTTGTGTATGTAGTAAGGTTAATACTTAGTCCTCAAAGTATATTGGTGTATATTGGTCCTAGCTAAGATTAGGTCTCGACTTTTAGGTTAGAATCGGAAATTGGTTAAGCGACGTTGTGTACGGTTTTTCCACCTTATGGAGTTGTTGATTAGTGATCTCTCGAGTAAGGAGTACTCGAGGAGTAGAGTAGGGATGAGGAGTGAGCTTCGTTGCCGAACCATTATAAATCCTTGGTGTTTGGTGTCGACGTATAGTCGGTAAAGGGCCTGACCCAACAGGCATGCGATCCAACAGGCCCGCGGCCCAACAGACTCATAGCCCATACCTTACTTATCCTTCAAGAAACCCTATCACTATATAAACATGGGTAGGGATCTCATTATACATCAGGTAATCTCTCTCATCTACACCTCTTATACAACATTTCGATCAAATACTAACTTGACCATCGAAGGTGGACCCCAGGGCTCCGGCCTCGGGTCCAAGTCTAACTGGTTCTTCTTTGTTTGCAGTATTACTCAGGACCCGGGAAGACGACTAACGGCCCAAGAGAGTTGTCAGACCAGCCCAACCAAACTATGCTACAACAAGTTAGCGCCATCCTTGGGACACAACAAATTGCTCGTCCTACTCTAATTTAATAGCTTGTCCGCTGATTTCTCCTCACGGTATGTGGAAACTGGAATAACCTATGTTGCTATGATAGTAATATCACATCTTTATTATTTATTAGAATATTTGATTAGGTATGCACTAAGAATTCAATGGCGCATTTATTCATGCATATCTCACATATTTTTGCCATACTAATTAGTTGTTCATATGCATAATCATAAATGCTTAATATGCTCAACATGTAGTTATATGTTCGTATGTTACTTTATTATAAGTTGTAATTACTAAACATCGATGTATGATTTGCCGAAGGTATCATGTGAAACCATGCGTGTACGCATGAAATACCCTTTTTTGTTTAATTTAAAAGATGAACGAATATCTTTTACTTTCCAAAGAACAATGTAGTCATACCATGCTAAAAACTTGATTTGCTTGAATTTAAAAGATGAACAAATATCTTTTAAAAAGTTAGCATGAACGAGTATCTTTTAAAAGGCTAGTAGATATCGTCGCTATCATGTAATATTTTTTCTTATAATATATGATATCATATGACTTGCGTCATAATAATGCATCCTTTTTATGGAAAGTGTATCTCAATAGTATATGGCCAATGTCTCTTTTTGTTATGGAGCATATTTTTCGAATGATTGCCTGGTATTAATCTTAATATAATATATGATGTATATTAGGATATATACTTTATTTTTTACCCGTGGTCATGGTCCTGTTCTTCCACGCTCATCCGCAAATTTGCGCATATTTTATTTTTTCACTACGATCATGCGCCGCTTTTTTTCGCGTTAGTCTGCCGGACCGATTATATTGTTTATATTAATAAAAGATATTACACATATCTTTTGCACTAATAAAAGATATTATCTTTTAAATTTGATAAATGTATATTCTAATATTTTCAAATTTTTATAAAATATTACCCATATCTTTTTTAGATAACAAGATATTACCTATATCTTTTTAATTAAAAAATATATATATTATCAATATTTTTTATATTAATAAAAGATCTTACGTATATCTTTTAAATCTGTAAACAGATTGACATATATCTTTTTCAATAGGTAGCAAGATATTACCTACAATTTTCTATATTAAAAGATATTACGTATATCTCTTAACTTAGTAGCAAGATATTATATATATCTTTTATCTTTGTGCGAGTTTCTTTTAATACGATAAATTTTCGCATCTTTCAATACATGTCTAGATAAATATTTGCATGTCTAGTATCAAGTGATTGCTTATGATACTTATATATATGCTAGTCCATACATTCATACATCTTTAGTCTACGGGTTGTACATGTACCTATCATTCCCAGGTGAAATAAGAGGAATGAGTCTAACCTACTAATTAGACTCGTCGTGTAAGAGGGATGCAACCCCATCAAACACGGATCATGTATCCTTGTTAGGCCCCTTGCTAATCAAGACGTCGATAGCAAGTTAAGCACCCAGCACATTCCAAGCTGGGCCTGTGAAAAACACAAACGTACACACCTAACAACGGGCCAACCTCCCCTGGTCGTCCTTATGGTAGTAGCGGCCTGTCGCACGTAATGAGTCTGCCTCACCCATAAATAACATTTATGATATAACAATAATTCATAAACAGAACACCGTGTTATAAATCTAATACGGAACTAATGGTCATAATTGTAAGTTATTACAAACCGAGTGCGAAAATTCGCACTCACAAAAAATATAATTGTTCACGATAGCAGGAAATGTTTTCATAACAAGTCATTAGGAGAAAATCGTAGTTACGGCTCGGCTTTCCATAAATTTTTATATACTTGATTAAATTTTTTATCTTTTGCACTCGACTATGGTACGTCCATTCGCGTTGGTCTACGCGACCGTAATTTTTTAAATAATTGATTAAGTTTAATACTACTAATCAAGTGTAGCACCATTAAACTTGGGGGGGCAACTAGGGTATAATAATACCACTATTTCCGGGTACGTTGCATGAATGTGTTTGGATATATTCCTTTTCAACAAAAGTTTGCCTTCTGTCGGTTTATTCCTTGGCTACAGAAGTACTCCTTCCGCGCGCTCATTTTTCTCCACGGAAGTATCTCTTCCGTTGGCTTATTCCTTTTCCGCGGAAGTACTCCTTCCGCGCGCTTATTTCTGCGCCACGGAAGTATCTCTTTTGTTGGCTTATTTCCTTCATCGTGGAAGTACTCTTCCACGGGCTCATTATCCTTCGCCGTGGAAGTACTCCTTCCACTGGCGCGTTGTTTTCGCCGTGGAAGATACTCCTTCTGCACGCTTATTTCTGCGCCATGGAAGTATCTCTTCCATTGGCTTATTCCTTTGATGCGGAAGTACTCATTCCGCGCGTTTATTTCTGTGCCACGGAAGTATCTCTTCCTTTGGCTTATTTCCTTTGCCTAGGAAGGAATCTTCCACGGGCTCATTCTCCTTCGCCATGTAAGTACTCCTTCCACTGGCGTGTTGTTTTCGCCGTGGAAGGTACTCCTTCCGCGCGCTTATTTCTTCCCCAAGGAAGTATCTCTTCCATTGGCTTATTCCTTTGTCGCAGAAGTACTCCTTCCGCGCGCGCTTATTTCTGCGCCACGGAAGTATCTCTTCTGTTGGCTTATTTCCTTCACCGTGGAAGTACTCTTCCACGGGCTCATTATCCTTCTCCGTGGAAAGTACTCCTTCCACTGGCGCGTTGTTTTCGTAGTGAAAGGTACTCCTTTTGCGCGCTTATTTTTGCGCCATGGAAGTATCTCTTCCATTGGCTTATTCCTTTGCCGCGGAAGTACTCCTTCCGCGCGCTTATTTTTGCGCCACGGAAGTATCTCTTACATTGGCTTATTTCCTTTGTCGTGGAAGTACTCTTCCACGGACTCGTTATCCTTCGCCGTAGAAGTACTCCTTCCACTGGCGCGTTGGTTTCGTCACGGAAGGTATTCCTTCCACGTGCTCATTATATTTCGCCATGGAGGTATTTCTTCCACGTGCTCATTATCTTTCACCGTGGAAGTACTCTTCCACGTGCTCATTATCCTTCACCATGGAAGGTATTCCTTCCACGTACTCATTATCTTTCGTCGTAGAAGTTACTCCTTCCACTTGCTCAATATCTTTCGCCGTGGAAGTACTCTTCCACGTGCTAATTATCTTTCGTCGTGGAAGGTATTCCTTCCACGTGCTCATTATGTTTCGTCGTGGAATGTATCCCTTCCATGTGCTCATTATCTTTCGCCGTGGAAGTACTCTACCACGTGCTCATTATCTTTCGCCGTGGAAGTACTCTTCCACGTGCTCATTATCTTTCGCCGTGGAAGGTATTCCTTTCACGTGCTCATTATCTTTCGTCGTGGGAGTTATTGCTTCCACGTGCTCATTATCATTCGCCGTGGAGGTATTTCTTCCACGTGCTCATTATCTTTCTAGTAGAAGTACTCTAACGCGTGCTCATTATCTTTCGTCGTAGAAGGTATTCCTTCCACTTGCTCATTATCTTTCGTCGTGGAAGGTATTCCTTCCACTTGCTCATTATCATTCTCTGTGTAAGTACTCTTCCACGTGCTCCTTATCTTTCGCCGTGGAAGTACTCTTCTACGTGCTCATTATTTTTCGCCATAGAAGGTATTCCTTCCACGTGCTCATTATATTTCGTCGTGGAAGTACTCTTCCGCAGGCTCATTATCTTTATCGCAGAAGTTCTCTTTCTGAGTGCTCATTATCTTCGCCGTGAAGGTACGCCTTCCGCGACGAGTTACTTGGCCCGACCATAGAGTGATTTTACCAAGTTTGCATTGTTTGACCTTAATTAGGTGAAACCTGATCAACCATGTTTTGGCGAAGCCATATCTTATGTTATTATATTGTATTAAACTAAAAGGATGTCTACTTCCACCTATATTATCCTTTTCGATGATGACAAAAGAGAAGTCCTGATGTTCACCTCGTCTCCCACAGATGTGCGTGTTCCGACTTTGTCTTTTTATGATAGTCCTAGGGTACAAGAATATTTTTCACATCAAAATGAAGTGATGAATAGTACGCCTTCGCCTACGTCTTATTTTCTATTAGATGAGGATATATTCTCGTCTCCCAATCGAAGTTGTGAAGAGCCTTATGAAACTAAAGAGGATTCTAGAGCACGAATTATGTAAAGACAAGACAAACAATTATCCATAATCGCAAGTCATCTTGATGAAATATCCTTAGAAGCTTTTAGATTGCGGAGAAGAATATTAGGAATTTAATAAGAGGAAGAAAGGAGAAATTGAAGAGCATTTTAGTCAGTTGGAATATAAAGTGGACGTTACCCGACGCCATAATATTAGATTGAGTAGAAGAATGCATGCTTATGAGATGAATATGGCAAGACTAGAGAAGGAGAACTCTGAGCTGAAAGAAGGACTTACGAGGACTAGGCTTAATTTAGAAATACTCATCGATGATCTTAAAACAACTCAACAATTTGACTCCGGATATATTTTGGACATAATTGAGGAGATAAAAAATGAAAAATTAAGCTAAGGAATCTAGTTTTAGTTTGTAAAAATATACAGTTTTTTCATGTAACAGATATGCTTATTGTGTAAATATGAACGATAAGTTGTTAATAAATAAAGAAGTGTGCTTTTGTTCTCGAAAATTCTTGTCATTTTATTTTAGCCTTTATCATCATTCGTATATGAATCCTGATATATGAATTCGTTGAAGGAATTAGAAGTTATCATTCGTATTATGAATCCTCATGTATATGAATTCGACAAAGGAATTAGAAATTATCGTCATTTTATGATATGTTAAACTAATTCCATACTCGAACGTATGAAAATTCAAAAACAATATCATTCTTATCAAGTGTTTGTAAATGTTGGTAGAATGACTCATACGAGATCAACAATATCTGCAACAATGAATCTTACGCTGGAGGAAATAAGGTAATTGGTTGCTGAGAGTGTCACTGCAACTTTGCAAGAATAAGCCGCCAACATAGCAAGTTCAAATAATGGAAATGCTTCAAGAAGAGAAGTTCATATGCAAAGGATCTGAAGGAGTTGTTGGACTTATTTGCTAGTTCGAGAGAATTGAATCAGTATTTGTTCGTAGTGACTATTCTAAAGATTGTAAAGTGAAGTTTGCTACGGGTACGCTGGTAGAGGAAGCTTTGTCTTAGTGGAATGCTTGTGCTCAACCCATCGAGATAGAACAAGCTTATCAGATTCCCTGGAATGAATTTAAGAATCTGCTAATTAAGAAGTATTGTCCTCGCAATGAAATTAGAAAGATGGAGAAGGAATTCTATAAACTAGCAGCGAAAGAGAATAATCTTAAAGTTTACATCCGAAGATTTTAGGAGTTGGGATTATTATGTCCTAACATGGTGCCACATACTGACACGTTGATGGAAGCTTTTATTAGAGGATTGCCTAGAAGTATTGAAGGGAATGTTACCACCTCTAAACCCCAAACTTTAGGGGAAGTTATCACCGTTTCTCAAAGATTAATGGATCAAGTGATAAGGTATATCCTGTACAAGCGGAATTTAATAATAATAGGAAGTTTGATGATAGGAGGAGTTTTCTTGTTAATCGTAATTTCTAGAAGAATAATTATCGCAACTATAATCAAGGCAATAATCGTCAACAACAGAGCAAAATAAATGAGTCTAAAGTTTATGTTGTAGCGCCAAGCAATGGTTATAAAGGAGAATTGCCCCTAGGTTAGAAATGTTCTTTACATCATACAGGATATTGCACTATCAAGTGTCAGAACAATGGATAGGACATCAGACAAGGAACTACATAAATAAAGGACCAACTACTGGAAGTAATCAATTTCATGTAACTAAGGTTTGTCATAACTGCGGAGAAAAAGGGTATTTTACGAATGAGTTTCTTATAGGGAGCAATAGCAGAGGAAAATCTTATTTGATAAACGATACTCAAGAAGATCAGAATACGGTTACGGGTATGTTTCATCTAAATCAACGTCTGGTTAAAGTAGTATTTGACTCAAGAGCTGATAGAAGTTTGATATCTGTTAAAATTTCTACTAAATATGACGTTCCAACTATTTCTTGAATACTAAATATGATATAGAAATAGACAGTGGAAAAATAGTTAACACTAACACCATTATTAGAGGATGTATCATTACTTTATTACGTCAATCCTTTGAAATCGACCCTATACCCATTAAGCTCGGTAGTTTTGACGTAGTCATTGGGATGGATTGGTTATCTAAATACCATGCTAAAATCCTATGTGACGAGAAATACGTTCATGTTTCTATTAACGATGAAGTATTGATTGTCCATGGTGAACGAAGTAGAACTCGACTAAATCTCATATCATGATTAAAGATAAATAAGTATGTATCCCGTGGTAGTCAAGTTTTCTTAGTTCAAGTAGTAGAGAAGAATGAAGAAGGGAAACGAATAGAAGATATTCCGATAGTTAAAAAGTTTTCCCAAAGTATTTCTCGAGGAATTACCAGGTTTGCCACCTTTACATCAAGTTGAATTCCAAATCGATTTCATACCAGGAGCAATACCAATTGCTAAAGCACCTTATCGATTAGCACCTTCGGAAATGCAAGAGTTGTTTAGTCAAATTCAGGAGTTAAATGGTCGAGGTTTTTTTCGACCAAGTATATCGCCGTGGGGAGTTCCAATCTTATTTGTCAAAAAGAAGGATGGATCTTTTGGGATGTGTATCGATTATCGTGAGTTGAACAAACTTACTATAAAGAATCGTTACCCATTACCCATAATCGACGATTTATTTAATCAACTTCAAGGATCGAGCGTATATTCAAAGATTGATATACGTTCAGGTTATCATTAACTGAAAGTTAAGGAAGACGATATTTCTAACACTACTTTCAGGACGCGATACATACATTATGAAATCCAAGTGATGCCTTTCGGTTTAACCAATGCACCAGCTGTTTTCATGGACCTCATGGACAGAGTGTATAAGCCTTACATGGATAAATTTGTAATCATGTTTATCAGTGATATACTTATTTACTCTTGTAATAGAGAATAACATGCCAAGCATCTTGGTATAGTTCTCGAATTAAATAAGAAGGAGGAGTTGTATGCTAAGTTTTCGAAGTGCCAATTTTGGATCAATGTTGTGCAATTTCGAGGGCATATCATTGATTATGACAATCTAACATTTTTAGGTAGTAAATTATTTTCTCGTATATTATTTTGAAACTTATTTTTGTGTTGGTCGATGAACTCATAATTTACGGGTTGAAATTAGGGTTTACGTGCATAATTTAACGTCCTTTACGACTAAACCGGAAACCCTAGGTTTAGGTATTTACGTTTTTGAACTCCGTTTTTTATGAGACAATTTTTATTAGATTTTTTATGTGTCATTGATTCATAATTTATAAAAACGTTTTTCGTAAAACGACTCGAGGGCACGCAAATCAAGTAAACTAGAATCAAGAAGTACCCGTAAATTAGTGAGGATGAGACAAGATAACACTTGCCCCACCCCCACAATGGGACGGCCAAGCTTAGCCAACACACCATAATGTGTGTCAACTTAATATTAAAACTAGGACACTTGTCCTTAGTTTTGTATCAAGACCATTCACACCTTAAAACAACTAAACATCAAACCACTAACTCATTTGTTACATGGAACTCACACAAATCTCTCTCTAGCTCTCTCCTTAACGTCCACTCAGCACCATAAACCACCCCATTTGATCAAAATTCAACCATAAATCTTGTGTTAAACTTGAACAAGAGGAAAGCCTTTTGAAGTCTTGTTGATTGGAGGTGATACTAACATCTACAAAGAAGTTTCCTTGGATTATAGGGCTGATTTTTCTCAAGGTGTTCATATAGTTGGGTGATCTTGAAGGTGGTCTTGGTTTATCATAGGATTGGTCATCAAAAACCAAGCCTTGTTCTTAACTTTCACTATCTTGGTTGGTAACAAGATCATTTCTTCCATTACCTTGTTATTTTGTAAATGTAATTTTATATTTTCTTTATAAATGTATATGTATATGATGATAAATGATGATCAAATTATTATGTGGGGATCTTGTGTTGATAAATTTGGTTAAAATGATCAAAATCTACATGTAAAGATGTTAAAATCTTGACTAAAATTATAGGCTGTATAAAACAGTAAAGAACCATATGATAACCTGATAAAACTTAGATTATTGAATATACAGTAAGATATATGATTTTTACATATGTGGAGAGTTGGCCACTCAATGGAATCCATAAAATGAGCAAGATATGATCAAAACAGTATTAAGGTTCAAATCTGTATAGTTTGTTTTGGACGAATTATTAGGCACACTTAGAGGATGAATGAGAAGTAGCTTAAATGGAGTTAATTGTATCACATATTATTTAGTTTGTGCTGCCCAAAATTGAGCTTTTATATTCTTGTAGAACTCAATATATGGCAAAAATGGTGAAAGTGAGTTTGATAATCAGATATGGAAATAAAAATATATATTATAAAATAAGCACTCAAGTGATACTATTATAAAATACATATATAAAACACACTAACTTACGATAATACTTACAAAATAAGTTATATACTTTGATAAGTAAATGTGACATTTTATAAAGTTACAAATTGATATGTTTTCTAAGTTATAAACTATATATATAAGTTTTACGTCTTTTCGGCTAAAACCGAAAGATTAACGTTTTCGTCAAATAAAACTTAGACGGTCGGACCCGTCTAATGTAAACTTTTTATAACTCATATACTGATATGTAAGTACATTTTACAAGTGAAAACCGATAAAACCCGAGCTTTATAAGTTATGGACATTAACGGACCAAAGTAGCCTTATTGGATTGTTAACCCAACTAGTTTGACTAAACACTTATGGACTTACTCATGGGCTTAACCCACTTGGACCCAACATATGAGTATATTCCTGGTATTAAAAGTATAAAATGTACTAATATAATGTATTGGGCTTATAATAGGCTTATTGGGCCTTAATATGTAAACAAGTTAAAACTAGTGTAACTAGTCTAAAAATTTACTAACACATAACAACTTTAATGATTGAATAAAGATATAAAATCCCACTTGATCATCATCATACTTATAATATCATTATATATATACCTAGCCATTATTTTTATAAGTCATTGGACGAGAGTCTAAGACCGAGTAATATTTATATAGATTTCCGTGATTGAAGTACGCACCGTCACCGATAACCTGCCTTTCATAATAAAGGTGAGTTCATAGCCTCGCACTCTTTTAAATGTTTTATAAAATGTTTTGTAAACCCGCGAGGGAGATAACATGCTAGTTTTTGATAAAAATAGAACACAAGTAGTCCCGATGGTATGCTTATTGATATGGACCCGAATGATGCTATGACCCAATAAACGAGATGTAAAGGATTATTATAGTTCGGTTATGTCACTTAAAGTTCCATTAGCATGAATTGTGAACTACCGGGATTTGGTAGACGCTTATGCATATAATAGTACTATTTGGTAAAGATCACCCTAGTTCGCGCCTTGACGGTTGATCCCCGTCGTGTCACATTGATTGGTAAGCGAATTTATGTATGATAAGATTTATATAGCGTGATTTTTGTGACGATACGCTAACTTAGATGGGCAAATTGTTTGTCGGGTTCGCGGCCCGTTGTTTGTTATAGTAAGGTAGCAATGTCATGCGGCTAGTAATAATCCAATGTAATCCAAATATCCAATATGATATGATGCAATTAACGATAATATTGAGACTAAAGTCTCATGGACGGTTTAAGATGTATGACTTGATTTATATATTGCCTGACTAGCAATACGAGGACTCACTTCTGATATTATACTTGTGTTCTTATTTCTATGACTGTTTTATGTAACGGTTTTATTAAACTCTATGAATTCACTCGGCATTCGCTGATAAAATTTTCGCATGTTTTATCTCAGGTGCTTGAAGGTAACTTGGATGGAGATCGACTCTGATGGCCCACATAATAAAAATTATCCATTCGATCTATGTTTTGTAAATTTTATGACTGTGTAATTTGGGGACCTATTGTAAACTTAAAACTTTTATTCGAATGAATGTATGTTAAACCTTGTACAACCATTTTTATGCGTTGTCTATGATTTGAGTTATTTTGCTATCCCGTAACACTCTATTGACCCTTCCGCTGACCGATACGAAATTTGAGAGTGTTACAGTTTGGTACCAGAGCTCTCGTTATAGAGAACAAAAGATTTTTAAAACCATGGTTTTGAATAAAACATTTCAAAATCTTTTAACTATAAACATTTTCTTAAAATGTTTAAAAAATCTTTTGACTATAACGGTGCCAAAGATCTCCGACGTTACCAACAAGCCTTATTCAGAAGATATATATTTTGATATATATAATTTAAATTATATATATGTATATATCGTAAATTCCGTATGTAACTGTTTAATAATTATTTTTATGCTAATACGAGATATATTATAAATGCAGATTGTCATGGTTGACCCTAATATTCCTGTAGAGAACCATGCTATTTCCGAACCTAATGTAGATGACAACCCTTATTTAGACTTAGTGGATTATAATCTATATGATGATATGGATGATGAAGAGGAGGAACCATTTGAGGATCCTGAGCCCGAGATAGGACTAGGAGATCAGATTGCCCCTCAGGTTGATGTTGTAGAGAATGATAATGATAATGTTGGTATTGAGGAAGATGATGAGATTGGTATAGATGATGTAGGTAATGAGGATGACGACGAGGATGTCGATGAGGAGGTAGGTATAGATGACGAGGTTGATGATGATGATGAGGCTGAGCTTATTTTCCCTGCTGATGTAGAGGATGGTGAGCCCTTATCCCCTCTAGTTGATTGGTGCGATTCTGAGTTTGAGTTACTTAGAGATGAATTGTCTGAATCATCTGAACCTGAGTCTGAATCAGAGGATGATGAGGATGATGATGCACCTAATGGTACTAATGGGATTGCTACCTGTAGGCATGTGATAGGAGAGTCGCCTAGGGTTCGAGAGACTACTCATATTGATGGACTTACACCTTGGGCCTTGAGACGTGATTTAGATGCTTCCTGTGTTCAAGGTAGTATGACAGAGGTTGGTTTAGGTGTTGTTCAGACTCATGTTGCTTTATTGGAGTCGAAGACTAAGATTGGTGAGAAAGAGCGAGAGTTTCTTAATTTGGATTTGACTGATGTGGAGCGTGGTTTGAATGAGACATTTAGGAGATTATCTGTGTTGGAAAGTGGTGAGTATGCCGAGATGAAGAAAAAGGTGAATATGATGGAGATTCAGTTGAGTGTGGCTCGTGCGATGCATGAGAAGGCAGAAAAAGAGTTGAATATATCTGTTGGTTGGAACAGTAGGTTTTATACTGAGATGCTTGAGAAAGGAGTGATTCTTAAGCGCCCAGCTGAAGATGTGTCTTGTGATCGTCCAAAGAAGATACCGAAGACGATGGATGATGGACCATCTAGCAGTTCTTAGTAGACCAGTCTATCTTTAGTAGTTATCTTTTGTATCTTTTGTAACTTTGACTAAACCGACTTATTAGTTAGTAGATCTGGCACGAATTTTGGGCATGTATAGTGCTAGAAACTTTGACATGGAATGTAAATTAAGACAATGTGGTTGTTTCTAATCCAATGAAATATGTATCTTTGCCTTAAATTCCATATCGTGCCTTATATGTATCTTGATTAATTCAATCCATCTTATATGAATCCCTCGTTGGGTGAATGCTTAATATACTTTGAAATTGTGAAATTTTAGAACCATGCCGCCCAAGAAAGCTGTGACTGAGGATGATGTACGTAGGATCATTGCGGAGCATGTTGCCGCATCTATGACTGAATTTATGGCAAATGCTAGAAATGGAGCTGGCGGTAGTGGAGCTGGCGGTAGTGGAGCTGGCGGTAGTGGAGCCGGCGGTAGTGGAGCTGGCGGTAGTAAAATTGGTGGTACTAATGTGAATGTGAATGCTAATATTGTGAATGCTAATGCTGGAGGAAATATAGGAGGACTTGGACCTAATGCGCCTGAAGTCGGTGGTTGTGCTTATGTGACGTTCATGAAGTGTGAACCTCTCCCTTTTAATGAAACTGAAGGTGCTGTAGGATTAAGCCAGTGGATTGAGAAGATTGAGTCGGTGTTTTGAATTAGTAAGTGTAAGGAGGAGGATAAGGTGACTTTTTCTATGGATACTCTTAAAGGTCGTGCGTTGACTTAGTGGAATGGGAGAATTGCTTTCATGGGTATTGATGTTGCTAATGCTACTCCCTGGGCTGAAATTAAAAAGTGGATGACTCTGGAGTTCTGTCCCCGTAGTGTGATTATATGGTTGGAACAAGAGTTGATTCACTTGATAATGAAAGGTGTGGACATTGATACCTACACAAACCGATTCCATGAGTTGGCCTTGCTGTGTCATCGATTGGTGGAACCCGAAGAGATCTGAATTGAAAAATACATTAGAGGGTTGACCAAGAATATTCGAGGGGATGTGTCATAATCAAAACTATTGACCATTGATGATGCTGTTCGAATGGCTTACCAACTCATTGGACAAATAATTTAGGATAGGGTGGATGAAGCACAAGCTGGTAAGAAAAGAAAGGGTGATGGCGATCGTGGAGGTCGAGGTGATAATAGGCAGAATTTCAATTGGCGTCAAAACCAAAGAAGGGGGAATGCAAATGCTCTTACCAACAATACACCGCGAAATGATGAAAAATGTCCTAAGTGTGGTAATAAGAGGCATGCCGGCGACTGCTGGAAATGCCGAAATTGTGGAAAGCTTGGACACAAAGTGGAAAAGTGTAAGAGGGGAGTTATTTGCTTCAACTGTAATGAAGAGGGTCATAAGAAATAGGATTGCCCTAAGTTGAAAAGGATTGGACCTAGAAGAAACCCCCAGGGTGGTGCCTATCAACTTGGAACGATTGAGGTTAAGAAAGAGGATCCGAATGTCGTTACTGGTACGTTTTTACTCATCAATCATTAAGTTGTTGCTTTATTTGATTCGGGTGCTGATAGGAGCTTTGTATCCACTAAATTTAGTGCCCTTATTCACATTGAACCTGTTGAGATAAATACCAGTTACGAAGTGGAATGGCTGATGGTAAATTAGTAAAAACTAATAAGCTGTTAAAAGGATGCTCTGTAAATCTCTTAAACTATTCCTTTCTGATTGATTTGATGTTGATAGAACTAGGTGGTTTTGATATTATTATTGGTATGGATTGGTTATCTTTGTATGATGCTACTATTTTATGTGGAGAAAAGAAGGTTAAGATTCCTCTTAGGAATAGGACGTTAGTAATTGATGGTAATCGAGGTGAATCCCGTTTTAAAATCGTTTCATGTATTAAATTCCAAAAGTACATCAGGAATGGTTGCGAGGTATTCTTAGCTCAAGTGACCGGGAATGAGTCTAAAGAGAAACGATTGGAAGATGTACCTATTATCTGTGAATTTCCTGAGGTATTTCTTAATGATTTACCCGGACTTCCGCCGATAAGGCAAGTCGAGTTTCGAATCGATCTAATTCCTGGTGCTGCACCGGTGGCACGTGCGACTTACCGATTAGCACCTTCTCAATTAAAGGAATTATCCGAACAACTTAAGGAGTTGTCTGATAAAGGTTTTATTCGACCGAGCTTGTCGCCTTGGGGAACTCCAATCTTGTTCGTTAAGAAGAAGGATGGATCTTTCCGTATGTGCATTGATTATCGGGAACTGAATAAGTTGATAATCAAAAATCGATATCCTTTACCAAGGATTGATGATTTATTTGATTAACTACAAGGATCTAGTGTGTATTCTAAGATAGATTTGCGGTCTGGATATCACCAACTTCGCGTCCGTGAAGAAGATATTCCAATAACTGCATTTAGAAATCGTTATGGACACTATGAATTCCAAGTAATGCCATTTGGGTTAACTAACACACCTGTGGTCTTCATGGATCTAATGAACCGATTGCGCAAACCCTATTTGGACAAATTTGTGATCGTGTTTATTGACGACATTCTAATCTCTAAGAATAAAGAGGAACATGGGGAACATTAAAGATTATCTTGAGCTTGTTAAAGGATGAAAAATTGTATGCTAAGTTTTCGAAATGTGATTTTTAGTTGGACTCTGTGCAATTTCTTGGTCATGTTATTAACAAAGATGTAATTCATGTTGATCCTCCAAAGGTTGAAGCCATTAAGAATTGGTCTGCACCGACAACACCAACGGAGGTGCGACAATTTTTAGGATTGGCTGGCTATTATAGACGATTCATTAAATAACTTTCTTTAGTAGCTAAACCCCTGACCAAGCTAACTCAGAAAAATAAACCTTTCGTTTGGGGAAGTGAAGAAGAAGGAGCATTTCAGATATTGAAGCAAAAATTATGTAGTGCACCAATTCTATCATTACCCGACGGAAGTGAAGATTTTGTAGTATTTTGTGATGCATCTCTTAGAGGTTATGGAGCTGTCTTGATGCAGCGAGAAAAGGTGATAGCTTATGATTCTAGGCAATTAAGGAAGAATGAGAATAATTATACTACTCATGATCTTGAGTTAGGAGCTGTAGTCTTTGCTCTTAGGTTATGGAGACATTATCTGTATGGCACCAAGCGTACGGTATTCACCGATCAGAAAAGCCTACAGTATATTCTCGATCAAAAGGAATTAAATATGAGGCAACGAAGATGGATAGAACTGTTAAGTGATTATGATTGTGATATAAAATATCACCCGGGAAAAGCAAATGTTGTTGCCGATGCATTAAGTATAAAAGATAGAGAGCCTATCAGGATGCGTTCTCTAGTCTTGACCGTGCACAATAATTTGCCTGAGCAAATTAGAAATGCGCAAATAGAAGCCTATAAGAAAGAAAATTTTGTTAATGAAGGGTTTCGAGGAGAAGGAGATCCTTTAGAGGTTAGAGCTGATGGAGTAAAATGCTTAAGAGGTCGTATGTGGATACTTAAGTTTGGAGGCTTAAGAGAGTTAATAATGTTGGAATCCCATAAATATAAATATTCCATTCATCCTGGATCTGATAAAATGTATCATGATTTGAAGAAGTTATACTGGTGGCCGAATATGAAACCTGATATTGCTATGTATGTTCTTCAATCTTTGACTTGTGCAAGAGTCAAAGCAGAACATCAAAAGCCGTCAGGACTACTTCAACAACCAGAGATTCCTGAATGGAAGTGGGAGCGAATTACGATGGACTTTATCACCAAGCTTCCTAGAACATCATCTGGAAATAACTCGATCTGGGTCATTGTCGACAGACTGACCAAATCAGCTCACTTCATTCCTGTTAAAGAGCAATTCTCATTAGAGAAGCTGACTCGTATTTATCTTGAGAATGTTGTGTGTAAGCATGGAGTGCCTCTATCGATCATTTTTGATCGAGATCCTAGATTCTCATCAAATTTTTGGAAATCCCTCCAAAGATCTTTGGGAACGAATCTCGACATGAGCACTGCTTATCACCCCCAAACTGATGGTCAGAGTGAAAGGATGATACAAACACTGGAAGATATGTTGAGAGCTTGTGTGATAGATTTTGGTAAGAATTGGGATAAACATTTCCTTTTAGCAGAGTTTTCGTATAACAATAGTTATCATGCTAGTGTTAAGGCTGCACCGTTTGAAGCTTTGTATGGTAGGAAGTGTAGATCTCCTGTATGTTGGAGTGAAGTTGGGGATACCCAGCTCACAGGACCGGAATTGATCCGGGAAACTACATAGATGATAGTTCAGATTAAGAATCGGTTGTTGACTGCACGAAGTAGACAGAAAAGTTACGCGGATGTGCGGCAGAAACCGATGGAGTTTGAAGTGGGTGACCGTGTAATGTTGAAAGTGTCGCCTTGGAAAGGCGTCATAAGATTTTGAAAGCGAGGGAAATTGAATCCCCACTATATTGGACCCTTTAAGATTTTATCTAGAGTAGGTCCGGTGGCTTACAAATTAGAGTTACCCCAAGAACTTCATGGTGTTCACAACACATTCCATGTATCTAATCTAAAGAAATGTTTAGCAGCGTGTGATGAGAAAATCTCGTTGGATAAGGTTCGAATTGATGAAAAGTTGTATTTTATCGAAGAACCCGTAGAGGTTATGGATCGTGAGGTAAAGCAACTTAAACAAAGTCGGATACCTATCGTCAAGATCCGGTGGAATTTAAAGCATGGACCAAAATTTACTTGGCAACGAGAGGATGAAATGTGGAAGAAATACCCACACCTCTTTGATTTCAATAAGAAACGGACATCAAAATTAAATGGATCACGAGGACGTTGATCCCTTTTAGGAGGAAATGCTGTGACAATCTAACATTTTTAGGTAGTAAATTATTTTCTCGTATATTATTTTGAAACTTATTTTTGTGTTGGTTGATGAACTCACAATTTAGGGTTTGAAATTAGGGCTACGTGCATAATTTAACGTCCTTTACGAATAAACCGAAAACCATAGGTTTACGTATTTACGTTTTTGAACTCCGTTTTTTATGAGACAATTTTTATTAGATTTGTTTTGTGCCGTTGATTCATAATTTATAAAAACATTTTTCGTAAAACGGCCCGAGTGCACGTAAATCGAGGAAACTAGAAGCGAGGAGTACCCGTAAATTAGTGGGAATGAGACAAGATAACACTTGCCCCACCCCAACAATGGGACGGCCAAGCTTAGCCAACACACAATGTGTGTCAACTTAATATTAAAACTAGGACACTTGTCCTTAGTTTTGTATCAAAACCATTCACACCTTAAAATAACTAAACATAAAACCACTAACTCATTTGTTACATGCAAACTCACACAACTCTCTCTCTAGATCTCTCCTTGTCGTCCACTCATCACCATAAACCACCCTATTTGATCAAAATTCAACCATAAATCTTGTGTTAAACTTGCACAAGATGAAAGCCTTTTGAAGTCTTGTTGATTGGAGGTGATACTAACATCTACAAAGAAGTTTCCTTGGAGTCTAGGGATGATTTTTCTCAAGGTGTTCATATAGTTGGGTGATCTTGAAGGTGGTCTTGGTTTATCATAGGATTGGTCATCAAAAACCAAGCCTTGTTCTTAACTTTCACTATCTTGGTTGGTAACAAGATCATTTATTCCATTATCTTGTTATTTTGTAAATGTAATTTTGTATTTTATTTATAAATGTATATGTATATGATGATAAATGATGATCAAAGTATTATGTGGGGATCTTGTGTTGATAAATTTGGTTAAAATAATTAAAATCTACATGTAAAGATGTTAAAATCTTGACTAAAATTATAGGCTGTATAAAACAGTAAAGAAGCATATGATAACCTGATAAAATGACTTGGATTATTGAATATACAGTAGGATATATGATTTTTATATATGTGGAGAGTTGACCACTCAATGGAATCCATAAAATGAGCAAGATATGATCAAAACACTATTAAGGTTCAAATCTGTATAGTCTGTTTTGAACGAATTATTAGGGACACTTAGAGGATGAATGAGCAGTAGCTAAAATGGAGTTAACTGTAGCACATATTATTCAGTTTGTGCTGTCAAAAATTAAGCTTCTATCTCCTTGTAGAACTCAAGATATGGCAAAAATGGTGAAAGTGAGTTTGATAATCAGATTTGGAAATAAAAGTATATATTATAAAATAAGCACTCAATTGACTCTATTATAAAATACATATATAAAACCCACTAACTTATGATAATACTTATAAAATAAGTTATATACTTTGATAAGTAAATGTGACATTTTATAAAATTACAAATTGATATGTTTTCTAAGTTATAAAACTATATATATAAGTTTTACGTCTTTTCGGCTAAAACCGAAAGATTAACTTTTCCTCAAATAAAACTTAGAAGGTCGGACCCGTCTAATGTAAACTTTTATAACTCATCTACTGATATGTAAGTAAATTTTACAAGTGAAAACCGATAAAACCCGAGCTTTATAACTTATGGACATTAACGGGCCAAAGTTGCCTTATTGGACTATTAACCCGACTAGTTTGACTAAACATTAATTAACTTACTCATGGGCTTAACCCACTTGGGCCCAACATATGAGTATTGGCCTGGTATTAAAAGTATAAAATGGACTAATATAATGTATTGGGCTTATAATGGGCTTATTGGGCCTTAATATGTAAACAAGTTAAAACTAGTGTAACTAGTTAAAAAAATTTACTAACACATAACAACTTTAATGATTGAATAAAGATATAAATTCCACTTGATCATCATCATACTTATAATATCATAATATATATACCTAGCCATTATTTTTATAAGTCATTGGACGAGAGTCTAAGACCGAGTATTATTTATATAGGATTCCGTGATTGAAGCACGCACCGTCGCCGATAACCCGCCTTTCATAATCAACGTGAGTTCATAGCCTCGCACTCTTTTAAATGTTTTATTAAATGTTTTGTAAACCCGCGAGGGAGATAACATGCTAGTATTAGATAAAAATAGAACACAAGTAGTCCCGATGGTATGCTTATGGATATGGACCCGAATGATGCTATGACCCAATAAACGAGATGTAAAGGATTATTATAGTTAGGTTATGTCACTTAAAGTCCCATTAGCATGAGTTGTGAACTACCAGGATTTGGTAGACGCTTATGCATATAATAGTACTATTTGGGGAAGATCACCCCAGTTCGCGCCTTGACGGTTGATCCCCGTCGTGCCACATTGATTGGTTAGCGAATTTATGTATGAGAATATTTACATAGCATGATTTTTGTGACGACACGCTAACTTAGATGGGCAAATTGTTTGTCGGGTTCGCGGCCCGTTGTTTGTTATAGTAAGGTAGCAATGTCATGCGGCTAGTAATAATCAAATGTAATCCAAATATCCAATATGATACGATGCAATTAACGATAATATTGAGACTACAGTCTCATGGAAGGTTTAAGATGTATGACTTGATTTATATATATTGCCTGACTAGCAATACGAGGACTCACTTCTGATATTATACTTGTGTTCTGATTTCTATGACTGTTTTATGTAATGGTTTTATTAAACGCTATGAATTCACTCGGCATTCGCTGATAAAATTTTCGCATGTTTTATCTCAGGTGCTTAAAGGTAACTTGGATGGAGATCGACTCTGATGGCCCACATAATAAAAATTATTCATTTGATCTATGTTTTGTAAACTTTATGACTGTGTAATTTGGGGACCTGCTGTAAACTTAAAACTTTTATTCGAATGAATGTATGTTAAACCTTGTACAACCATTTTTATGTGTTGTCTATGATTTGAGTTATTGTGCTATCCCGTAACACTCTATTGACCCTTCCGCTGACCGATACGAAATTTGAGAGTGTTACATTGATAGCCAAGGTATTCGTGTAGATTCTACAAAGATATAAGCGATAAAGAATTGGACTAGACCTGCTATGCCAACAGAGATAAGACCATTCTTAGGATTAGCTGGATATTATCGAAGATTTATCGAAGGGTTTTCAAAAATTAGTAAAGCTTTGACCGAATTGTCTCAGTAAAACAAATTGTTTGTTTCGGGAAATGATCAAGAGATAGCTTTTCAATTATTGAAACAAAAGTTGTGTGAAGCACCTATCCTAGAATTACAAGAAGGTAACGATGATTTTGTCGTTTACTGTGATACATCTATTCAAGGAATGGGAGCAGTGCTTATGCAAAGGAATACAGTTATTTCTTATGCATCAAGGCAACTTAAACCTAATGAGAAGAATTATACTACTCATGATCTAGAATTAGGAGCGGTGATATTTGCTCTTAAAATCTGGACACATTACCTCTATGGTACGAACTGTGTGGTATTTACTGATCATAAGAGTCTTCAATATATTCTTCATCACAAGGAATTGAATATAAGACAGCGACGTTGGTTAGAGTTACTTGCTGATTACGATTGTAAAATTCGTTATCACCCAGGTAAAGCCAATGTAGTAACTGATGCTTTGAGTCGAAAGGAGTGAGTTAATTCGTTACGAGTTAAGTCATTAATGATAACTCTTTACCCGAAGTTACCTACCCAAATTCTTGAAGTTCAAGAAGAAGCACTTCAGGTAGAGAATGTAGAAGCAAAGAAATTAAGATGGATGGATAAAGAAATTGATGTTCGTAAAGATGGAATGTTGTATTAAGAATCGTAGTTGGTTACCAGCCTATGGTAATTTACGAGATTTGATTATGAAAGAGTCTCATAAACCGAAGTATTCTATACATCCTGGTTCTAATAAGATGTATCAAGATCTGAAGAAACTCTATTGGTAGCCTAATATGAACGCAATCATAGCATCATACGTTAGTAAGTGTTTAACGTGTGCAAGAGTTAAAGCAGAGTATCAAAAAACATCCGGACTGTTGATACAACTAGAGATTCCGATATGGAAATGGGAAATAATTACGATGGATTTTATAACTAAGTTACCTTAGACATCAAATGGAAATAAAACCATCTGGGTTATTGTCGATCGTCTTACTAATCTGCGCGATTTCTTCCTATTAAAGAGACCGATAATATGGAAACTCTTACGAGATTGTACATTAAGGAGATAATCTCTCAACACGGAGTGCATGTATATATTATCTCAGATCGGGATAGTCGTTTTACATCTGTATTTTGGAGATCGATGCAAAATGCCTTAGGATCTCAAATAGACATGAGTACGACATATCATCCTCAAACAGATGGAAAAAGTGAAAGTACGATTCAAACTCTTGAAGATATGCTTAGAGCTTGCATATTAGATTTTGGAAAAGGATGGGAGAAACATCAACCTCTAGTAAAATTCTCTTATAACAATAGTTATCATGCTAGTATTAAAGCAGCGCCTTTCGAAGTACTTTATGGAAGAAAGTGACGATCGCCTGTTTGTTAGGCTGAAATTGGAGATATTCAACTAGAGGACCATAAATAATACATGAAACTACTAAAAAGATTTTCCAAATTCGACAGAGATTACAAGCTGCACAAGATAGACAAAGAAGTTACGATAATACTAGACGTAAATCTTTGGAATTTGCAGTTGGAGGTCGTGTTATGTTAAAAGTTTCACCTCGTCAAGGAGGTATCCGATTTGGAAAGAAAAAGAAACTGAATCCAAGGTATATAGGACCGTTCAAAATAACCAAAAGAATTGGCCCTGTGGCATGTAAACTAGATATTCCTGAAGAGCTTAGTAATGTTCACAATACTTTTCATGTTTCAAATTTGAAGAAGTGCTTATCTGATGAATCTCTCATCATACCAAGGAAAGAACTTCAACTCGATGATAAGTTAAATTTTGTAGAAGAACCTATGGAAATCATGGATAAAGATACCAAATGATTGAAGCACAGCCGTATCCCAATAGTTAAGGTACGATAGAACTCGAAAAGAGGACCTGAGTATACTTGGGAATGTGAAGATCAAATTCAAGCTAAATATCCGTATCTATTTTCTTAGTAACCCTAGTTTTAGTTAAATCTCGAGACGAGATTTTAAATAAGTGGGAGAGAGTATAACATCTAGTAGTTTTGGCCAATGTAATATTAATAAATATGTAATCTCCCATTTGATAAATAAATAAAGAGGAAATTTTGCAAGAAATTTATGCATTTTGCTATGATATATGACTGAATTGTAGAATATATGGATTCTCACTATCTCAATTGCCACTTCAACATATTCTTATATGCTGTGAATAATATATATGTATCAAGTCTGAGTTCTAAAAGTAATAATATGTATATATTATGAATAAGAATAATTCAAATATAACAAGGATGTCCTAAATTACTAAAAGACCATATAAACTCTAGAATTTACTTTATAAACTAATGTTTCAAGCAATATAACTATATAATATCTATGTAAAATTATCAAATACAATATACTAGTTATAATCTACCATATAAAGGAAAGATAATTAGTCACAAAACCCTAGTATTCACTAATCTCAAGCTAATTACAAGTAAATGACCTAGTAACCAAGATTAGCATATAAAATCAACTTCAAATTGTATTAAAGTCTAAAAATTTGCGCCTAATTATAAAACTCAACTAAGTATCATAATAATTTAATACAATTATCTCAAGCCAAGTTACAAATTAATATAGCATAAAGTACAAGGTATCAAAGCATAGGATCTTAAGCTCACTTAATTATCCTGAAGATATGATCAACCTACATAAACCCTTCAAATAAGAATGTAGAAACCCTAGAAGTCATAAACATACTATATATGACCTAGAATAAGCTTACATTAAGATATAAACACTAATCCCCGAAAACTGAAAGTCATTAAGATTAGTAACATAGAAACCATTATATTAAGAAATCTACATAGTATAATTACCTAATCTTTTAGGACAAGTCTATAAAAACTAATAGTATTTAATTAAGGTTATAAGATTATGTTAAGACAATGTACAAGTATCCTTAAGCAAAAGGTACAAGATCTCAATGCATGACTTATAAATTAGGTCAAAATAGGTATTTTCACCCTTTAGACCAAGGACCCAAATTTTCTAAATAAAATGTCTAAACACTAATTAAGCCTTAATCATTCATTAATCACATTCCTTGTCCCTAATCACCAAAATTAAAAAGTATAAGGTTACAAGCCCTAGATTTAGGACCCGGTTTGGCTTTTCCCTCCAAAACCATGTTTAAAATTCTTCCCTCCTTAATTCAAACATAAAATCAGATATTTAGGATATCCCTAGATATTTTGGAGTGCCCACAAGTAGGTGCATAAGCTACTTGAAGGCTACACATCACCATTCTTATCATAAGTATGTCGTGACACATTTTTTACCACAACCTTAGATATTTTCCATCCTACGGTCTATAAACTTGGGTAGACATCCACTAGCATCCCTTAGTCACTAATCTATCCTTGTTACATGTTTGAGGCTAGAAACTTGGAGTTTAATGGTTGAAATGGGTATAAATAGGGGCGAACTATATAGTATGAAACTTGCACCCCGGTTCTTAAGTATCTCCTACCTATTCTTCAATTCCACTTATACAAACATTCTTGGACTCTTAGAAGAACAGAAAACAGGTCTAGAAAGAATCCATTGAAGCTCTTGAAGCTTTGATAGCAAGTTGTGTTCATAGGAAGCCATAAGGAGACATTGTGGAGCTACCTAGGTAATTTCTATGTTAATCAAACTTAGATCTTGTTATAATGAATTACTAGACTTTTTATAATGCCAGATAATGTTAGAAAGATAATCTAAAATAAATTAGAGCATTTTATCATTTAAAATGAAAGTTATAAACTAAAGATGTCTTAAAACCCTAGTTTTGTATTTTACATGAAATAATGACATAAAATCCATATCAAAAGCTATAATTCTGGTAAAATGTTGTTATTGTGATTATAAATATTTTTTGAAACTTTGTTTTAAAATCCTAGATCATTTGGTACATTTTTAAGAAGTTATATGATTTTTACAAGTATAAGGACCAAAACTGTCATTTTTCAGACTATTTGACATTTTGGGCCGAAAGTGTCATTTTGTGAAGATTAAACATATAAGAATAAATATTGGAAAGTTTGAGACTCTAAGGTTAAATAATAAAGGTTTAAATTGCATATAATGAAACTACATACTTTAGGGGTTAAAAGTGTTATCATGCCAAACTATAACTAAAAGGACAAAGATGTTCTATCTTGATAGTATGTTCTACAAAATGACTTTATTCTTATTTGGAAACTTTGTACAAAGATGTTCTATCTTGATAGTATGTTCTGACTGAGTGGTTGGGTTTACGATTTAAAGTTCCCTCGTTCCTCAAACGTTTATAGAATGGCTTCTGAGTATAATGGTTGGAACAATGATAATGTAAACCTAAAATATGTGAATAAAAGATAAATACAAGATACTATTTAAATAAATTGAACTCAGAGATTACGACTTGATATATATACATATTTGTGTGTCAACTCAGATTCCGTGAGAAAGTTGTGATTGATTATATCAGAATAATTCAAGACCCTAGGCTATGGTGAGTTCATAGCCTCACTTTTGAAAGTTTACAAATTATTTGAAAACCCATGAGGGGGATATATGCTAAACCTGGAATATAACTGTTTTTGTATGCTGTCTGACCTGATTATTGACACTATGTTTACTTATTGTAATTAAGTCCCTTTTTAACCGTGACCGTTAATCATTTCTAGAAAATGAACGCTAGTATTATGAATAGTACTATTGGAGACTGACATCTCTTATCCGGGCAAGTCACACTTTCTTATGGCTAAAGGTTCCTACCTTGGCTAAACAAATATGCTTTATTTTGCTAAACTTTTACTGATATGTCAAGCAACAGTGTATGAGCTAGTGCAATAATAAATGAGAAGTGATGAATTTAAAAATATGGGTGTATAACACTGTAGCCCTGGAGTCATACATGTATTCAAATGATGTTTAAACCTATGAATTCACTCAACCATTATGTTGATTTTATAAGCATATATTTCAGGTGAATAGAGACAGGCGTGCTGCGGATGGTGGTGTCTTGAAAAGTTATCATTCCAATAAAACTAGATCTTTGGAAAAAACCTGTGATGTACAGTGTATGTACAGTTGTGTTATTTAACACTGAATAATGAATGATAACAAGTTTTTAATAAAATGACTCTTTGAGTATTTTCTATTATTGTGACTTTTATACGTTGAAAGTAATACCCAGATTAGCTTCCGCTGCTATATGGTAAAAATCTGGGTGTTACATCTTCCTCCCGAATGGAGGAAGTTCGTGACATATGTTAAATTGGTTAAGGGTTTGAATCTCACCAACATGGATCAACTTCAAGCTTTTCTTCAAGAACACGAATGCCACGTGACAGAGGCTCGGTTGTAAAAATTTCAAGTCCATGATCCACTTGTCATGATTTCTTCTCATCAAATGACTCCCAACACAACTTGGCCTACACTTATCAACATCCGTCATATATGCAGCAACCACAACACACCTATCAGCAACCACATCAACCATCTTATCATCCACCAATGAGGCCACATCAAGCATTTCAACAACAAAGTGTTCTTCAATAGCCTTATCCACAACAACCATCACATCAGGCATCATCATCACGAGGTATCACTTCTCCAATGGGCTATAATCCTAAGCAAGGATATTTTCCAATTGATGCACAACAATCCCAAGCCTTTTATTCAAATGAACTTCCACAAATTCAAGTATCGTTCCTTAGTTAAAATGACTCTCCTACTGATGGTTTGAACCATCTCACTGCCTACTTGACAAACCCTGTTGCAATTAGAGGATTTCCACCAACGAACAATCAGCTTCGTACTTCTTCAAATCCTCGCCAACAAGCCACTATTCAAGACAGTCAAGTGACGGTGCAGTCTATTCAGGGAAGGCAAAACTCATATGGACCAACTACAAGGACTGTGAAACGCTCAAGCTGTGAATTCTCAAGCTAGTGGAAATGGAAGTTTTACTGGTCCTCAAAAGGTTGTGACTTGCTACAATTATTAAGGACAATGTCACATGGCAAGACAATGTACTTAGCCGAAGAGTAGAAGGGGTGCATCGTGGTTTCAAGAGAAGATGTTCTTGGTTGAAGCTCAATCTAAGGGTAAGATTTTGGATTCATAGGAATTAGCATTTCTTGCAGACCAAGGGGCAGAAGATAATGAAGGCATTACCGTCGTTTCTACTTTGAATGTAGCATATCAAGCAGATGATATTGGTGCATATGATTCGGATTGTGATGAGCTTCACTCTGCCCAAGCTGATCTAGTTGTTAATCTTTCTCTTTACGGTTCAAATGTCATCAGTGAGGTACCAACCACAACCAATATTGTTCATGATAATCCACATCAAGTTGGGCATGAAAATAAAAACCTCGAACCGCATTCGGGGAGTAGTAACTCAAATGACGTGGTATCCAATCCTACACATTTGAGTGAACCTTAACCAAATGCTACGAAGTGTATGGAATCTTATGCTCAACATGATTTGGTAATGGCGCCTAAACGTATAATTGATAATATGAATGTGCTTGTTCGACAAACCACAGATATGAATGTCAACCTTACCGCTGAGCTTGCGTTGTATAAAGAAAAGGTCAAAACTTTTGAAATGGTCCCTCAAGCAGAGAAAATAACTTATTTTGAATTTGACCAATTTCGTTTTGAAAGGATAGAACAGTTAAAATAAATAGAAACATTAAGATCTAATCTTTTAAATGAATTAAAGGAAAAGGAGTCAGTTGTCAATAATTTCAAAAACTTAAAACGGATTTCGAAACTCTCGAGTCTAAAAAGGTTGAGTCGAAAATTAATGCTACCAAACTTCTTAAAATGAGAGATCAACAGCTTTTACAACAACATGCTTCTACAAGAACGGTTCATTTATTAACTAATTAATTTCAAGAATTAGAACTCAAGCGTCTTCAAGATTTACCACCTGATCCGGGTTATGCAAAACAAGCTCAACAACATGTTACTAGTCTTTATGATGCGACCCTAATTGGTAAATCAAACAAGGCTCCCTATGTTCGGGATGATGCGGAAACAATGTCATATGCGGAAGAAAGTCGATTAAAAATGCTTCCGAAAAATCTTAAAGTTTTTTATTATGATAAGCAAAATAAAGAGGCTCTTGATTTTAAGACCCGCTTTAAAATACAAAAGGAGTTAGCTCAATTATCAGCATGTGTGCGACAAAGATTGTCAAACAAAAATCTTCCTAGTACCTACACTTGTCAAAAAGGATTTAACTAAGTTAATTCCGATGGTAAGTAAGGTGTCTACTAACTTAAATGCGTTACACCAACACTTTGCCGATTTCGACAAGGTCATTAAGGAACGTACGACGGCTACGACAATAACGGAAGGTGAATGGAATTTTGAACACACTAGAGCTACGTTTCGAGACGAATTTATTCCGTTTGTAGACAATATAAAAGCGTGTGTTTAGCAATCTTGATCAAGATTTGGTTTAGGAAATAAGTGAAATTCAACGAGTTTTCAATGAAATGGATGATGCTTATGAAAATGGTTTAGTTGAAAATGAACGAATTTCACGCCAAAATGATCAACTTTTGAAGCAAGTGATGTCGCATGATATGGTATCCATTTTGTGAATAGTAGTGTTGATAATGATTCTATTGTGCATAATGTTGAATATATGGTAGATAGTAATTTTCACAAATCAGACGCTCAATTTTTAAAGCTTCAAGATTCCTATAATTCGCTTTCAAAACCTTTTGATGCTATTAAAAACATTGTATTTTGCTTGAATGTGAAAAACAACTTATTTAAGAGATTTTTGAAACGTCACACGAAGGTGTTAATATAGATGATCCTAATTTTAAAAATGCTTTTCAATTAAATAAACGATCAAAACAACATAGGAAATGTGACTTATAAGTGTGAAAACACTTATCCTTTTACCACTTATTTCCAATAATAACAAGACCAAAACATGTATTTTATGTTGTAAAAGTCGGAATTATGCGTGGTTTGTGTTTTTATTGTGTTTTAGGACCAAAAGATGAAAAAGGAAGAAAACACGGACTTTCACGGGCTTTTATCGAAGAAAACGAGAAAAGACGAAGTCAAAAGATCAAGAGTGCAAAAAGAACGGAAGTCCAAGGTCTATTCTGAATATTTATCGAAGAAAAAGTCTAAAGACGGAAATGTAGTCGAAGAACTCAAATCTAATAAAAGAAGAAAATTACTAGACAAGTTCAATTTACATCGACAAATCCCGAGACGACGTCGAGAAAGACAAAGAATTTAGATTGAGTCGAGAAGAAAAGAAAGAAAGAAGGAAGCGCACATGCATTCCCCACTCCTTATATATACCCTCCTAATGACACATTAGGAGGGTGTTAGTCATTAGCTAGTTTAAATTTCTTTGTTTTTGTTTTCATTTTTAGAGAGAGAAAGTTTTTAACTTTCTCTCACTAAAACTTCATCTTTTCTTTAAAGTTATGCTTTATTTTAATCTTTGTATTTGGATTCCATTAATCAAAAAGTTTAATTTAAGCTTTTAATCTTTTATCTTTTTCTTCCTTTCTTGATTTTGCTTTATACTTTGATCCGAAATGTAAAGATTTGTGTGTTGATTTTGATTTTAGTGATTAAAAAGTTAATCTTTTTATTCCTCACTAAGATTTTATACGGTATAAGCTATAAGATTGTTGTGCTTATTGGTTTATTTCATATATATAGCTTATTGCTTTTTAGTTTCCTTATAAAGTTTCATCCTTTAAAAGTTAATCTTAGAAAGTTTGCTTATTTGGTGATTTGATAAGTTTTCCATTCGTAGCTTATTGAGTCTCTTTATTGTTGGCCTTGTAGAGTTTTTGACAAGTGCTTATTGGCACTTCTCATTGAGTTTTTAGCTTATTTTCATTTTCGGATTTTTTGGGTTCCATCGCAATATTGAGGTTTACACTTTCCGACGGCAGCTTGTTTGTATCGCAATAACCCTTGTGGTTATACTTTGCGATCTAGAGGTTTTTCCCCCTTATTCCGATTGGGATTGCGATCGCATATTCTGACGGGTTTTAAGGCTACTTTAAGACGAAACGCTGTCCAATTTTAGTTTGCCACTTTCCGATAGACATACATTCCGATAGACTCCACTTCTTACATTCCGATGGTGTTGTTTTTATGTATTCCGATAGCATTGACTTATTATTATTCCGATGGTTCTAATTTTAGTGCATTCCGATAGAATTCATTTTTACATTCCGATGATTTAAGTTTTAAAGATTTAAAGTTTCAAAGTTTTTAAGTTTTAAGTTCTAAGTTCATTACGTTTTAAATTTAATTTTTAAAGTTTTAATTTTACTCAACGACATTTTCTTATTTGCCTTTAGTTAAAATAGATAATCAAACCATTTTCTCTTCCACCAAGAACGACTGAGTCGCACTAATTAACGGTAATCAATTCGAAAAGACTTGGAACAACGAACTTCCATAACAAAGTGAAAACAAAGTTATTAAATGGCGCCGCTGCCGGCTCTTTTTGTTAAGATTAACGGTTTTTAGTGAGAGACGCGTTGGATTTTGGGATCCGTTCTTTTAGGAACGTTATTTTCAAGCACAAAAATTTTCAAAAATCCATAAAAATTAATTTTTTTTCAAAATTAAAAAAACATTAAAAAAATCATAAGAAGCATTTCTTTTCCTAAGTTTTGCACCAAAAAGATTATATATATATATATTCTCTATTTCTTTGGTATCTTTTTCTTTTGCAGGTGTATGCGTACTAGATCTTCAAATTATTCTGAGCCCGAGACTCGTGAAGATTTAGATATGGTTGGTGTGCATAACAACAATAACAACCCACCTCTACCCAATTTGAATAACAATAACAACAACAACAATGTTCCCCCACCTGATTTACGAACAATGGAGGAACTTTGTCAACCCACCATGAACGGTCGCGGAGGACCGATTGCGCCGATGCAAATCACGGCTCCTGAATTTTCGTTGAAGCATCACATGATCCAGCAAGTTCAAAACGCTTGCCCGTTTAGCTGATTACCGGATGATGATGCCAACAAACATCTCGACAAGTTCATTACAATCACCCAAAGCATGAAACTTCCCGGTGCTTCCATGGATTTTCTTCGCCTTCACCTTTTTCCACAAACTTTATCCCATCATGTCGAAAAATGGTTTGATCGTCTTCCCAAAAACTCAATTCAAACATGGGATGACATGACTCAAAATTTTTTGTCGCGCTACTTTCCACCATCCATGGTCACTAGTCTTCGCAACCAAATCAGTGGATTCACACAAGAACTTGATGAGTCGCTTTTTGATGCTTGGGAACGCTATAATGTTTTGATCGACCGTTGTCCAAACCATAACATGCTACCTGTTTCTTTGATTGATACTTTCTATAATGGTTTAACTTTTCGTGATCGTGATAGGATTAATACTGCCTCCGGTGGTACATTCATGAAGAGAAGACCCGAGGAGTGTAGAGAGCTGATTGAGAACATGACCACTCACCACAAAAATTGGGATTCATCCGCATCCTCAAGATCAAACCCGAGAGTCAATGTTTCTTCTACTTCTTCAAACCCTGATATTACCGAAATGTCCCGCGCAATAGTCAAAATGAGCAAAAAGATTGAACTTTTAGCCACTAACCAATTTCAACAAGCTAAATCTGCAGCCACGTCTTGTGAGATTTGCGGGGATTCTCATTCATACACCAATTGTCCTTATACTCAAGACACTCCAGAAAATGTGTATGCCGCCAACGGTAACTTTTCTATGGGAGGCTATCAAGCACGTCCTCAAGGTGACCGCAATTTGCTTAGTTATCGTTTGAATAACTATCTATCTCCACTCGGTTTTTCCCCTCAAAACCAAAACCAAAACAATTTCAACCGCAACAATCAAAGCCAACCTAGAGCTTCCAATCAATATCAGTCCCAAAGAAACCCATATCCACCACAAGGAAATAATTCAGCTTACCAAGCCCCACCTCTCAATCAACCCACGACATTGAACCAAGACCTCGAAACTTACATGAGGACCAATATAGAGATGGTGACGAATCTTCAAAGCCAAATCATTAACTTGAAAGGTGACATGGCAAAACAAGGGAACGATATTCGAGCCGAGCTAAGGAATGACATGGTGAAACAAGGGAATGCTCTTCAAGCCGACATGAGAAACTCTATGAACAATCAAACAAATAACTTAAGGGATATGATGGCTAGTTTTTTCCCAAGTAATCAAGCCTCTGGTTTGGGTTCTCTTCCGAGTAACACCGTTGCTAATCCAAGAAGAGAGATGAAAGCAATCACCACCCGAAGTGGCAAAGGTTTAAAGGAACCTGAGATTCCTACACCTATGGTGATTGTGACAAAGGTAAACGAGTCCTTCTCCAATTACTCCACCTTATACTTCCACCCCTCCACCACCCAAGGATGTGAGTGAGAATTCCATACCAAAACCTTCATCTCAACCCAATATACCTTATCCCTCAAGGTTGAGGAAAGAGAAATTGAAGAACAAGGATGATAATCAGGTTTCTAACTTTCTCAAAATGTTTAAACAACTGAATTTCAATATCTCCTTTGCTGAGGCTCTCGCTCACATGCCGAAGTATGCGAAAATGTTTAAAGATCTTCTCAATGGTAAGGAGAAACTCCTTGATATCGCTCAAACCCAACTTAATGAGAATTGCTATGCAGTCCTCTTAAGGAAATTACCAACCAAACTTGGTGATCCGGGTCGTTTCTTGATTCCTTGCAACTTCCCCGAGGTAGAGAATTGTATGGACCTTGCCGATCTAGGTGCTAGTATCAACTTAACGCCATTAAGTGTTTGGAAACAATTATCTCTACCCGAGCTAGTCCCCACCCGAATGACATTGGAATTAGCTAACCGTACGTTTTCTTATCTAGTGGGGATAGCCGAAGACGTCTTCGTCGGTGTCGACAAATTCACCTTTCTGGCGGATTTTGTCGTTGTTGACTACGAGATGGATCCCCGTGTTCCATTAATCGTCGGACGTCCATTCTTGAGGACCGGTCGCACTCTCATTGATGTAGCCGCGGGCGAATTAATCATGAGAGTTGGTGACGATAAAATCGTTTTCAACATGGGTAAACTTTCTAAGCAGCCTTCTGAAAACGAGAGCGTTAATTTCATTGACGTTCTTGATGAGGCTTGTGAAGAACATTTCAAAGACGCTTGTAAAAGTGGTTCTTTATCTCTACCCATTGTTGAGACCGTTTCCTCTCTTGCTCCATCACTAACTCCATTTGGAGAAAGTGATTTCATTTTCAAAGACTTTGAAGCAACTTTGGGAGATGTGGATTTGCAATATGACGATTCTCCCTCCAATTGGGATGAAGACATTCGTACCATTGAGAAACTTCTCAATGAGGACTATAAATCTCCACCATCTCCTAAGGATATCTCTATCGATGATCCGAATTTGAAAACGCCGTCCATCGAAAATCCTCTGGATTTAGAGCTTAAGGATCTACCGTCTCATCTTGAATATGTGTTCCTTGACGACAACAACAAATCACCCGTCATCATCGCAAAGGACTTGAAAGAAGAAGAAAAATCCGGACTTATCGCCGTGCTAAAGAATAAGAAGAAATCGATTGCATGGAAAATCTCCGTTCATGGAATTAATCCTCACTTTTGCACACATAAAATTCTCATGGAGGACAATTTTAAACCCACTATTCAAATCCAACGAAGGGTGAATCCCAAGATCCATGACGTTATCAAAAAAGAGGTTATCAAACTTCTTGATGCGGGCATGATCTATCCTATCTCAGATTCACCATAGGTTAGTCTGGTCCATTGTGTGCCTAAGAAAGGCGGAATCACCATTGTACCCAATGAAAACAACGAGTTGATTCCTACTCATCTCGTTACAGGGTGGAGAGTTTGTATAGACTATCGCAAACTCAATGATGCTACGAGAAAATATCATTTTCCCTTCCTTTCATGGACCAAATGCTTGAACGACTAGCGGGTAATGACTATTACTGCTTTTTAGATGGTTTCTCCGGGTATTTTCAAATTCCCATCGATCCCAAAGACCAAGAGAAAACCACATTCACTTTTCCTTATGGAACATTTGCTTATAAAAGAATGCCTTTCGGCTTATGCAATGCTCCTGGAACATTCCAAAGGTGTATGATGGCTATCTTCCATGACATGGTTGAAGAAACTATGGAAGTCTTCATGGATGATTTCTCGGTCTATGGTGATTCTTTCTCTCATTGCCTTACCAATTTGGAACGCATGCTTAAGCGGTGTAAAGACACTCGCCTTGTTCTGAATTGGGAAAAATGCCATTTCATGGTAAAAGAAGACATTGTGCTTGGACATAAAATCTCCAAAGCCGGTCTTGAAGTGGATCATGCTAAAGTTGATGTCATAGCTAAATTACCTCCACCTTCAACCGTGAAGGGTGTGAGAAGTTTCCTTGGTCATGCGGGCTTCTATCGTCAATTTATTCAAGATTTTTCTTAAATCGCTCGCCCAATGACCCACCTCTTGGAAAAAGATACTCCTTTTACCTTTTCTAAAGAGTGTATTGAATCCTTCAATCTTCTTAAGGACAAGCTAACTAAGGCACCGGTCTTGGTTACCCCTAATTGGGAGCTACCTTTTGAATTGATGTGTGATGCTAGCTATTTTTCTATTGGAGCGGTTTTGGGCCAAATAGTGAACAAACACTTCGAACCAATCCATTATGCTAGCAAGACAATGACGGGGGTTCAATTGCATTATACCACTACCGAAAAAGAGCTTTTAGCTGTAGTGTATGCTTTTGAGAAGTTCCGCCCCTATCTTGTTCTTTCCACCACCATTGTGTACACCGATCATTCCGCGTTGAAGTACTTGTTAACTAAGCAAGATTCTAAGCCAAGACTTCTTCGTTGGGTTTTGCTCCTTAAAGAATTCAACATTGAAATTCGTGACAAGAAGGGAGCCGAAAAGCTAGCCACGGATCATCTAAGTAGACTTGAGGATCCTTATCAAGGAGATCATCTGAATCAAGAGATCAATGACTCTTTTCCCCTTGAGGCCTTAATTGTTGGGAATAAATTATGGCCAGTTCACTTGAGCGTTGACAAGAGTAAAACAAGCGTTGACAGGAGTAAATCAAACGCTGACAGCACAAGCGTTGACAAGATAAAGTCAAGCGTTGATACATTGAAGACAAGCACTGATGGGAAGATAGACTCTACGTGTTTATTGTATTCTAGATTACTTCTAGTAAAGATAGGAACAACAATGTATTTTCTATATTTATCTTTACCTAGAATAGTTGATACGTAGATTATTGTACAAGGCTTCTTATGTCTATAAAAGAAGACCTTTAGGTTAATGTTCAATATAAGTTTTCATTCGTAAACTACTTTCATGTAAGCAAGTTTGATATCATTAAAAAGTGAAAGTTTGTTTGTATCTTGTGTGTTCTTGTTTAGGTGTTAATTCCGAATAACACTTAGATTATTATAAACATATACAAAGGTTTCTCTAAGTGTATTACTTGATCTAATCTTGTATACATAAAGCTAAATCGATCTAAGTTTGGGATCAACAAGTGGTATCAGAGCTTGTTGAGGAACTTTTGATCTTAAAGAACACAAGAACCCTAAAAAATCACCAAAACCCTAATTTTCTCAAAAACCCTAACAACATAATGTCAGAAATAACCTCCTCCTCCTCCTCACCTTTACGAAACATCAAGATTCCCATGCTTGATGCAACCAACTTTTAATTGTGGAAATTCAACTTTGAGCAATATCCAGGGATCTATGACTACACACTCTGGGAGATCATTGAATATGGAAACACATTCGATAAAGCCCAAAAGATTGTTGATGCTATTTCTCAAAGATCAGCTGTTGCTGGATGTTCTGAAGAAGATAAGAAAGAAAAACCTGAAGATGGTAGTGATGTGTCTGCTGAAGACATAGCAAAGAAAAGGGTTGACATGAAAACCCTAAATATTCTGAAAGTCTCTTTGGGACAAGAGAACCAGCATAAATACAGAGGTTATGATTCTGCTAAAGACCTTTGGGCAGCTCTTGAAGTTGCATTTGGGCAATGCAGATACCAAGGAAGAAAAGAAGAAACAACTCATGCATGAGTATGCTGTTTTCAAAGCTCAACCCAATGAGAAGCTGAGTAGTATGAGAAGCAGATTGCTTGACATTACAAGCAAGTTGTCCTTCATGGGGACACAACTTGGTGATGTTGACATTAATGCTACCTTTCTTAAAAGTCTTGGTGAGGCGTGGAAGATTGAGGCAAGATCTATTCTTGCCAATAATACTTACAAAAGTTCCACGTTTGATGACATCTACAACAAACTAAGGCTGTTGGAAGATGAAACTCTTTTAGAGCATGGAAGCAAGTCTACCAACAGTAACATGGCCTTCTTCTCTCACAGTGAAGGTCAATTCAATCAGAAGGACTCTTATATGCATCCAGTTACTGGATCATCATGTTTCAGCGCTGGAACAAGTCCTATCAATGTCTCCTTTTCAGACGCTGACACATTCAAAAGTGACTCACCAAGAGTTAAACCTGATGGTTTGGATTTGGATACTGTATGTACTTATATTGCTTCTTTGCCCAATGGTTCTGTGATTACATATGAGGACCTTGAGCAGATAAGTGATGAGCATTTGGAAGAGATGGACATTAAGTGGAACATGGCTCTTGCTAGTATAAGAGCAAACAGGTGGAACAGAATATTTAAGAAGAAGATGACCTTCAATGCAAAAGACACAGCTGGATTTGATAAATCAAAAGTTGAATGCTACAACTGTCATCGTATGGGGCACCTCATGAGGGAATGCAGATCTCCTAGAAGATCTGATGCTGGTAAACCCTCAAGTCAAATTGTTAAAGCTCAGGATCCTAAAGCCATGGTTGCAGTTCAAGGAATTTATGGTATGGGATAGGATTGGAGCTATCTGGCTAAGGATGTGGAAGAGGATAAAGCTTTGGTTGCTGAAATTAAAGAAGAAGAGCATGTTGAATATGCTCCCATGGCACACTCCTCCTCTTCATCTGATAATGAGGTATACAATGATGCTTTTTATAGTAAAGGTTGTAGGTTAAACACTGAGAAACTTAACAAAGAGGTGTTAAGATTATTAAGTGATGTGAGTACTGAAAAGTGTAAACTGTCTAATTACCAGCTAGCTCTCACTCAAACTGAGAAAACAGTTTCTGAATACAAGAAAATGGAATTTGACTTAAAAGATAAAATAAATATTTTAAAACATGAGTTAAATGCTAGTATGGATATTAGAAACATCATGGAAAGGGTTAATGGTGAGTTACAGGCTAAATTAGATGAGGCCATTAAGAATAAAGACAATTTTGGCCTTAAAATTTAAAGATTTGATAGAGCCACTCAAACCCTAGGAGACTGTGTGGGTAAACAAAGGGATCCTAAGGACATGACTGGGATTGGGATGAAACACTACTCTGTGGTTCCACCACCAGCTGGTGACTTCTATGGTGTCCAACAAAAGGACCTATCTTGGACTGATTTGCCAGAACTCCAAGAGGAGGAATTCATTCCCCCACCAAGAGTTGTCACCCCAGTTGAACAGTATCATCAAAATTTGACTGACCTGAATGAATGGAAGAAAGCTAACCCTACATTATTTGTTAAGGGTGGCTTGCTATGTGAAAGTCCTAATGAGTCAACTCCCATTAAAGTTACAAACCCAATCACTGGTAAAGCTGTTGACCTAGGCTCAAACACTATTAGAAAACCTAGCATTAAGTATGCAGAGATGTATAGGAATACTAGGTCACCCAAGAGCCAAGTTAGTAATAATGGAACAGGCTTCTTCTCTTCTAGACCTAGGGTTGTGTCTAGAAAAGCTTGTTACACTTGTGGTAGCTTTTCACACTTGGCATATAAGTGTGTCAACGCTCCCAACGTCAACGCTGACAGGAACAAATTCAGCGCTGACAGGAACAAAGTCAACGTTGTTAGGAAGTCAGACGTTGTCAGACCCAAACCTTGTGTGGAGCAAAGTCCACAAGTTGTTAGACCTGCCCTATTCTTCACTAGAGGTTCTAACACTCATGGACAAAGACCATTTCAAAAGACAAACACCTGGTCGAATAGGCAATGGGTTTTTGTAGCAAACCCTAGGTTCAACGCTGACAAGGGTAATTTCAGCGTTGACAAGACCAATTCCAACGCTGACAGAAACGTGACCAGACCTAAATATTTGCAACCACAAGGAAAGGGGTCTAAAGCTTCTTCAAGCTTGACATGGAGACCCAAGAAAGATCAAAACCCTAATGATAATGGGATTTCAATGACCTGCAACAGATTTAATTACATTTCAAAGGTCATTACAAAACCTATCGGGGTTAACTGGGTATTTCATCCTAAGAAGGATGAAAATGGGGTTGTTGTGAGAACTAAGTCGGTTCTTATTGAACAACCAGATGAATCCAAGTCTTCTAAGGCTTGGGTTCCCAAAGAAAACTAATCTGTTTTCTTTATGTACAGGGCATTCAAAAACAGGTCAATGATTATGGATATTGGGACAGTGGATGCTCAGGCACATGACATGGAAGGAAGACTATCTAACGAACTTCACTCCCATAAAGAATGGTGATAAGGTTTACTTTGGAGGCGGATATGGTACTATCACAGGCAAAGGAACCCTTCTCACCTAGAACTTGCGTTTTGAAAACGTATTTTTGGTAAAAGAACTTGATTACAATCTTTTTAGTGTATCACAAGTTTGTGATAACAAAAATAAAGTTCTGTTTACTGATACTGAGTGTTTGGTGTTAAGCAAGGATTATAATATCCCTGATGAGAAATATATTGAGTATAGAACACCCAGGCATAAGGACATATACAATGTGAATCTGAATGGGATTAGAATGAATAACAATATGTCTTGTTTTTATGCTAAAGCTTCAGTAGATGAGAGTAATTTGTCGCACAGGAGACTAGGGCACATAAATTTTAAGAATATAAATAGGCTTGTGAGACTTGGCTTGGTTGATGGTTTGCCTGAGAAGGCCTTCCATAATGACCACTCTTGTGTTGCATGTCTTAAAGGCAAGCAGCACAAGGTCTCATTTAAGTCCAAACAGGTGCACTCTAGTACTAGACCTCTTCATTTGCTTCATATGGACCTCTTTGGTCCAACAAATATAGAAAGCTTGAATGGAAAGTCCTATTGCTTTGTCATCACAGATGACTTTTCTAGGTTTACTTGGACCTTCTTTCTAGCTATGAAGAGTGACACAGCTGATATTCTAATTGATTTTATCACTCAGATTGAGAAGAAGTTTGGCAATGAAGTTAAAATGCTTAGGAGTGATAATGGTGGTGAATTTAGGAATAAAAAGCTAGATGATTTCTGTGCCAGGAAAGGAATTATTAGGCAATTTAGTGTTGCCAGAACCCCACAGCAAAATGAGGTTGCTGAGAGGAAAAATAGAACCCTAATTGAAGCAGCCAGAACAATGTTGGCTGATGCTCATTTTCCTATAGCCTTTTGGGCTGAGGCTGTTAATACAGCCTGTTATGTTCAAAATAGAGCATTGGTTAACAAAATTCAGAACAAAACACCTTATGAGTTACTTTGGGGTAGAAAACCTAATATTGGTTTTCGCAGACCTTTTGGTTGTCATGTAGTAGTCTTAGACACTAGTGATGCCTTAGGTAAATTTAGTGCAAAAGGTGATGAAGGCTACTTCATGGGGTATTCAGTGCAGAGCAAGGGATATAGGGTTTATCTTAAAGGGGAAAAACGTCTACTTGAAAGAGTACATGTTAGGTTTTTAGAGAATAAACCTAGTGATCCTGAAAGTGGTCCAAATTGGTTGTTTGACTTGGAACCTTTATCTAGAGCTTTAAATTATATGCATGTCACTAATCCAGACATTGTGAAGGTAACTTCAAATGTTGTGGAAGAACAAGTTGTTGATGTTTCAAGTACACAGGTTCATGAGAAGGATGGATCACAAGCAGAGAAGTCATCTCCTATCCAAGAATATGTTACAATTCCCATTTGGACAGATGCTTTTGCTGTTGCTGCTGTTGGTAAAGATAATGGTGGTCTCCAAGTACCACCAGATACAAACATGCATGGTCCTTTAGGCGCTGACAAAGGCAAATCTAGCGCTGACAAGACCAATTCAGACGTTGATGGTTCAGACGTTGACAACAACAGTTCAAGCGTTGTTAGCTCAAGCGCTGACAAACAAAGTTCAGGCGTTGACAACACTTCTGCACATCTTTTCTCTTCTATTTTTGAACAAGGTGAACCTTCCAATATATATGAAGAGGTTCATCCTCATGTTGATGAAAGAGAGTCTGATGAAGAAGATATTGGCAACATGGAGAATGAGGTTGAGGACACCAGACTTTTTGAAGGAGGAGTTCTCACTTCCACTATGAAGAATCACCCCACTTCTCAAATCATTGGTAATATTATGACTCCAGTTCAGACTAGAAGATCTCATCAAGGTCTTGGTGGGTTTATTGCCAATATACACAAGAAGGTTGATACCCCTCTTGTGCAAGCATGTTTGTTTGCCTGTTTTCTGTCACAACAGGAACCCACGAAGATATTTGATGCTCTCAAAGAACCAAGTTGGGTGGAAGCAATGCAGGATGAGCTTCACCAATTTGCAATTCAGGATGTTTGGGAGCTGGTTGATTGTCCCAGATATGTCAGACCTATAGGGACAAGATGGGTTCTAAGAAACAAGAGAGATGAAAGAGGAATTATGGTCAGAAACAAGGCAAGGTTAGTGGCTCAAGGATATACACAAGAGGAGGGGATATACTATGAGGAATTATGCACCAGTTGCAAGGATTGAAGCTATAAGGATCTTTTTAGCCTATGCATCCTGCATGGGCTTCACTTTCTATCAAATGGATGTCAAGAGTGCCTTCCTCTATGGTACAATTGTTGAGGAGGTATATGTAATGCAACCTCCTGGTTTTGAGGATCCAGAGAATCCAGACAAGGTGTATAGAGTCAAAAAGGCTATGTATGGACTTCATCAGGCCCCTAGAGCATGGTATGGTACTTTGTCTACCTATTTGGTGGACAATGGATTCAAGAGGGGCACCATAGATCAGACACTGTTTACAAAGAAGAAAGGTAAGGATGTGTTGCTTGTTCAGGTCTATGTTGATGACATCATTTTTGGGTCTACTGATCCAAAGATGAGTGAGGATTTCTCCAAGCTTATGACAGACAAATTCAAGATGAGTGCTATGGGGGAGATGAACTTCTTTCTTGGTTTACAAGTTCAGCAGAAAGAAGATGGTATCTTCATCTCCAAGGATAAATATGTGGCTGAGATCTTGAAGAAGTTTGGCTTTTCTCTACATGAAAAGAGGGCTACTACTCCTATGGATAGAGAACACCCTTGGAGAAAGATTGGAGATGGGAAAGATGTTGATGTCAAGCACTATAGATCCATGATTGGATCCTTGATGTATCTTACAGCCTCCAGACCTAACATCATGTTTGCTGTGTGTGCTTGTGCACGCCATCAAGTGACTCCCAAAGATTGTCACCTTTATGCTGTGAAGAGGATCTTTAGGTATCTAAGATGCTATCCTAGTCTTGGTTTGTGGTACCCAAAGGATTCACCATTGGAGCTGATTGCATATTCAGACAGTGACTATGGAGGTGATAAATTTGATAGGAAATCCACAACTGGTGGATGTCAGTTTCTTGGGAGCAGGTTGATATCTTGGCAATGTAAGAAACAAACAGTGGTGGCTAATTCTACAACTGAAGCTGAGTATGTTGCTGCAGCTGCTTGTTGTGGCCAAGTTTTGTGGATTCAGAACCAGCTGTTGGACTATGGGTATAATTTCATGCATACCAAGATATTTTTTGACAATAACAGCACTTTATGCATCATTAATAATCCTGTACATCATTCTAAAACTAAACACATAGAAATTAGACACCATTTTATAAGAGATTGTATTGAAAAGGGTTTAATACAACCAGATAGGGTTGACACAGAAGAAAATGTGTCAGATTTACTAACTAAATCTTTTGATGCTGGGAGGTTTCAATACTTGGTAACAAGTATTGGAATGATTAATCTCACATAATATGTGTTTTAGAGTCTTTTTGTAAAAGTATGTACAGGATGATGCATTGTTATTAGTCTTTTTGAGGATTTAGATTTTCCACTATATTTTTCTAACACTGAAAAAGGTTGTTTGAACGCTGATAAGTGTTGTTGTGACGTTGTTAGCAATATATTTGTCTAACGCTGACAAAGCTTCCCTCAACGCTGTCATGTGTTATCGGGGTGTTGTCAGCAACAAATGTTAGTTTTGTGGTTTTCAATCTAAATGTGCAGGTGGTGTTAGCAGTATACCATTGGATACAGAGTTGCTTATGGATCAATGGAGAAGCATTTGGACAAGCTTTTATTTATTGATGATGGTTGGAGTTTTTAATTCCTATCTTGACATAAATTTTTATGTTCATGCATGTTTTTAGCAACTTATGTATCATAGTTTAAGGGGAGGTTTTAGGAACCTTTAGGATGTTTGGGTATCCATATGATACCCTTATTACAATTCTAGATTGTGTCCACAGGTGAGTATGAGTTAGTTTTACTAAATCATGAGGCACTGTAGCATGCAAAGTTGATATACTATGCATGCTGCCAAGACATTTTTGGCCTAGAATTGGTTGTGGTCTGTTGGGAGACTTAGGAATAATTTTGTTATGGGATTTACCTGGGAGTAACAAGGAATTTTAAAAGGTAACTTAGTTGTTAAGAGTTTTGGTTAGTAAGGGACACTAGAGGACTGTTGTGTCTATCTTGTATAAGCAAGTGTACATAACTGGACAGTGCTTGCCGCCCTATAATGATTATCAGCTTTTTGGTTATCTTCTCTAGGATAAATTACTTTGTTAAGGTCATTTTTCATTTTTAAACATTTTTATTTTTGGACGCTGACAAGTATATTTCCAAGCGTTGTTGTGACCAATTTAGACGCTAACATGGCTATGGCAAACGTTGACAAGATTATAGCCGTTGGGCGTTGATAGGTTATTTTTGACCGTTGACACTCAATGGGTCCTACCCAGTTGTTACTTTTTGACATATTTTTAGGCCGTCATTTTGGGAGTTGATAACTTTCATTTAATGCATGAGATAAACTTATTATTTTTCAATATTTTCATGATTACATTTTGAAAATACTTGCCTATTTTTGGGCCAATCACATGCATTTTCTTCTCCTATAAATTTGGCTCCTATCTTTAAACTAGGTACCTATAATTCTTGTCTAACACAATTTTCTCTTATCAACTTCATCTTCATCAATCATTTTAACAGCTTTCAACAATAGCACCAAAGTTTAAACCATCAGAATTGGAATTGGGGTTCAGAAGTCAACACAACATGATTGCGTATCTTGAAGCTGATGATACTCTGTTTCCTCAATACACACAAATGGTGGCGTATTTGAACGCATCTCCTTTTAGGTATGCTCTTTCTCATGCCCCACTCATTCCTGTCACACATATTAAACAGTTTTGGAACAATGTCAGTTCTTCAACAGTTAATAAAGTGACTACATTAACTTTTATTGTTCATGGGAGACCTTGGGTGGTTACTGAGGCTTTAGTACGCCAAGCCTTGCATCTTGATGATGCTGATGGTATAATCACCCTTCCCATTAGTGAAATAGAACAAGGACTAAGGGCTTTGGGTTATCCTTTTCCTGATGAAGGAACTTTGAATAAATATCATAAACAAGAGTTTCCCCCAGCCTGGAAGTACCTCATACATGTCCTCCTACAATGTTTGAGTCCCAAATGCACTGCACACAATGAGATCAATAGATCTATTGCCAGTGCTATTGTGTGCATTGTGACTGGGCAAAAATTTAATTATTCTAAAATGATTTTTGAGGGCATGTGTAAAAATAAGGGGAACAAAATGACTTTAGCTTATCCCCGATTTTTACAAATGGTTTTTGATGTTCAAGGATACCGCACAAGGGATCATAATGATTTTTATGAGATCCCTGTGCAAAAGAAAGCAATTTTTATGAAGATGAACTCACCCCCACATCGTGACCTACCTTTAACCCAAGCTATGCTTGCTGTCATTGCAGCAGCACAACCCCAACCAGACCCCCAACCCCAAATTGACCCAATACCTGAACCATTACCTTCACCTGAACTTATGCACATTGACCAAGAACCCTTCGACGCTGACACATTAAATGTTGGCGTTGATTTGCCTATTTCCAACGTTGACATACAACCTTCACAGACCCAAACACCCCTTAACCAACCCACATCCACCCAATCCACATCATCTTCCACACCCCCTGAATATAGGTTGATTAAACGCCAATGGACTACTGGAGTGTTCTCCTCTGGTGGTCCTAGCCATGTAGCAGAGAGAACCACCACCACAAGTGTGGCTGGTGCTATGGATGAGGCTGGGACTATTGGTTCTGGCTTAGATGCTGGCCAAGGAAGTCCCACCATCATTAAGTCCTCATCCATGCCCAATGAATCTGACTTGGGAGTTCAAACACCCATTTTAGAAGAGGGCAGATTCGAACCAATGACCCTACTTGAATTGACGGCAGTCTGCATGAGCTTGCAAAAGCAAAATGCAGACTTGGTACAAGTTGTCAGTACACAAGGCCTTGAACTAAAGCAATTGAGGGAGGGGATTGTTATTTTGGAGACTGCTAGTGCACGGAGAGGGATGGAGGAATCTTCCAAAGGGGAGGAAGATCCAATAAATGTGAGTGACAAGGGCAGCCATGATGGTCAATCTTTGGATGTTGCTGAGGCCCTTACAAGTTTGAAGAAACAGACAGGTTTTAATACGTCCTTAGTCTCTCCTACAAACTTAAATTTATCATTTACAGCCATGTTGGAGGAAATTGCAAAAGGCGCTGAGGCAGGAAATTTGGGCGTTGATAAGGAGAAAGTGGACGCTGACAGAAATATTTTGGGCGATGATAGAGCAAAAGTGAGCGTTGACAGACCTGCACACGAGGGTGATGTATCCCGGTCATCATCCATCATCAAGGAGGTTTCTTCACAGGTATCACCATCTACCTTACCAACAATTGATCCATTAGATAAGGGTAAGGGTATTATGGTGGAAGAGGTTGTTCCAAAGAATGCAGCTCAAACTGAGTTTGGTAGAAGGTTGGCTGCACAAATCATGGAACAAGATAGAAAGGAGGTGAAAGAGTCACCATTTGTTTTCACTTCAGAAGAGAAAGAAGGAAGTGATGAAGCTAGCTCAGACTCAAGTGTTATGATCATAGAACAGCTAGAAAGACTTGAGTATGGAGATGAGTTGGCCAATGAGAAATTAAGAGAGTTGAAATTGCAGGTTGACTTTGATATGCCAGAGGTGGTTCAAATGTATCATGCTTGGGAAGAAAGATGTATGGAGAATCCACACTTGACCATTTTAGATCATATATGGGGTTTGGAGATTCTCCTCAGAGTACAAAAAGATTTCCAGGTTATTTTGAAACACAAGGCAAGCAATATTCTCTCAGAGTTGAAAAGGGATAGAAGGGAGTTATACTGCATGTTGCTCAGATGTCATGGAGTAGGATGGACTTATCAGAAATTGAGAGCATTGACATTTGATGAGTTGGAATGCAAAGCTTATCCCATCTGGGTTAGAGTGCAGGAAGCAAACACTCTCAGACTTCTTTCTGATGAAAGAAAGGAAGAACTTGTAGAGGAAATGGAGCTCAAGAAGGTAATGTTTGTTCCCAGACCAGTGAAAAAGGGAGTTCCTCTTGAGTTTCCTAAGGATATGGATCCATTATATCCAAGTGAAGCTGTAATACGAAAGAGCCTCAAGCTCTCACCATTAGAAGCTTCAGATATGGTACAAGTGTTACCACTAGATTCCATAAATCCAATTGTGAGCTATGAAGAAGATGAATGAGGATTTTGGAAGATTGGCAGGTATGGCAAAGAGGTTCACACTTTTACCACTCTTATATCTTTGTTTGCAAGTTTTGACAGAGAAGACTTGGTAGACCTATGGAGGTTATTAGAGGCCAAGTATGGGCTGAAGCACCAACTTCAGCTAATGGAATAAAACTGTGGTCCACATTCAAGAGAATGTGTGGACCAAAAGATGAGGATCCTGCTATTTGGAAGGATCTTGCATATGACCTCAGTGGTCTTCAATGGAGATTGTATTCAGTTGCTGGTGTATATTATTTGAGTTCTACAAAGTTTGCTGAGTATCTACTTGTGGATGGTCAGTATTTCATATCTAAGGATATCTTGGAGAAGATGAAGAACACTCAGCTGGAGATTGATTATTCAAGTGATGTGGCAAAAGACTTGATCAGATTTATTTATTACCAATATGAGAAGGTTTGTAAGATTCCTCCTAGTCCTTAATGTTTATTCAGAAACTTGATCATAAGAGTGGATATCAAGTTTAGGGGAGGATTGTTGGGAATAAATTATGGCCAGTTCACTTGAGCGCTGACAAGAGTAAAACAAGCGTTGACAGGAGTAAATCAAACGCTGACAGCACAAGCGTTGACAAGATAAAGTCAAGGGTTGATACATTGAAGACAAGCACTGATGGGAAGATAGACTCTACGCGTTTATTGTATTCTAGATTACTTCTAGTAAAGATAGGAACAACAATGTATTTTCTATATTTATCTTTACCTAGAATAGCTGATACGTAGATTATTGTACAAGGATTCTTATGTCTGTAAAAGAAGACCTTTAGGTTAATGTTCAATATAAGTTTTCATTCGTAAACTACTTTCATTGTAAGCAAGTTTGATATCATTAAAAAGTGAATGTTTGTTTATATCTTGTGTGTTCTTGTTTAGGTGTTAATTCCGCATAACACTTAGATTATTATAAACATATACAAAGGTTTCTGTAAGTGTATTACTTGATCTAATCTCGTATACATAAAGCTAAATCGATCTAAGTTTGGGATCAACATTAATGTCTATCAATTTCAGTCTTGATGACACCCCGTGGTTTGCGGACATTGCAAACTACTTAGCGGGTGGTATTCTCATCGAAGGGTTAACATCCCAACAAAAGAAGAAGTTCTTTAAAGATGTTAAGACTTACTTTTGGGATGACCCTTATCTCTTCAAACAATGTGCTGATCTGATTATTCGTCGATGTGTTGATGGACCCGCAGCTTTAGACATTCTCGAAGCTTGCCATAAAGGACCCACTGGTGGTCACTTTGGTCCCAACTACACCGCGAAGAAAGTTTTTGACTCTGGATTCTATTGGCCCACCATTTATCGTGACGCTCACGAGATGGTTAAAAATTTTGATGCTTGCCAACGCCAAGGCAAGATCACACATAAAGATGAGATGCCTCAAAAATTCATACAAGAATGTGAAATCTTTGATGTATGGGACATCGACTTTATGGGGCCATTTCCATCATCTAAAGGGAACAAGTACATCCTCGTAGCCGTTGACTACGTTTCTAAATGGGTTGAAGCTAAGGCTCTTCCTACGAACGATGCGGGGGTGGTTGTGAACTTTCTCAAGCAACGTTTTGCTCGATTCGGTGTTCCTCGTGCTATAATCAGTGACCGCGAGACTCATTTCTGCAATGATCAATTTGCAAGAGTCATGGCTAAGTATGGTGTCAATCATCGTCTTTCCACCGCTTATCATCCTCAAACCAATGGTCAAGCCGAGATATCTAACCGTGTATTGAAGCGAATTCTTGAGCGTACTGTGGGAGAGCATCGTGCCTCGTCGGCCGATAAGTTAGATGATGCTTTGTGGGCTTTCCGTACAACATATAAGACCCCGATTGGTTGTACACCTTATCGTATTGTGTACGGGAAAGCATGCCACCTCCCTATCGAGATGGAACATAAGGCATACTGGGCCTTGAAGTGGGCTAACTTCGACATCAACAAAGACGGCGATCTTCGGAAGATTCAACTTAATGAGCTAAATGAATTGAGGAATGAAGCTTATGATAACTCGTTGATCTAAAAGGAGAAGACCAAAATCATTCATGATGCTAAGATTAAGAACCGAGAGTTCCATGTTGGTGATCAAGTCTTACTCTTTAACTATCGGTTGAAGATCTTCTCGGGCAAATTGAAGAGCCGTTGGTCTGGTCCATTCACCGTCGCCAAAGTCTTCCCCTATGGCACCATTGAGCTTTCTCAGCCAAATGGGCCCAACTTTAAGGTGAATGGCCAGCGCGTGAAGTTGTACTTTGGTGAGGACATATCTCATGAGATGATTCCATCCCTCACCACGTTTCCCTTAAATTAGTTCTGGGTCGAGTCAGGCTCGTGACTCGGTTAAAAAAAACAAGCACTTCTCAGGAGGCAACCCGTTGATCTATCCTTTACCGTTTTCATAATAAGTGTAGGGGGAGCCCCGTATGTGTTTGTTGTCTTGTTTCTTATGATGTGCAGGGATTAGAGCTTCAAAGATCCATTCTCGATGACTTTTGACGACCCGTGATTCCGTGTACCCGTCTTCCCGGTTCTATCCTATACTCTTTTGATTCTCTATTTTATATTTATTCAATATTAAAATAGGAATCACTATAGTTGTCCTTTCCTTAGCAAGATTTAAACAACGTGCACAATGTCCTAAGTGTAGGGGAGTTTACTCCCACATGCTTAAACATTGAGGACAATGTTTATATCAAGTGTAGGGGGGACTTCTATCGAAGTAAGTGGCCTTTATCATGAATTTGCCTCATTTTAACCGGAAAACTTGATTTTTCGAAATTTTTCAAAATTTTTAATCTATTTTGGCCGAGAGTTTTTCCTTTGTTAGCGTTATTTACTTTCTTTGCTAAAATAAAGTTTACTAAAGTGGTTTTAAATTTTTCAAAGTCGTGAATATTTTGACTCAACCCGAGTTTACTTATCTAAGTTTACTCTATCTAGTATCCTTAACGTGTTTAAGTCAAGTTTTGCTAGGCTTTTATATTGGGAACTTTAAAACGCGAAAGTCTTAACACTCACGGGTTAAGAACAAGAACTTTTTTGCAAGTTCCTATAATTGATCCTAAAAAGTCGTTTATCAAGGGAACTTTAAAATGCGAATTCTAAACTTGAAAGAGTCTAAGAAGATGCAAGATCCTATAGATGACTTGAAAACCCAAAACTTTGATTTAATTGGCTAAGCATCCACGAGTCTCATTCTTTGAGATTTTAAATTGTGGAGAACGAGAGATGATAGAGTCAATTATAAGTTTGGTATTCTTTCGTGAATTTATGTGAGTTGATTATAAGCTTTTTCTCCCATCGCTTGTTAATAAATATATTTGCAATAAATAAGGTTGTAAGATTTGAAAAGTTACTTAGCTTCTAGCAAAATATCGTTTAAAAGTTGCTCGGTATTAATTAGAGTTCATAGCCAAGGCATAACTTATTGAAGCGGGATGCGAAGATTGGCAAGTCCGAAAAGGCCCTAACAAGGCATGAGGGCTACATTTTGTTTCTAAATATCCCAAGTGATGTGAAGAATCATTTATCAAAAATCAATATGAAGGATCGAGACACACGACGAAAAGAAAATACTCCCCTAAAGATCATGGAGAAATCTATCCAAAAAGGCCCTAACAAGGTATGAGGATAAATAGATCCAAGTCCTAAAAGGAGGCGGGTCGTTGTATATCAAAGTCCAAAATAAAGATTGGAAAAAAATGAAGAAGTCGTGGTCCAAATATGAAGAAGAATCTCTCAAAAACTTCAAGTGAAGTTATTCCTATTATGAAGAGAAGACCATAATTTCAAGAACGTCTCTCAAGATTTGAAGTATGAAGTCGCTGCCAAATATCGGTCCGAGAAAGGTCTCAAATCGTGAAGCGAGTTATGCCAAGATATGAAATCTAAGAGGTCCCGAGAAGCAGTTTTAAAAGATTTTGTCCTTTAGCTAACTATTAATCAAATCATTCCACTTTATTTTCAGCCCAAATAACTATCGAAATAAGTCAAACAATGTATCCTCGTGATCATTCAAGACAAAATTAAAATATAAGAGATATACCTAGGAATAAGGGAGTCTAAGTAAATAATGGGCCCACATGAATTCGTGTTAGTTTGCTAACTTATAATAACAATGATCTCGTTTTTAAGCTTGGTATGGGGAACATGAAACTTGATGAGATAAACGTTCATGGCAGCCAAAACCCCAATGTAAGTCTTTGATTTCTTTACTGGTTTCGTACATATTTCTACCTTTTTAATAAAGGCCAAGGTGGGTTATTTATGATAGGAAATGTAAACCGTGCTTTAAAATTAATGCATTTCATGAGGGCATTGCATGAGGGCATTGTAATGGTCAAGTGTAGGGGATTTAATAAGTGTGAAAACACTTATCCTTTTACCACTTATTTCCAATAACAACAAGACCAAAACGTGTATTTTATGTCGTAAAAGTCGGAATTATGCGTGGTTTGTGTTTTTATTGTGTTTTAGGACCAAAAGATGAAAAAGGAAGAAAACACGGGCTTTCACGGGCTTTTATCAAAGAAAACGAGAAAAGACGAAGTCAAAAGATCAAGAGTGCAAAAAGAACGGAAATCCAAGGCCTATTCTGAAGATTTATCGATGAAAAAGTCTAAAGACAGAAGTTTAATGTAGTCGAAGAACTCAAATCTAATAAAAGAAGAAAATTACTAGACAAGTTCAATTTACATAAACAAATCCCGGGACGACGTCGAGAAAGACAATGAATTTAGATCGAGTCGAGAAGAAAAGAAAGAAAGAAGGAAGCACACATGCATTCCCCACTCCCTATATATACACTCCTAATGACACATTAGGAGGGTGTTAGTCATTAGCTAGTTTAATTTTCTTTGTTTTAGTTTTCATTTTTAGAGAGAGAAAGTGTTTAACTTTCTCTCACTAAAACTACATCTTTTCTTTAAAGTTAAACTTTATTTTAATCTTTGTATTTGGATTCCATTAATCAAAAATTTCAATTTAAGCTTTTAATCTTTTATCTTTTTCTTCCTTTCTTGATTTTGCTTTATACTTTGATCCAAAATTTAAAGATTTGTGTTTGATTTTGATGTTTTAGTGATTAAAAAGTTAATCCTTTTATTCCTCACTAAGCTTTTATACGGTATAAGCTATAAGATTGTTGTGCTTATTGGCTTATTTCCTATATATAGCTTATTGCTTTTTAGTTTCCTTATAAAGTCTCATCCTTTAAAAGTTAATCTCAGAAAGTTTGCTTATTTGGTGATTTGATAAGTTTTCCATTCGTAGCTTATTGAGTCTCTTTATTATTGGCCTTGTAGAGTTTTTGACAAGTGCTTATTGGCACTGCTCATTGAGTTTTTAGCTTATTTTCATTTTCGGATTGTTTGGGTTCCATCGCAATATTGAGGTTTACACTTTTCGACGGCAGCTTGTTTGTATCGCAATAACCCTTGTGGTTCTACTTTGCGATCTAGAGGTTTTCCCCTTATTCCGATTGGGATTGCGATCGCTCATTACGATCGCATATTCCGACGGGTTTTAAGGCTACTTTAAGACGAAACGCTGCCCAATTTTAGTTTGCCACTTTCCGATAGACATACATTCCGATAGACTCCCCTTCTTACATTCCGTTGGTGTTGTTTTAATGTATTCCGATAGCATTGACTTATTATTATTCCGATGGTTCTATTTTTAGTGCATTCCGATAGAATTCATTTTTACATTCCGATGGTTTAAGTTTTAAAGATTTAAAGTTTCAAAATTTTTAAGTTTTAAGTTTTAAGTTCATTACGTTTTAAATTTAATTTTTAAAGTTTTAATTTTACTCAACGACATTTTCTTATTTGCCTTTAGTCAAAATAGATAATCAAACCATTTTCTCTTCCACCAAGAACGACTGAGTCGCACTAATTAACGGTAATCAATTCGAAAAGACTTGGAACAACGAACTTTCATAACTAAGTGAAAACATAGTTATTAGTGACAAAGTTGCTATATCATTGCCGATAGAAAATGAGAATGTTAAGGAATCACACATTGAGAATCTGGAAAGGACACTAGAGGTCGTTGCCAATCAATCTTTGATTGAGAACCTTAATCATAAGTCGGTGGAAATCTTAGATTTACATGCGATCATTCGTGATAAAGATATCGCATTGGCTGAGTTAAAAAACATGCTTTGTGTTAAGAATACTGCCGCCATTTCAGCATTGTCCTCTAGTGGTTCTAAAGTAAAAACAACCAAGACTAATCTCATTTCCGTCCCACCAATAAACAAGGGCTCTAGGACTAAAACAACTCAAGCATTGGTCACAAAAGATAAGGCAAAATCAAAACCAGCTTCTAATATTCCAGTGTTGCCTTCTACAGGAGTAAACACCACTACTAAGGCTCAAAGATCTAAGCTTAAAGGAAACACGAATAATGATAGGATCTTTCCCCCGTCTATTAGTCAAGTAAAGAAGAAAATATAAGCCCACCTTAGGAATGTTATTTTTGTTTTGAATAAAAAGAACAATGTAGCTAAACCTAATTGCTTTGTGGTTGTGCAGTGTTATAAGGATACTGTGAATTCTAATTTGAAATGTTGGAATTGCAATGAATGTATATTTTCTAGTCGGCGTGATTCTTGCCTTATTGACTATATGATTGAGATGTATGCCCGAAAACACAACTTAGAATGAAAATCGACTGGGAAAGTGTTAACCCAAGTTGGATGGATGTGGCGTCCCACTGGTAGAACTTTCACTATAGTAGGAAATGTGTTCCCTTTAACTAGGATCAATCCCACTACAGCGAAGAAAGCATTCCCTTTAACTAGGATCACTCCCACTACAGTGAAGAAAGCGTGCCCTTTAACTAGGAATACCAAGGCTACCAAAACACAAGCGTGTCCTTTACTAGGAACACCAACACTATTGTAGGAACAAAGTGCCCATTAAATAGGTCTACTCCCACTGTAGTGCATGTCGTTAATCAAGAACCTCAGCAAGAAGGAACCATAAAACCGGTAATTAAACAAACATGTGTTATAAAACGGAGGAAAACTAATGATGACACAAATGTTAGCAATTCTGATATTGTATTTGTATCTGATAACACTCCGAAACCAATAGTTTCCAATGCATTGTCTACTATTGTTGTTTCAAATAGGTGGTCCAAATCGTATTGTGGTATTTGGACTCCGGTTACTCCAAGCATATGACCGGAGATCGCTCTCAGCTCAAAAATTTCGTCAGTAGGTTTCTTGGTACGGTTCGATTCGGAAATGATCATATTGCAAAGATAATGGGTTATGGTGAATATCATATTGGGAATTTTATAATTTCAAGAGTGTATTATGTGAAAGGACTCGGTCATAATTTATTTTCAATGGGACAATTTTGTGATGAAACCTATAAGTTGCTTTTCGAGAGTATACATGCTTCATTCTCAATTTAGAAGGGGTAGATTTGTTGAAAGGTACTCGAGGTAATAATTTGTTTACTTTGTCTCTTCAAGACATGATGGCCGCTTCTCCTGTATGTCTTCTCTCCAAAGCATCAAAGACGAAGTCATGGTTATGGCATCGACGGTTATCTCATATTATCTTTGACGTTATTAATCATTTAACAAAAAACGAACTTGTTCGTGGTCTTCCTAAACTTAAATTCCAAAAGGACCATTTGTGTTCCGCGTGTACAATGGGGAAGAGCACTAAAAAATCATACAAACCTAAGACTGAAGACACCAACCAAGAAAAACTTTATTTGTTGCATATGGATCTTTGTGGGCCAATGCGTGTTGAAAGTCTTAGTGGTAAAAAGTACATCCTCGGTATTATGGATGATTACTCACGGTTTACATGGGTGAAATTTCTTGCAATGAAAGATCAGGCACCTAAATTCATCATCAAATTTCTCAAGATGATTCAAGTGCGTCTCAACATTACTGTCTGACGCATTCGTACAAATAATGGAACCGAATTTTTGAATCAAACCTTGCGTAATTACTATGAAGAAGTTGGCATATCTCATGAAACATCCGTTGCTCGCACTCCACAATAAAACAGTGTTGTTGAAAGGAGAAACCGCACACTTATTAAAGCTGCTCGAATGATGTTATTTAAACAAAGGCTCCATTGTTTCTATGGGCAGAAGCAGTATCTACAATAGTATACACCCAAAACTGATCACTAATACGCAAGCGCCATGGGAAAACACCTTATGAGCTTCTACATGGAAAAGTACCAGATTTATCATACCTTTATGTATTTGGTTCTCTTTGTAATAATGATGGTGACAATTTGGGAAAAATTCAACCAAAGGCTAATATCGGTATTTCATTGGTTATGAACCCGCAAAGAAGGCTTTTAGAATCTACAATCGTAACTCTCGTAAGATCCTCGAAACTATGAATGTTGATTTTGACAAGCTGGAAGCGATGGCTTCTGAGCAAAGCAACTTCCAACTCGCACTTCATGAAATGGGACCCAGTAACATTAGCTTTGGTGTTGTCCTAAACAACCCTACTTCATCCCCATTTACACCACCTTCTCGGAATGAATGGGATACGTTGTTTCAACCGTTCTTTGATGAATTCTTTACTCCTCCAAGTATTGTTGCTCCAAAACCTGAAGTAATTGCTCCGGTCGACGACGTTATGACTCTAGCAAATGAAGCACAATCTGATGTGTGTACAACAACAATTGGTCAAGATACACCTTTAACGAGTAATTCTCAACCAACACATATATCAACTACCCATGCCATACTTGTTGATGATGAAGAGGATGATGATGATCATGATTTGGAATTCGATCAAATGTGTGAACTTCCATTCTTTAGTGTACCAATTCCTAACCCTACTCAAGTCGGGTCGTCCACTTCAGAGGAAGCTCCCACTACGGTCTACTCTAATCCACAGATTCGTGAACATGAGAGCAAGTGGACAAAGGATCATCTTATAGACTCTATTATTGGTGACCCTAATCGTCTGGTATCCACACAAAGTCAGTTACAAGAAAGTGAATTCTTTTGTCATTTTGATGCTTTTCTTAGTGAAGTTGAACCTAAGACATGGCAAGAAGCTTTTACCCAATCTTGTTGGATAGAGGTTATGCAAGAAGAACTTAATGAATTTGTACGACTTGATGATGGGAACTTGTCCCATGCCCGGATCAAGTGAAGTTACTCACTCTAAAATGGGTTTACAAGGTGAAACTCGACGAGTTACGTGGAATTTTGAAAAACAAAGCTCGTCTAGTAGCTCATGGGTACAAACAATTATTAGGCATCGACTTTATGGAATCCTTTGCACCCGTTTACCGTTTTCAATCTATTAGACTATTCCAATCTTATGCAGCTCATATGAATATGATCGTCTTTCAGATGGATGTGAAGACAGTGTTTCTTAATGGTGAAATCAAGGAAGAGGTCTATGTTCAACAACCGCATGGTTTCCTAATCACGTGTATCGGTTTAAGAAAGCTCTCTATGGGTTGAAGCAAGTTCCATGCGTGTGGTATGATCTATTGTCACCATTCCTCATTATGGAAGGTAATAAGTGTGAAAACACTTATCCTTTTACCACTTATTTCCAATAATAACAAGACCAAAATGTGTATTTTATGTCGTAAAAGTCGGAATTATGCGTGGTTTGTATTTTTCTTGTGTTTCAGGATAAAAATATGAAAAAGGAAGAAAACACGGGCTATCACAGGCTTTTATCGAAGAAAGCGAGAAAAGAAGAAGTCAAAAGATCAAGAGTGTAAAAAGAACGGAAGTCCAAGGCCTATTCTGAAGATTTATCGAAGAAAAAGTCTAAAGAGGGAAGTTTAATGAAGTCGAAGAACTCAAGTCTAATAGAAGAAGAAAATTATAAGACAAGTTCAATTTATATCGACAAATCTCGAGACGACGTCGAGAAAGACAAAGAATTTAAAGCGAGTCGAGACGAGAAGAAAGAAAGAATGAAGCAACACATGCACTCCCCACCTCCTATATATACCCTCCTAATGACACATTAGGAGGGTGTTAGTTAATTTAGCTAGTTCATTTTTCTTTCTTTAGTTTTATTATTAGAGAAAGAAAGTCTTTAACTTTCTCTCACTAGAACTTCATCTTTTATTTCTTTCATGTTTAAGCTTTAATTCACTCTTGTATTTTGGAATCATTAATCTATAAGTTCAAGTTAAGTTTTTCATTTTCAATCTCTTTCTACCTTTCTTGATTTTTACTTATACTTGATCCGAAATCATCTTTGATCTTGTTTAATATTAATGTTTATGAGATCAAAAAGTTCATCTTTTTGTTTCTTTATCTAAGTTTTATACGGATTAAGCTTTGAGCTTATCATGCTTATTGGCTTATTTTGTGTTTAGCTTATTTACCTTTTAGATTTCTTAAAAAGTTTCGTCTTTTTAAAGTTTATCTTATAAAGTTTGCTTATTTGGTATTTTGATAAGTTTTATTCGTAGTTTATTGTATTCTCGCTAATATTGATCTTGTTGAGTTTTTGATAAGTGCTTATTAGAAGTGCTTATTGGGATTTTAGCTTATTTGACTTTATCGGATTACTTTGTGCTCCATCGCAAAGCTAGGGATTACTCATTGCGACGCTACATTCTGACGGCTACATTGCGATCGCAATAACCCTTAGGGTTTCTACATTGCGATCGATTATTGCGATACCCCCCCCCCCCTTATTCCGATCATGGATTGCGATCGCTCATTGCGATTGTACATTGCGACGGGGCTTAAGGGTATATTGCGACGAAACGCTGCCCAATTTTCATTAGCCATATTCAGATAGATAGTCATTCTAATACTGTGTATTATTCTGATGCTTAATTTGATATTCCGACAGAATTTACTTTGACTTATTCCGATGGTTACATTTTTGATACATTCCGACAATAACATTCCGATGGGATATCGACGAAGGACATTCCGATGGGTTTAAGTTTTCATTACGTTTTAATTTTAGAGAGAAAAAGTGACAGTTTTTCTAGATTTGTTTTTAGCTTACTTTAATTACGTTTCGCACCTACACTTCAAGTAGAATAGAAAATCAACTCCCCTTTTCATCACCTAAAACGACTATTCCACTTCAAACCGTGATCAATTCGATTAGATACCGAGAACGATATCGAGTACACAAATACCAAGCAAAAAGTCATGTATTAAATGGCGCCGCTGCCGGCTCTTGTCGTAAAGATTAACGGTTTTTAGTGAGAAATTGGATTTTGTGATCCGTTCTTTTGGGAACGTTATTTTCAAGCACAAAAATTTTCAAAAATCCTAAAAAATATAAAATTTTCAAAAATTCAAAAACAATAAAAAAGATAAAAAAATAAAAAATATTTTATTTCCTTTTAGTGTACCCGTACTCGCTCTACGTCGTATCCTGAGCCCGAGACTCTTAGAGACATAGATATGGCCGGTATGCATAACAATAATAACAACATACCCCACCCCAATTTGAATATAACAACAATGTTCCCCCACCCGACCTACGAACAATGGAGGAGCTTTGTCAACCAACCATGAACGGACGCGGAGGACCGATTGCGCCGATGCAAATCACGGCTCCTGAATTTTCGTTGAAGCATCACATGATCCAGCAAGTTCAAAACGCTTGCCCGTTTCGCGGATTACCGGATGATGATGCCAACAAACATCTCGACAAGTTCATCACCGTCACTCAAAGCATGAAACTGCCCGGTGTTTCCATGGATTTTCTTCGCCTTCACCTCTTTCCACACACTTTATCCTACCATGCCGAAAAATGGTTTGATCGTCTTCCTAAAAATCCAATTCAAACATGGAATGACATGACTCAAAAATTTTTGTCGCACTACTTTCCACCATCCAAGGTCACTAGTCTTCGCAACCAAATCAGTGGATTCACTCAAGAACCTGATGAGTCACTTTTCGATGCTTGGGAACACTATAATGTCTTGATCGACCGTTGTCCAAACCATAACATGCTCCCGTTACTTTGATTGATACTTTCTATAATGGTTTAATTTTTCGTGATCGTGATACGATTAATGCTGCCGCCGGTGGTACATTCATGAAAAGAAGACCTGAGGAGTGTAGAGAGCTGATAGAGAACATGACCACTCACCACAAAAATTGGGATTCATCTGCATCTTCAAGGAATAACCATAGGGCAAATGTTTCTTCTACATCATCCAACTAAGAGATAACCGAACTTACTCGCCAAGTAGCTAAGATGAAAAGAAACTTATTAACCATGGCTACAAACCAATTTCAACAAGCTAAAGCTGTAGCAACCTCTTGTGAGATTTGCGAGGGTTCTCATTCATACACCGATTGTCCTTCTACTCTTAACAATCTGGAAAATGTGTATGCCGCTAACGGTAACTTTTCTACGGGAGGCTACCAAGCACGTCCTCAAGGAGACCGTAACTTGCTAAGTTATCGTTCCAACAACTTTCTATCTTCACTCGGTTTTTCTCCTCAAAACCAAAATCCAAACAATTTCAACCGCAACAATCAAAGCCAACCTCGGGCTGCTAATCAATATCAATCCCAAAGAAACCCATATCCACCTTAAGGAAATAATCAATCTTACCAAGCCCCACCTCTCAATCAACCCACGGCATTGAACCAAGACCTCGAAACTTACATGAGAACCAATAGAGAGATGGTGACGAATCTTCAAAGCCAATTTATTAACTTGAAGGGTGACACGGCGAAACAAGGGAACGATATTCGAGCCGAGCTAAGGAATGACATGGTGAAACAAGGGAATGATCTTCAAGCCGATATGAGAAACTCTATGAGTAGTCAAACGAATAACTTAAGGGATATGATGGCTAGTTTTTTCCCAAGTAATCAAGCATCTGGTTCGGGTTCTCTTTCGAGTAACACCGTTGCTAATCCAAGAGGGGAGATGAAAGTAATCACCACCCGAAGTGGCAAAGGTTTAAAGGAACCCGAGATTCCTTCACCTACACCGGTGATTGTGACAAAGGAAAACGAATCCCCTTCTCCAATTCCTCCACCTTCTACTTCCACCCCTCCACCACCCAAGGATGTGAGTGATAATTCCATTCCAAAGCCTTCATCTCAACCCAATATACCTTATCCCTCAAGGTTAAGGAAAGAGAAGTTGAAGAACAAGGATGATATTCAGGTTTCTAACTTTCTTAAAATGTTTAAACAACTGAATTTCAACATCTCCTTTGTTGAGGCTCTCACTCACATGCCGAAGTATGCTAAAATGTATAAAGATCTTCTCAGTGACAAGGAGAAACTCCTTGATATCGCTCAGACCCAACTTAATGAGAATTGCTCCGCAGTGCTCTTAAGGAAATTACCAACCAAACTTGGTGATCCGGGTCGTTTTCTCATTCCTTGCAACTTCCCCGGGGTAGAGAATTGTATGACCCTAGCCGATCTAGGTGCTAGTATAAACTTAATGCCATTAAGTGTTTGGAAAAAATTATCTCTACCCGAGCTAGTCCCCACACGAATGCCATTGGAATTAGCTAACCGTATGGTTGCTTATCCGGTGGGGATAGCTGAAGATGTCTTCGTCGGTGTCGACAAATTCACCTTTCCGGCGGATTTTGTTGTCGTTGACTACGAGATGGACCCCCGTGTTCCATTAATCGTTGGACGTCCATTCTTGAGGACCAGTCGTACTCTCATTGATGTAGCCGCGGGCGAATTAATCATGAGATTAGGTGACGATAAAATCGCCTTCAACATGGGTAAACTTTCTAAGCAGATTTCTGAAAACGAGAGCGTTAATTTCATTGGCGTTCTTGATGAGGCTTGTGAAGAACATTTCAAAGACGCTTGTAAAAGTGGTTCTTCTTCTCTACCCATCGTTGAGACCGTTGCCTCTATTGCTCCATCACTAACTCCATTTGTGGAAAGTGGTTTCCTTTTGAATGAATTTGAAGCAACTTTGGGGGATGTGGACTTACAATATGACGATTCTCCCTCCAATTGGGATGAAGACATTCGTACCATTAAAAAACTTCTCAATGAGGACCATATTTCTCCACCATCTCCTAAGGAAATCTCTATCGATGATCCGAATTTGATTACGCCTTCCATCGAAAATCATCCGGATTTAGAGCTTAAGGATCTACCGTCTCATCTCGAATACGTGTTCCTTGATGACAATAAGAAGTTACCCGTCATCATCGCAAAGGATTTGAAAGAAGACGAAAAATCTCGACTTATCGACGTGCTGAAGAATCATAAGAAAGCGATTGCTTGGAAAATCTTCGATATTCATGGAATTGATCCTCACTTTTGCACACATAAAATTCTCATGGAGGACGACTTTAAACCCACTATTCAAAACCAAAGAAGGGTGAATCCCAAGATCCATGACGTTATCAAAAAAGAGGTTATCAAACTTCTTGATGCGGGAATGATCTACCCTATCTCGGATTCACCATGTGTTAGTCCCGTCCATTGTGTGCCTAAGAAAGGCGGAATAACCGTTGTTCCCAATGAAAACAACGAGTTGATTCCTACTCGACTTTTCACGGGTTGGCGAGTTTGCATAGACTATCACAAGCTCAATGATGCCACCCGCAAGGATCATTTCCCTGTTCCTTTCATGGATCAAATGCTCGAACTTCTAGCGGGTAATGACTATTATTGCTTCTTAGACGGTTTCTCCGGGTATTTTAAAATTCCCATCGATCCCAAAGACCAAGAGAAAACCACATTCACTTTTCCTTATGGAACATTTGCTTACAAAAGAATGCCTTTCGGCTTATGCAATGCACCTAGGACTTTCCAGAGGTGTATGATGGCTATCTTCCATGACATGGTTAAAGAAGCTATGGAAGTCTTCATGGATGATTTCTCGGTCAATGGTGATTCTTTCTCTACTTGCCTTGTTATTTGGAACGCATGCTTAAGCGGTGTGAAGACACTCGCCTTGTTCTATATTGGGAAAAATGCCATTTTATGGTAAAAGAAGGCATTGTTCTTGGACATAAAATCTCAAAAGCTGGTCTTGAAGTGGACCGTGCTAAAGTTGATGTCATAGCCAAATTACCTCCACCTTCAACCGTGAAGGGTGTGAGAAGTTTCCTTGGTCATGCGGGCTTCTATCGTCGATTCATTCAAGATTTTCTAAAATCGCTCGCCCGATGACCCACCTCTTGGAAAAAGATACTCCCTTTATCTTTTCTAAAGAGTGTATTGAATCCTTCAATCTTCTTAAGGACAAGCTAACTAAGGCACTGGTCTTGGTTACCCCTAATTGGGAGCTACCTTTTGAATTGATGTGCAATGCTAGCGACTTTCCCATTGGAGCGGTTTTGGGCCAAAGAGTGAACAAACACTTCCAACAAATACATTATGCTAGCAAGACAATGACGGGGGCTCAATTGCATTATACCACTAACGAAAAAGAGCTTTTAGCTGTAGTGTATGCCTTTGAGAAATTCCGCCCCTATCTTGTTCTTTCCACCACAATCGTGTACACCGCTCATTCTGCGTTGAAGTACTTGTTGACTAAGCAAGATTATAAGCCAAGACTTCTTCGTTGGGTTTTGCTCCTTCAAGAATTTAAAATCGAAATTCGTGACAAGAAGGGAGCCGAAAACCTAGCCGCGGATCATCTAAGTAGACTTGAGGATCCTTATCAAGGGGATCATCCGAATCAAGAGATCGACGACTCTTTTCCCCTTGAGGCCTTAATGTCTATCAATTCCAATCTTGATGACACCCCGTGGTTTGCGGACATTGCAAACTACTTAGCGGGTGGTATTCTCATCGAAGGGTTAACATCCCAACAAAATAAGAAGTTCTTTAAAGATGTTAAGACTTACTTTTGGGATGACCCTTATCTCTTCAAACAATGTGCTGATCTGATTATTCGTCGGTGTGTTGATGGACCCGCAGCTTTAGACATTCTCGAATCTTGCCATAAAGGACCCACCGGTGGTCATGTTGCTCCCAACTACACCGCGAAGAAAGTATTTGACTCGGGATTCTATTGGCCCACCATTTATCATGACGCTCACGAGATGGTTAAAAATTGTTATGCTTGCCAACGCCAAGGCAAGATCACACATAAAGATGAGATGTCTCAAAATTTCATCCAAGAATGTGAAATCTTTAACGTATGGGGTATCGACTTTATGGGGCAATTTCTTTAACACCCCCAAATTTACACGCAACGGAATACATCTTTGGGTGCTAAACAATGATACAACAACACATAATTTATAAAGAACGACTCCAAAAGAGACGTTTTAGATTTATCGTTCCTAAAACATTTGTCAGAGTAGCGTAGTCCCAAGTAATCGTTACCAAAAGATAAGTTAAAACAACATATTGGTTTGTTTTGAAAATGGAACGATAAATAAATCAAAGAGTTTGAACAACAAAAGCAGTGCACAACTTCATTCCCCGTGACCTCCAAGCTTCCAGTTCTTGATTACCTGAAATACATGTGAGTAAAACAATCAGCAAAAATGCCAAGTGAATATATAGGTTTATGAAATAAATTTGAACACAAGCAAAGATTATAAGTTTGTGGCATGCTTATAAGCATCAAATAATAATTAGCATCAACAATAATAATTGTATATAGCATAAATTGCAATAAGCTCATGGAACCGAGCCCTTAGACACTCCTATATCAGTCTAATAAGACGAGAGATTTATTAATTGTCGGTTACCTCCAGATTATTGGTACATTGCCGTATACTTGACTTCTCAATACAATATGCTCAAACAGTGTGGAGGTCGGGCCTAAGCTTCTATGACAAGTCCACAAAAACTGAACCGGGGCGGCTTCCCCCATAGATCTATTAATTGTACTAGCGGTTAACCCATCATAGGTTAATTAACGGTCCATAATTGAGGTTTTAACAAAGGCAATCACTTAATGCAATTTAAAGGCAACCACGAGTCCATTCATAAAGGGACAAGCATACCATAAAAATCTTGTGTTCTAAGTTTATAAAACATGTATTCCCCCTCGCGGGTTTAAAATCATTTAATAACTAGTATAAAGCGAGGCTATAGACTCACGTTGATAATGAAAGGCGGATTATCGGCTACGGGCGTGCTTCGGTCACGGAAACCTATATAAATAATAATCGGTCTTAGACTCTTGTCCAATGACTTTTATCAAAATAACTATATACATATGATGATTTTTTACATATGATGATGATCAAGTGGGTTTATATATCCTTGTTTACTCATTTTAGTGTTTACGTTTTGGTAACTTTTTACTAGTTTACTAGTTTTACCTACTTACCTATTTTAAGTCCAATAAGCTTAGTATAAGTTCTTTAACTTGTTTTAATCCATTTTATACCTATATTATCAGTATCTATACTTTCCATGTTGGGCCCAAATGGGTTAAGCCCAATAAGTTCTTTTTATAAGTGCTTAACTTATTTAGTCCAATTATTAGTCCGATATGCTTAGTTAGCTCGTTAATGTCCGTATGTCCTATAGTTCGGGTTTTATCGTTTTTTACTTGTATTAGTTACTTATATATTAGTATATGACTTTTAAAAACTTTACATTAGACGGGTTTGATCGTCTAAGTTTTAATTGGCGAAAAACGTTAATTTTACGGTAATAGCCGAAAAAGTCGTAAAAATCAAGTTTATAGTTTTTATTACTTATAAGTATTATTCCACTACCATTTATATAACTTATCCATTTATTTAACCTTTTACATATTTATATAAATAAGTTTCATAAGTTAGTGGGTTTTTATTTTACATTTTATACAATAAAATTTGAGTGCTTATATAATAATAATAAACATTAATTCTCAAAATCTGATTTTTATCTTCATGTTCACCATTTTTATCATAGCTAGAGTTCTATAATGAATTAGAAGCTCATTTTTGGATGACATGTTCTTCATGTTATGTGCTACATTTAACTTAGCTATAGATACTGCTCATTTTAAGTTTATCTTGCCTTAACAGTCCCTACAAAACTGCTTATTCAGATTAGAACACCCAACTTGTTTTGATCATATCTCACTCATTATATTGATTCCATTGCATGGCCAACTCTCACATGTGTATAACATCTTGTACTTACTGTAAATGGATCATACCATGCAATTTTATCAGTTCAAGTTTTAGTTATATACTGTTTTTATACAGCCAACTAAATAAGCATAATTTTAGCCTCATTTCTTATAGTTATTAACCTTTTTAAGCATATTGATCAACACTTGATCCCCACACAACATTTTTATCATAATATATACATCATATACATATACAAAATGAAAGAAAATACATTTGTTCTTTACAAAAATAACAAGAGAAAATGGAGAGGATGATCTTCTTTACCAACCAAGTGTATTTCTTGTTTTTGGAAGACAAGAACTTGATGAACACCACAAGTAACTCCAAGATTATCAAACACCAAGAACAATAGTTGAGAAATCAGCCCTAGGACACAAGCAAATCACCTCCAATGTTGTTAATATGGCCACCAAATGATCAAGGCTTCAAGATAACTCCATGATAGAGCTAGTTAACATGTATTTTATGGCTAGAAAAGATCAAAAGGGGTGTTTGTAGCTTCAATATGGATGGCAAAGGTGAAGTGGTTGAGAGGATTTGAGAGAGTTTTGCATGTAAGTAAATGGTATGTGTGAAAGTTCCTAGTGGTTTTGAGTTAGTGGGAAAGAACTAAGCTTAAGGTGTAAGCTTTGCTTACACTTGTAAGTGTTTAGCTAACATGATGCCACATATGGTTGTGGTGTCATGTTGGTGCCATCCAAGCTAGCTAGTGGGGTGGGACAATGTATTTTGTCCCATCTCACTAGTTTACGGGTATTCCTTGATTCTAGTTTTCTCGATTTGCGTGCCCTCGGGTCGTTTCACGAAAAACGTTTTTATAAATTATGAATCAACGACACAAAACGAATCCAATAAAAATTGTCTCATAAAAAACGGAGTTCAAAAACGTAAATACCTAATCCTAAGGTTTCCGGTTTAGTCGTAAGGGACGCTAAATTATGCACGTAAGCCCAAATTTAAATCCGTAAATTGTGAGTTCGTCAACCAACACAAAAAAATAAGTTTCAAAATATTATACGAGAAAATATTTCACTACCTGAAAATGTTAGATTGTACTTTTTAAAAGTTTAATCGCACACGAAAAATAATAATATAACGACTCGATACGTAATTGAAACGATATCGTCGAAAGTATTAAATATCGAAACTATCGATAATAAAATATAAAATTTTTGGCATCCGTCGGTATCGCGATCACTAGTAGTCCTCGTTGCTCGTCAAAATATTAAAATATAATATTTAATATCGGTTTCAACTTAAACCGTTAAACATAATAATATTTAACGTTATAAAATACTTCAAAATAATTGAAAATAGAATTAAATTATGACCTTATTTTTACGGGTTTTACATCCTCACCACCTTAACGGAGCGACGTCCCGGTGCTCAACTCGCCTCACTTTCGCCAATGCGCATTAAAGTCTCAATAAACATCGTCGTTGAAAGTAAAAAAGATATTACATAATATGTGTTCTACATGATCGGACGTCATCGGATGATGCCGTCTCAAGTTCTCACAACTTACGATCATTTGACTAGATCACACATCATATAAGTACATAAAAGAAAAGGTCGAACACAAACATCGAGTATAGATCTCCACCGTTAATCATCGAGAAAACCTTGAACGAACCCTTGGTAATAACCACTTGATCTCCAGAGTCTTTCCACTTGCGGTGTCGGCTTCAACATACTCCTCGAGGTTGTAACGAATTTATTAACTCCATTCATTAAGAGATTCGGTCCTCAATCATTCCACTAGTACACGCATAAATCCTGGTGATAATTATCGTTTCTTCTTATACACTGCTTCCCGAGATTCATTTTAAACTCAAAATAAAATAGTGATCTTCAGTACGAGTAACAGAACGAGATAAAAATAAATTCAATAAACGCATAAACGGACAAGATGTGGTAAAATGATTTAAGGTTGACGATCGACGAGGGATCTCGACTTACGTAACCATAAAACATAATAATTCGCAGTACTAGAAAAATGAGAGCGAATAATGAATTAAATATTAACAATAAAGTAACATTTGTCACAATTATCCGTCCCGGATGTGTATTACCTTAAAACTTAGTTGAGGTACTTTCTTGATAAAGATGATATATTAAAAATAGAAGTTAAATAGCTTCATAATTTATTTTGGTTGTCTTAAGAAACTTTGAAAGAATGACATGAATTTTATAAATTAAACTCATATTGTTGGTTACAATTAGAAGATATAATTTCCAAATTAAATCATTATTAGGAATATAAATTAAACCGGTAATTTCATTACATTAAAAGTAAAGTATGATAAGTCAATTAGTTCAAAAGGTAGAACATAATTTTATTTTTAAACATTAGTTTTAGTTATACAAAATATGATGTATAAATTTGACCTTTTTCTTATGATAGTTATTTCGATAATTGAAAATCATTTGAAAATGTAGACAAGTTCCATAAAAATTTTATAATACTTTGTAGAAATACATAAAGGTGTTTATTATTTCAAAATAAATATGGGATATATTCGGTTTCAAAATGTGACAAGACAACAAACGAATACGAATTGAAATAATGGTCAACAATTAGTACGAAATCAACGGTACAAAAGAGAACGAAGCAAATGACGTATGAATTCTTAAAAAGAATAATAAAATAAAGGCGTCGATGGTAAGACGATAAGAAATAATAGATTAAACAAGTTGTCAATTTTGTTAGTGCGGTCGATGGTTCACCAACATCAGCTCGTTAACTTAGCGGTGGTCGATAGATGATCGGAAATAAGTTACATACAAAAATTTTAATAAAAAAAAAATTCCTATTAATCACTTATAATTAAAATGAATCAAATGAACGATGTTAGTGTTTAAAGAGAGAAGTCAAAGCACGGTTCACAAGAGTGGATTTCAAGACAAACGAGAGTAACGGACGTCATCCCGAATATACGGAAATCACTCTAGTGATAATCCATTATTCACGTGCGACGACATTCCAAAGGTCTACCCAGTCGCATAAAGAAGATTGGACAAGAAGGAAGGATAAAACATCGAGACTTTCAAGTCTTTTATCAACAGTAAGTAATTAGACGAACAGTCAAAAGAAATCAGTTATAAGACAAAATGAAGTAACAAGTGGAAAAACGATTGTAGAGTAAAAACGTATTCGTAAGCGCGTAATTCGTTCAAGAAAAGGTAAGAAAACATATGCGGATGCATAGAAATTGCGCTACTTGCATAAGATATAAAGGTTTTCAAAACTTCTTTTCACTTTATTTCATTTTATTTATCTTTATCATAAATACAAGTAAAAAGTTGATTATTATCAAAATTTTTAAGGTGACTACTATTTAGCCTAGCATGGCTCCTTCTAAATTAGACATAGGTGATCAGGCCATGTATAATTTAGGAATAGCAATGCAGTGTTCAGTTTCGTCGAAAAGTATTACGTTTCTTATGTTTATATATAAACCATGCCATTTGTAAAATGGAATTTAAAAATAGTTTATAAATTTATAGGATACAAGTAATTTGTGAGATACTTAATAAGCAACTTTTAATCTTACGAAAAGTATTTTATAAGACCAGAGTAAAAATAATTGGTGAAAATAATCGTAAAACAATATCAGATTTATTTATAATATGACATTATGACAACGTATAAAGTAGTCAAAGTTTTGCAAAAAGTGGCAAATAGTAGCTCATAAAATAACCAATGAAATGGTTACAAGTTGTTAAGTTTTCAAAAGGGTTATAAGGTTTAGACGAAAACGTCATGAGATACGCGATAAGAATGTCAACGAAGAATGTGAAGGCAAAACTTCAAAACTCAACTCAAATCAGTGGAAGGTTAGAAGAAAACGAAAATAAAATAACATCGAATGACAAATGAGTCATATATATGAAAAGAATAAAACAATCCACATGTGTATTCTTTATAAGATACTCGACACAACATGCTTTTAAGAAAGTATGTTATTCGTTTTTAAATTACACCATTAATCCGGTAATTGCTAATCCTGTACTGTTTTTATTTTTAAATATTTTCACATGCAACTAGTATTCGTTAGTTGTAAAATAATATTTGTTAAAATTTTACGATCTCAAATGAAATCAAAACAGCTTAGAAACATTTAAAACTCATGTTCTGAATTTTCTATTAGATTTAACTTTTAAATATGAGCCGATTAATTGACCCGATAAACGACATCTCCAAGACTCAGAGTCTAAAGCATTTTGATGCAAAACGACGTTTCAGACGACTTTCTAGTTTTACCCGAGACTTGAAAACCAATGTAAAATGACCAAAATACCCCTGCAGGTTCTGTACAGGTTTGACTATTTTATTTTAAAAACGCAGGTTTTACTTTTAAGTTTTGACCTGTTTATACTGCCCCTACGGTTTCTGCATAAAGTGTATTTTTTGACACTTCTTAACGGCTCAAAATATATACATATATACACACATGTCTTGTGGATTTTATAACAACGAAAAATAAATCTCGTATTGAGCATCAAATAAAATATAGCATGATGAATGAAAGAAAATGCTTCAAGGTATTCAACACGAAATTTAGGAAGCAAAACGGTGAATGACGTTACCAAGATATAAGCGAACAATACACTTCGGAGTCGATACATTTAAATGTCAACGAATAGCGGTTAGTCTATTCCAAAGACACATTGAGCTACACAATGGTCTAGAAATTACGTTTCAAGACGTCTAAACACAAACAGTCGGAAGACGATTTGGATATCTATATAGATATCTCAAAGGGTTAAGCAATGAAAGTAACGCGCGTAGATGAAGTTATGTAAGGTCATAATATAAAAATTTTGCAATAAAAGCAATTTAAATACTTCAAAAATAAATACAGAAAGATCATGAAAATTTATTGTATTTATTTAAGTTAATCATTAATAAATGACAAACTTTTATCGAAAAGTTTAACGACATAAATATATATCGATAAAGGATTATAGTATTTATTTAGAAATACTTAGCAATAAGGCATACATAATAATGTATACTAAAGTTGTAATCCCAGAAGTAGCTTGAACCTGAAGTCACGCGAAATCATGTGCACCGACTCTTTGAAAAATAAAACCGACAGTTATAGTTTAGGTTTTTAGAAAAAGACCTAGTTCTCTATAACTCATGGCTCTGGTACCAATCTTTAACACCCCCAAATTTACACGCAGCGGAATACATCTTTGGGTGCTAAACAATGATACAACAACACATAATTTATAAAGAACGACTCGAAAAGAGACGTTTTAGATTTATCGTTCCTAAAACATTTGTCAGAGTAGCGTAGTCCCAAGTAATCGTTACCAAAAGATAAGTTAAAACAACATATTGGTTTGTTTTGAAAATGGAACGATAAATAAATCAAAGAGTTTGAACAACAAAAGCAGTGCACAACTTCATTCCCCGTGACCTCCAAGCTTCCACTTCTTGATTACCTGAAATACATGTGAGTAAAACAATCAGCAAAAATGCCGAGTGAATCTATAGGTTTATGAAATAAATTTGAACACAAGCAAAGATTATAAGTTTGTGGCATGCTTATAAGCATCAAATAATAATTCGCATCAACAATAATAATTGTATATAGCATAAATTGCAATAAGCTCATGGAACCGAGCCCTTAGACACTCCCATATCAGTCTAATAAGACGAGAGATTTATTAATTGTCGGTTACCTCCAGATTATTGGTACATTGCCGTATACCTGACTTCTCAATACAATATGCTCAAACAGTGTGGAGGTCGGGCCTAAGCTTCTATGACAAGTCCATAAAAACTGAACCGGGGCGGCTTCCCCCATAGATCTATTAATTGTACTAGCGGTTAACCCATCATAGGTTAATTAACGGTCCATAATTGAGGTTTTAACAAAGGCAATCACTTAATGCAATTTAAAGGCAACCACGGGTCCATTCATAAAGGGACAAGCATACCATAAAAATCTTGTGTTCTAAGTTTATAAAACATGTATTTCCCCTCGCGGGTTTAAAATCATTTAATAACTAGTATAAAGTGAGGCTATAGACTCACGTTGATAATGAAAGGCGGATTATCGGCTACGGGCGTGCTTCGGTTACGGAAACCTATATAAATAATAATCGGTCTTAGACTCTTGTCCAATGACTTTTATCAAAATAACTATATACATATGATGATTTTGTACATATGATGATGATCAAGTGGGTTTATATATCCTTGTTTACTCATTTTAGTGTTTACGTTTTGGTAACTTTTTACTAGTTTACTAGTTTTACCTACTTACCTATTTTAAGTCCAATAAGCTTAGTATAAGTTCTTTAACTTGTTTTAATCCATTTTATACCTATATTATCAGTATCTATACTTTCCATGTTGGGCCCAAATGGGTTAAGCCCAATAAGTTCTTTTTATAAGTGCTTAACTTATTTAGTCCAATTATTAGTCCGATATGCTTAATTAGCTCGTTAATGTCCGTATGTCCTATAGTTCGGATTTTATCGGTTTTTACTTGTATTAGTTACTTATATATCAGTATATGACTTTTAAAAACTTCTACATTAGACGGGTTTGATCGTCTAAGTTTTAATTGGCGAAAAACGTTAATTTTACGGTAATAGCCGAAAAAGTCGTAAAAATCAAGTTTATAGTTTTTATTACTTATAAGTATTATTCCACTACCATTTATATAATTTATCCATTTATTTAACCTTTTACATATTTATATAAATAAGTTTCATAAGTTAGTGGGTTTTTATTTTACATTTTATACAATAAAATTTGAGTGCTTATATAATAATAATAAACATTAATTCTCAAAATCTGATTTTTATCTTCATGTTCACCATTTTTATCATATCTAGAGTTCTATAATGAATTAGAAGCTCACTTTTGGATGACATGTTCTTCATATTATGTGCTACATTTAACCTAGCTATAGATACTGCTCATTTTAAGTTTATCTTGCCTTAACAGTCCCTACAAAACTGCTTATTCAGATTAGAACACCCAACTTGTTTTGATCATATCTCACTCATTATATTGATTCCATCGCATGGCCAACTCTCACATGTGTATAACATCTTGTACTTACTGTAAATGGATCATACCATGCAATTTTATCAGTTCAAGTTTTAGTTATATACTGTTTTTATACAGCCAACTAAATAAGCATAATTTTAGCCTCATTTCTTATAGTTATTAACCTTTTTAAGCATAATTATCAACACTTGATCCCCACACAACATTTTTATCATTATATATACATCATATACATATACAAAATGAAATAAAATACATTTGTTCTTTACAAAAATAACAAGAGAAAATGGAGAGGATGATCTTCTTTACCAACCAAGTGTATTTCTTGTTTTTGGAAGACAAGAACTTGATGAACACCAAAAGTAACTCCAAGATCATCAAACACCAAGAACAATAGTTGAGAAATCAGCCCTAGGACACAAGCAAATCACCTCCAATGTTGTTAATATGGCCACCAAATGATCAAGGCTTCAAGATAACTCCATGATAGAGCTAGTTAACATGTATTTTATGGCTAGAAAAGATCAAAAGGGGTGTTTGTAGCTTCAGTATGGATGGCAAGGGTGAAGTGGTTGAGAGGATTTGAGAGAGTTTTGCATGTAAGTAAATGGTATGTGTGAAAGTTGCTAGTGGTTTTGAGTTAGTGGGAAAGAACTAAGCTTAAGGTGTAAACTTTGCTTACACTTGTAAGTGTTTAGCTAACATGATGCCACATATGGTTGTGGTGTCATGTTGGTGCCATCCAAGCTAGCTAGTGGGGTGGGACAATGTATTTTGTCCCATCTCACTAGTTTACGGGTATTCCTCGATTATAGTTTTCTCGATTTGCATGCCCTCGGGTCGTTTCACGAAAAACGTTTTTATAAATTATGAATCAACGACACAAAACGAATCCAATAAAAATTGTCTCATCAAAAATAGAGTTCAAAAACGTAAATACGTAATCCTAAGGTTTCCGGTTTAGTCGTAAGGGATGCTAAATTATGCACGTAAGCCCAAATTTAAATCCGTAAATTGTGAGTTCGTCAACCAACACAAAAAATAAGTTTCAAAATATTATACGAGAAAATATTTCACTACCTGAAAATGTTAGATTGTACTTTTTAAAAGTTTAATCGCACATGAAAAATAATAATATAACGACTCGATACGTAATTGAAACGATATCGTCGAAAGTATTAAATATCGAAACTATCGATAATAAAATAAAAAAAATTTGGCATCCATCGGTATCGCGATCACTAGTAGTCCTCGTTGCTCGTCAAAATATTAAAATATAATATTTAATATCGGTTTCAACTTAAACCGTTAAACATAATAATATTTAATGTTATAAAATACTTCAAAATAATTGAAAATAGAATTAAATTATGACATTATTTTTACGGGTTTTACAATTTCCATCATCCAAAGGGAACAAGTACATCCTCGTAGCCGTTGACTACGTATCCAAATGGGTTGAAGCAAATGCTCTCCCTACGAACGATGCGAGGGTGGTTGTGAACATTCTGAATCAGCTTTTTGCTCGATTCGGTGTTCCTCGTGCTATCATCAGTGACCGGGGACTCATTTTTGCAATGATCAATTTGCTCGAGTCATGGCTAAGTACGGTGTCAATCATCGTCTTTCCACCGCTTATCATCCCCAAACAAATGGGCAAGCCAAGATATCTAACCATGGATTGAAGAGAATATTAGAGAGAACTGTGGGAGAGCATCGTGCCTCGTGGGCCGATAAGTTAGATGATGCTTTGTGGGCTTTCTGTACCGCATATAAGACACCGATTGGTTGCACTCCATATCGTCTTGTGTACGGGAAGGCATGCCACCTCCCTATTGAGCTGGAATATAAGGCGTATTGGGCCTTGAAGTGGGCCAATTTTGACATCAACAAAGCCGGTGATCTTCGGAAGATTCAACTCAATGAGCTAAATGAACTGAGGAATGAAGCTTATGAGAACTCATTGATCTACAAGGAGAAGACTAAGATCATTCATGATGCAATGATTAAGAACCGAGAGTTCCACATCGATGATCAAGTCTTACTCTTTAACTCTCGGTTGAAGATTTTCTCGAGCAAACTGAAGAGCCGTTGGTCTGGTCCATTCACCGTCGCCAAAGTCTTCCCTTACGGCACCATTGAGCTTTCTCAACCAAATGGGCCTAATTTTAAAGTGAATGGCCAGCGTGTGAAGCTGTACGTTGGTGAGGACATCTCTCATGAGATGATCCCATCCCTCACCACGTTTCCCTTGAATTAGTTCTGGGTCGAGTCAGGCTCGTGACTCGGTTAACAAAAACAAGCGCTTCTCGGGAGGCAACCCGTTGATCTATCCTTTACCGTTTTCATAATAAGTGTAGGGGGAGCCACGTATGTGTTTGTTGTCTTGTTTCTTATAATTTGCAGGGATTAAAAGCTTCAAAGATCCATTCTCGATGATTTTTGACGGACCGTGATCCCGTGTACCCGTCTTCCCGGTTCTATCCTAAACTGTCGTGATTCAATATTTCATATCTTATATGCACACATTGAAATCACTATAGTTGTCATTTCCTTAGCAAGATTTAAACAACGTGCATAATGTCCTAAGTGTAGGGGAGTTTACTCCCACATGATTAAACATTGAGGACACTGTTTATATCAAGTGTATGGGGAATTCTATCGAAGTAAGTGGCCTTTTCCATGAATCTGTCCTCATTTTAACCGAAAAATCTAATTTTTCGATGTTTTTTTCAAAAATTTTAATCTATTTTGGCCTAGTAGTTTTTCCTTTGTTATCGTTAATTTTCTTTCATTAGAATAAATTTTAATAAAATGGTTTTAATTAGTTTAGATATCTTTGATATATTAGGCCCGTCGTGAATCTTTTGACTCAACCCGAGTTTACATATCCAAGTTCACTCTAGCTAGTACCCTTAACCATGTAGACCTTAGTTGGTTTATTAGGCTAAGCATCCACGAGTCTCATTCCTTGAGATTTTAAATTGTGGAGAACGAGAAATGATAGAGTCAATTATAAGTTTGGTATTCTTTCATGAATTTATGTGAGTTAATTATGATCTTTTTCTCCCATCACTTGTAAATAAATAATTGCAATAAGTAAGGTCGTACGATTTAAAAAGTTACTTAGCTTCTAACACAAGACCGTTTAAAAGTTGCTCGGTATTAATTAGAGTTCATAGCCAAGGCATAACTTATTGAAGCGGGATGCGAATATTGGCGAGTTCGAAAAGGCCCTAACAAGGCGTGAGGGCTACATTTTGTTGCTAAAGGTCCAAAGTGATGCGAAGAATCATTTATGAAAAATCAATATGAAGGATCAAGACACACGACGAAAAGCAAATACTCCCCTAAAGATCATGGAGAAGTCTATCCGAAAAGACCCTAACAAGGTATGAGGATAAATAGATCCAAGTCCGAAAAGGAGGCGGATCGTTGTATATCAAAATCCTCAAATAAAGATTGGAGAAAAATGAAGAATTCGTGGTCCAAGTATGAAGAATCTCTCAAAACTTCAAGTGAAGAAATTCCTATTATGAAGAGAAGACCATTATTTCAAGAACGTCTCTCAAGATTTGAAGTATGAAGTCACTGCCAAATATCGGTCCGAGAAAGGTCTCAAATCGTGAAGCGAGTTATGCCAAGATATGAACTTTATGAGGTCCCGAGAAGCAGTTTTAAAAGATTTTGTCCTTTAGCTAACTATTGATTAAATCGTCCTACTTTATTTTCGGCCTAAATAAACTATCGAAATAAGTCAAAAATGCATCCTCGTGATCATTCAAGACAAAAATAAAATATAAGAGTTACACCTAGGAATAAGGGAGTCTAAGTGATTAATTAAAACGCATGAATAAGTGTTAGTTGTGTTGACTTGTAATAACAATGATCTCGTTTCTAAGCTTAGTTTAAGGAACGTGAAACTTGAGGGTGATAAACATTCATGACACCAAAGTCCTAATGTAAGTCTTCGACCTCTTTACTTGTTTTCTTCCTTTGAATAATTTGTTATTTTATATCCCTTTAAGTTTCCTTAATATCTTATGTTTAATAAAGGCCAAACTGGGTTAATTATGATGAGAAATGTAAACTGTACTTTGAAATTAATGCATTGCATGAGGGCATTGGAATGGTCAAGTGTACAGGATTTAATAATTGTGAAAACACTTATCCTTTTACCACTTATTTCCAATAATAACAAGACCAAAACGTGTATTTTATGTCGTAAAAGTCGAATTATGCGTGGTATATGTTTTTATTGTGTTTCAGGATAAAAATATGAAAAAGGAAGAAAACACGGGCTATCACGGGCTTTTATCGAAGAAAACGAGAAAAGACGAAGTCAAAAGATCAAGAGTGTAAAAAGAACGGAAGTCCAAGGCCTATTCTGAAGATTTATCGAAGAAAAAGTCTAATGATGGAAGTTTAATAAAGTCGAAGAACTCAAGTCTAATAGAAGAAGAGAATTATAAGACAAGTTCAATTTATATCGACAAATCCTGAGACGACGTCGAGAAAGACAAAGAATTTAAATCGAGTCAAGACGAGAAGAAAGAAAGAAGGAAGCAACACATGCACTCCCCATGTAAAACCCGCATGCTTTTACCATGAATAGTACCCTTAAGATCGTACGTACTAGATTAAAACTTTCCTATTATAGCATGATTACGATTACGTGTTAGGACTTTACGTATTACGTACGTGTTAGAACACGATAAGTATTTACTACACACGAGCACGTAATAATTATTTGACAATAGTTAATCACGAACATGCGATCATGAAATCATGAACGTAATTAAATCACGAACTATTATTAATTACGTACATATATTTATTACGAGCGTAAATAAATATATTAAGTCACGGAAATTACTTAACGAGAAGACATTAAACGCGAACACAATTAATCACGAACGAGTAACTAAACATCGAGACACGGAAAAAGGTACGGGTACCCCATGTGGGGCCCCTACCCGCGGCAACAAGAGATAAATGGGCCAAGCCCATTTCAATTTTCACTAAAAGGGGGTTAAGGAAAATAACACTACTCATTTAACTTTACAGAAACCTAAAATAACACCAACCAAAGGGGTGTTTGTTGATCTTTGATCTTGGAATTGTTGTTGGTGTTCATGTTTGTTCATCATTACTTAGATCCACGCACTCGGTAATTCTTTTAAACCTTTTTTCTTTTGATTTAATCTTTTAATTAAATAAGAACATGTTATGTTTTTTTATAAAACCTAATTAAATCATAGATCTAACATGAATTTGGGTTGGAATAAAATCAAAAGGGATGTTTAGGGGTGTTTTGTTCTTGACCGCAGCCTACACCGAACCCGAGAGGGTCTCGGTTTGGCCATCTGACCACCACCGAGACCATATGGTCCCGTTTGGTTGGTGTGGGTCCCACGGCAGAATCAAGACAAGGGTGACCCCGACTTGGTTCGGGGTATGGTGTCGATTTCATGTCCGGTTCATAGTTCTTAGTCAAGATCCGGTTCAAGGTGTATGTTTAGATTTTTATTTTTATTTATGATCTTATGTTAAAATTAAATTAATAACATGACATGATTAATTTAATAACATGACTTAGGTTATTTTAATTATTAAAATCATGAAATTATTAACCTAAGTATTTTTATATTTTAGACTTATAAATTAATTAATTATTTAAAAACCATGGTTATAATTAATTAATTAACATGACTTAGGTTATATTATTAATAAATAATAATACATGTTTTAACCTAAGTATTTAACTTTATTTAATTAAAAACATGTTATACTTTAATTAAATATTTTAACCTATAGTTTATTTTGATTACATGAAATAATTAATAAACTACAATTTATATCATAAGACTTAGAAAATAATCATGAAAACACTTAGGCTTATATACTTAGCTTATTTAACCAGCTTATTTCTAATTATGGAAACTTCTATTTTTAGAAACTTATTTAAATAAGGCAGCAAATCTATTTATGGAAACTTTCTATTTTTAGAAACATATCTATTTTAAGCAGTAATTCTATTTTTGGAAACTTTCTATTTTTGGAAACTTTCTATTTTTGGAAACTTTCTATTTTTGGTAACTTTCTATTTTTGGAAACTTTCTATTTTTGGAAACTTTCTATTTTAGGAAACCTGCTATTTTTGGAAAGTTACTTATTATTACACAGTAAGTATAATAACACATGAAATACCAGAAATACTTAATCAGATTAAACAGAATGTAAGATAAACACAGTTTAAGGCTTTAAAACAGTAAAATATGATATGAACATATAAAATAAGCTAAGACATGACATAAAACCAGCTACGTATTTAGTAAGCAGATACTTATTCATGTATGTATTTATGTAGCATTAGTGATACGGAAGTACGATTCCTCTCAGTTTATCTTCTTCGTTCACTGGACATAAGGTACGGATTCCCGTCCTTTCAGTATGAACATTCTTTCCTTATTAGGATTCCCCGTATGCAGCCACATGTTTTCCCGTAGTATATGTATGTGTTTGAATTGCTTATGTTTAATTTAGAATACCTATAGCCATATACATGCATGACCAGTTTCACCTAGTTATGGAGGTACCATAACCATAACATTAGAGGCACTGATGTTATGACTTCACCACGGCGGAGTGATTGCTCGTGGCGTCCCTTCAGCTTTTGGCCATTTATATTATATTTATCATGTGGGGCGTATGGGTGCATCCTAGTTACATGTTTTTAGTCAGGATTTCATGGTGAATGTGGTGTGTGCCTTGCATCCTTCACAAGGAGCTGATCCCTCCTACCCAAAAACCAGTATATTAAATTAGAGGCAGCCCCTCTAATTTGCATGATGAGGTCACCCCTCCAAGTATTCATGCACGGTGGATTTTCATGACCTATATTGGCTAATGGTAAAATATGATAAACAGTTTTTACAAGATAAACATAAGGCTTTTCAAACTATAAAACCAGTTTTATCAAGACTTAACCCGGTTACTCGGGACTTAGTTATTCCGCTGTTATATGTTATATGCTTATCCTATTCATGCTTTATTGTACATCCGTGCACTGAGCGTATTTCTTAGCCGTTTTCCTTTTCTATGTTCCCAAAACGGCAGGTACTCAGGGACGCTCGTAGACTTTAAGAGTACGTGCATATGGACTGGAAGCTTTCTAGCCTTTCTTTACCTTATGCATTTCCTTTCTTATGATACATTGCTATGGACATTGTTTAGTCCTTTACATTATTATACTTATGTTTGTGTGTGATGAGCTTTACATTTGGACTACCGATGTTTGATTCCGGTATTTTCCTTTTATGGTCATGTAATGTTTAGACATTTTTCCTTGTATGCTTTGATGACACGCCATAATTGCATGTGACATTTCCATTATCAAAATGGGGTGTTACAATTATGGTATCAAAGCCAAGGCTTCGACCTGTAGGCTCTCAAATATGACATGTGATTAGTGGGTAGTCACTACGGTCTTCCTAGAACTGACAGTTGTTTTCATGCATTCATCATTTTTAAGAATACATATATGTCATTGTCGTAGATTTATGACTAAGTAATGGTTGGTACAGGACTGGCCCTATTTAGTCGCATGTGTTTTTATCGAAACTTTTAAATTTGGGACCGACCCATAGGCGTCCCCTCGCTATGTCTTTTATTTTGGGTGAACTGACCAGAGGCTTTCACTCTCGAGCATACAAAAGTTTTCATAAAACTACATCATGCATTCATACACAAAATTTTCTCTCATAAAATTTTTCTCGTGAAATTTTGGTATAAATTTTTTTCATGTATATATATATTTTATGTTTTGATCTGTTTAATCATATGTTTTATGTTATACTGTCAGATGGTTCTCACACGCGAACAGGAACAGCTCAATGCTGCAATTCAAGCTACTATGCAAGCTTTGCTTCCTCAACTGAGGAATGACATCAGGGCTGAAGTTCAAGCTGCCAACAATCAGCAGCATAATTAGGCACCTCCTCCTCCTCCTCCAGTGACATTAGCAGTATGGCTGGAGAGATTCAACAAGCTCCGCCCTCGAGCTTTTGAGAAGACAGATAGCCTCAGTGATGCTGAAAGCTGGTTGGCTCACATCGAGAAGATTTTCAATGCTATGGGTTGTGACCCCTCATAGAAGGCGAGGTTGGCATGCTATCGGTTCGAAGGCGATGTGCTAAATTGGTGGTTAGCGTTGATGCAGTCTGAAGGTGGTGACGAGTGGGTTGCTGGTTTGACTTGGGCTCAGTTCAAGGACAGGGTGATGGAGCAGTTCTTTCCCAAGGCTGAGGAGGACAAGCTCAAGAGAGAGTACCATGGAATCCGATAGAGAGCTGGGGAGAATAGCAATGAGTTTATGCAACGCTTTCTTCGCTTAGCTGGTTTCCTTGGTGCGGCAGCAGGTACTCCTGAAGAGCAGGCACATCACTTTAGATGGGCTCTTCGCACATCGGTCGCAAACAATCTGGTGTGTGCTACGTTCAACACTATAGCACAAGTGGCCGATGCAGCACGTAAGCTGGAGATGCTGCAGGAGAGAGATGAGTTCGGGGAAGCTGAGAGACCCGACAAGAGGTAAACATTCGTATTCAAACGGTGATCAATCCGTATACTTTCCATATATGTCAATTATACATCTATTTAAATGTATCTTCGAGGCAGAAAATTGGGGACCGGTCTCAGCCGGCTACTCAGCAGCAGCCTCATCAGCCCAAGGGAAACGGTCAGACTAACGACCGTTCTGCTACGGATAGGCGTGGCAGTAATGATAATTACCGTAACAACGCTGGACACTCCAACGGCAGCAAGTCCTAACACCTACGCTTTTCCTTATGATTTCATGTTATAACTCATATTCTGACACTTATGGAAACGGTAGGGACCAGAACCAGAGAGGTTCACAGCCTAGCCGTCCATCTATCACTGGTATTCAATCTTACGATTATCTGCATTGTCCTTTGTACCCAATTATCATGCCTTATGTAAAATGTTTTATCAGGTTCCCAGCCAGCCAGAGCACCTGCTGGAGGATTTACTCATCCTCTTTGCTCTACTTGCCACCGTAGGCACCCAGGGCCATGTCGCCGTAATACTGACGCGTGCTTCAAGTGTGGTCTCCCTGGCCATATCATGAAGGATTGCCGTAAGGGCGAGATGGAGGGTACATCGGGACATGCTGATACCAAGCCGCCTCCTACTACCGGGCGTGTCTACACGACATCTCGAGACCAGGCCAACAAGTCTATAGGTACCATCACTGGAATCTTGTATATGTATGGTCAAGCTGCATGTGTTCTTTTCGATACGGGTGCTACTCACTCGGTTATTTCTACTGCTTATGCTAAGAACATTAGGATGCTCCCCATGCCACCAGAAAATAGGCTTACTATTTCCACGCCTTTGAGGGACTCTGTATTAATCACTCATGTATATAAGAGTCTTCCCCTAGAATTTGACGATAAGGTTCGACCTGTTGATGCACTTCCGTTGGACATGAATGACTTCGACATGATTTTGGGCATGGATTGGCTATCCAAGAATCATGCTACCATAGATTGCCATTCATATCGAGTTATATTCGGTGATGTTAATGCACCAGAGTACATTCATAATGGGTTCATACCCGGACGGTCTGTACAAGTCATATCTACCCTGCAAGCGCGTGCACTACTGTCACATGGTTGCGAGGGTTATCTAGATACGGTTCACGACATGGATGCTGAATCCCTATCAATTCAGGATCAACCTATAGTGTCGGAATTCCAAGATGTTTTTCCAGCAGAACTTCCGAGCATACCACCTGCACGAGAAGTGGAATTCAGTATCGAGCTTATTCCAAGAGCTGAACCAATCTCCAAGGCTCCTTATCGCATGGCTCCCATAGAGCTGAAGGAGCTGAAGGATCAACTGCAAGAACTTCTTGAACGAGGTTTCATTCGACCGAGCGCGTCTCCATGGGGCGCACCGGTCTTGTTTGTTAAGAAGAAGGACGGCAATATGCGTCTTTGCATAGACTATCGCGAGCTCAACATGATTACTATCCCGAATAGATATCCACTGCCACGTATTGATGATCTGTTTGACCAACTCCAAGGGGCCAAACACTTCTCCAAGATTGATCTTAGGTCAGGCTATCATCAGCTACGGGTCAAGGAACAGGACATCACTAAGACTGCTTTTCGTACCCGTTATGGCCACTACGAGTTTGTAGTTATGCCATTTGGCCTGACAAATGCTCCAGCAGTGTTCATGGATTTGATGAACAGAATCTTCCATGAATTCTGGACAAGTTCGTCATTGTCTTTATCGATGACATCCTGATTTTCTCAAAGTCCAAGGAGGAACACGAAGGCCATCTTCGTACAGTACTACAGATTCTTCGCCAGAAGCAGCTGTATGCTAAATTCTCCAAGTGTGAGTTCTGGTTAGACAAGGTGGCATTCTTAGGTTACATAGTATTAGCAGAAGGAATCACTATGGATCCAGCGAAGGTTGAGGCCATTACTAAGTGTCCAAGGCCTACATCAGCGACGAAAGTCCGCAGTTTCTTAGGCTTAGCTGGCTATTACCGTAGGTTCGTGGAGAACGTTTCCCGCTTAGCACTACCATTGACCAAACTGATGCGGAAAGGGGAGAAATTCGTCTGGACTGAAGATTGAGAGAAGAGCTTTGAAGACCTGAAGCAGAAGCTAGTATCTGCACCTATTCTTACTCTCCCATCTGGTACGGGTGGATTTCAAATCTACAGCGATGCATCGGGGAAGGGACTTGGCTGTGTTCTCATGCAACATGGGAAAGTGATCGCGCACGCTTCACGGCAGCTTAAGCCTTATAAAGAAAATTACCCCACGCATGACTTGGAACTTGCAGCAGTGGTATTTGCACTGAAGATATGGAGGCACTACTTGTATGGAGAATCATGTGACATTTTCATGGACCACAAGAGCTTGAAGTATATCTTCACTCAATGAGAATTGAACATGAGGCAGAGGAGATGGTTAGAGCTGTTGAAGGATTATGACCTTAATCTACAGTATCATCCCGAAAAGGCAAATGTAGTAGCAGATGCTCTTAGCAGGAAGTCCGGAATGATCAACGGCATTAAAATCGAAGAGGAAATCATAAGAGACTTGGAGCGACTTGACATCGAGATCATGGTACGTGGACAGCACGACTAATGGGCTAATCTTAGAGTAGAACCCGAGTTACTCTCTAAGATCAAGGAAGCTCAAAAGGATGACGGAGAAATCTGGGCGATAGTACAGAATTTGGAGAGACAGACATAATTCAGAGTGGATGCAGACGGTATCGTATGGCAGGGCACGAGACTTTGTGTTCCTGATAAACAAGAATTCTGGGAAGCCTTGTTAGCTGAAGCTCATAGCTCCCCATTCTCTATACATCCTGGTTTGACTAAGATGTACCATGACATCAAGCAGTACTTTTGGTGGAGTGGTATGAAACAGGATGTGGCCACTTACGTCTCTAAATGTCTTACCTGCCAGCAGGTTAAGATCGAGCATCAGCGATCTGGCGGTCTCCTTCAACCGTTAGATATTCCAGAGTGGAAGTGGGACAAAATCACCATGGATTTTGTTACTGGTCTTCCGCCTACCAAGAGGAAGCACGATCCGATTTGGGTTATCGTAGATCGACTTACCAAATCAGCGCATTTCTTACCGATCCGCAAGGAAGATCCGGTAAGTAAACTCGCCGATACGGACAGAAGAGAGATCACGAGACTCCACGGTGCACCATCCAGCATCGTCTCAGACAGAGATCCTCGATTCACTTCGCGCTTTTGGAAGAGTCTTCAAAAAGCTTGGGGTACACAACTTAAGCTTAGCACGACTTTTCATCCTCAAATGGACGGACAGTCAGAGTGAACCATTCAGACATTGGAAGATATGTTGAGGTCATGTGCGTTGGAATGGACGGGTGATTGGGATGATTACATCTGTTTGGTGGAGTTTGCATACAACAACAGCTGGCACGCAAGTATCAAGTGTGCTCCTTTTGAGATGTTGTATGGCAGAACGTGTCGCGCCCCAATCTGCTGGGATCAGGTTGGTGAGCGAACACTGGAAGGACCAAAATTCATAGAGATGACCAATGAAAAGATCACAGTAGCTAAGCTGAAAATTCAGGAAGCACGGTCACGTCAGAAGAGTTACACCGATAAGCATCGTAGGGACATACATTTTAATGGAGGAGATCACGTCTTCCTTAAGGTTTCGCCGGCACGTGGTGTTAGACGCTTAAGGATTAAAGGGAAGCTCAGTCCTCGTTTCATCGGACCGTTTGATATCATTGAACGAGTCGGTGAAGTATCTTACCGGTTAGCATTACCTCCGCAGCTTTCGCATGTGCACAATGTGTTTCATGTGTCCTTACTCAGAGGATACCAGTATCATCCCCTTCACATGGTTCATTATCCACTGGAACAGATACGTGAAGATCTCACTTTTATAGAAGAACCCGAACGAGTTCTTGACAGACAAGAACGAGTCATGAGAAGGAAGACGATTCCATTCGTCAAAATCCTATGGAGGGATCATACCGAGCGGGAAGCCACTTGGGAAACAGAGGAGTCTATCTGGGCTTCATACCCTCATTTCATATTTTGAATTCGGGTATGTTCTTCTTTTCCAGTTTACCTTATCTATAATTCGGGGACGAATTATTCATTTTAGGGGGGAAGAGTTGTAAAACCCGCATGCTTTTACCATGAATAGTACCCTTAAGATCGTACGTACTAGATTAAAACTTTCCTATTATAGCATGATTACGATTACGTGTTAGGATTTTACGTATTACGTACGTGTGAGAACACGATAAGTATTTACTACGCACGAGCACGTAATAATTATTTGACAATAATTAATCACGAACATGCGATCATGAAATCATGAACGTAATTAAATCACGAACTATTATTAATTACGTACATATATTTATTACGAGCGTAAATAAATATATTAAGTCACGGAAATTACTTAACGAGAACACATTAAACGCGAACACAATTAATTACGAACGAGTAACTAAACATCAAGACACGGAAAAAGGTACGGGTACCCCATGTGGGGCCCCTACCCGCGGCAACAAGAGAGAAATGGGCCAAGCCCATTTCAATTTTCACTAAAAGGGGGTTAAGGAAAATAACACTACTCATTTAACTTTACAGAAGAATTTTACAGAAACCTAAAATCCTCCTCTTCCTTCTTTTTCTCATTTGGCCGCCACCCTGAAACAACACCAAAGGGGTGTTTGTTGATCTTTGATCTTGGAATTGTTGTTGGTGTTCGTGTTTGTTCATCATTACTTAGATCCACGCACTCGGTAATTCTTTTAAACCTTTTTCTTTTGATTTAATCTTTTAATTAATTAAGAACATGTTATGTTTTTTTATAAAACCTAATTAAATCATAGATCTAACATGAATTTGGGTTGGAATAAAATCAAAAGGGATGTTTAGGGGTGTTTTGTTCTTGGCCGTAGCCTACACCGAACCCGAGAGGGTCTCGGTTTGGCCATTTGACCACCACCGAGACCATATGGTCCCGGTTGGTTGGTGTGGGTCCCACGACAGCATCAAGACAAGGGTGACCCCGACTTGGTTCGGGGTATGATGTCGAATTCATGTCCGGTTCATAGTTCTTAGTCAAGATCTGGTTCAAAGTGTATGTTTAGATTTTTTTTATGATTTTATGTTAAAATTAAATTAATAACATGACATGATTAATTTAATAACATGACTTAGGTTATTTTAATTATTAAAATCATGAAATTATTAACCTAAGTATTTTAATATTTTAGACTTATAAATTAATTAATTATTTAAAAACCATGGTTATAATTAATTAATTAACATGACTTAGGTTATATTATTAATAAATAATAATACATGTTTTAACCTAAGTATTTAACTTTATTTAATTAAAAACATGTTATATTTTAATTAAATATTTTAACCTATAGTTTATTTTAATTACATGAAATAATTAATAAACTATATATTATATCATAAGACTTAGAAAATAATCATGAAAACACTTAGGCTTATATACTTAGCTTATTTAACCAGCTTATTTCTAATTATGGAAACTTCTATTTTTAGAAACTTATTTAAATAAGGCAACAAATCTATTTATGGAAACTTTCTATTTTTAAAAAACTTATCTATTTTAAGCAGTAATTCTATTTTTTGGAAACTTTCAATTTTTGGAAACTTTCTATTTTTGGAAACTTTCTATTTTTGGAAACTTTCTATTTTTGGTAACTTTCTATTTTGGAAACTTCCTATTTTTGGAAACTTTCTATTTTAGGAAACCTACTATTTTTGGAAAGTTACTTATTATTACACAGTAAGTATAATAACACATGAAATACCAGAAATACTTAATCAGATTAAACAGAATGTAAGATAAACACAATTTAAGGCTTTAAAACAGTAAAACATGATATGAACATATAAAATAAGCTAAGACATGACATAAACCAGCTACGTATTTAGTAAGCAAATACTTATTCATGTATGTATTTATGTAGCCAGGGATGGAACTTGAGCCGTTTTATGAGGGGGGCGAAGATGAAAATCATAATATGTATATTAAAAATAAAGACGAGAAATTCACAATAATTGACAAAATAGTTTAAGCGATACATCAAAATATAGTTTAAAAGAAGCAAAAGATATGAATGAGAAAGTAAACAAGGTTACGACATGTTAGCGGTGCATTTTCTTTCGTGTGGTTGTTCTTTCTTTTGAAGTACAAATCAATTTTTATTAGTAGTTTTCTTATAAGAGCTCCTTAAAGTAAATCATACATTTAAGACTTGATAGTTACAACAAATCGATATACTCGCCCAGTTCACATATATATCAAATATACTAAAAAGCTTTCTTTTCAAAGACTAAGTGATGTGAAACATAGAATTAAACTAAGAACAAAACATAGAAAAACATAGATAGTAATTTGATAGTGGTTTTAAATCATGTTAATGTGTGAACAAGAATAAGAAAACATTAAGGCAATTTATTCTTGAATAAGTTAAACCATTCAAAATACAGTAACAATCTACATAATAAATTGATAAAGTGTTACTCCGTATAAAAACTTTGATACTTTTATATTTTTAGATTTCTAATTGAAGAATGAGAGAGGTTTCTAGTTGTATGGGCTGAAAACTCAGAATTGCCTTTTGAATGTCTTCTCATTGTCTTAGAGTTTTTGTTTCTAGCTTTTTAGGGGGCGACATGTAGAAAACAAATTGTATATACATACTGTCATACTACAAATTGGTAACTAGAAGCAAAAATTTGGGGGGGCCACAACCCCCCTTCGCCCCTAACATGTTCCGTCCTTGTATGTAGCATTAGTGATACGGAAGTAGGATTCCTCTCAGTTCATCTTCTTCGTTCACTGGACATAAGGTACGGATTCCCGTCCTTTCAGTATGGACATTCTTTCCTTATTAGGATTCCCCGTATGCAGCCAAATGTTTTCCCGTAGTATAAGTATGTGTTTGAATTGCTTATGTTTAATTTAGAATACCTATAGCCATATACATGCATGACCAGTTTCACCTAGTTATGGAGGTACCATAATCATAACATTAGAGGCACTGATGTTATGACTTCACCACGGCGGAGTGATTGCTCGTGGCGACCCTTCAGCTTTTGGCCATTTATATTATATTTATCATGTGGGGCGTATGGGTGCATCCTAGTTACATGTTTTCAGTTAGGATTTCATGGTGAATGTGGTGTGTGCCTTGCATCCTTCACAAGGAGCTGATCCCTCCTACCCAAAAACCAGTATATTAAATTAGAGGCAGCCCCTCTAATTTGCATGGTGAGGTCACCCGTCCAAGTATTCATGCATGGTGGATTTTCATGACCTATATTTGCTAATGGTAAAATATGATAAACAGTTTTTACAAGATAAACATAAGGCTTTTCAAACTATAAAACCAGTTTTATCAAGACTTAAACAGGTTACTCGGGACTTAGTTCTTCCGCTGTTATATGTTATATGCTTATCCTATTCATGCTTTATTGTACATCCGTGCACTGAGCGTATTGCTCAGTCGTTTTCCTTTTCTATGTTCCTAAAACGGCAGGTACTCAGGGACGCTCGTAGACTTTAAGAGTACGTGCATATGGACTGGAAGCTTTCTAGCCTTTCTTTATGTAAAACCCGCATGCTTTTATCATGAATAGTACCCTTAAGATCGTACGTACTAGATTAAAACTTTCCTATTATAGCATGATTACGATTACGTGTTAGGTTTTTACGTATTACGTACGTGTTAGAACACGATAAGTATTTACTACGCACGATCACGTAATAATTATTTGACGTTAATTAATCACGAACATGTGATCATGAAATCATGAACGTAATTAAAACACGAACTATTATTAATTACGTATATATATTTATTACGAGCGTAATTAAATATATTAGATCACGATAGTTACGTAACGAGAACACTTAAAACGCGAACACAAATAATCACGAACGTATAACTTAACATCGAGACACGGAAAAAGGTACGTGTACCCCAAGTGGGGCCCCCTACCCGCGGATACAAGGGCAAATAGGCCAGGCCCATTTGTCAAATTTTACTAAAAGGGAAAAGGGATTTTTCACTACTCATTTTATTTTACAGAAGATTTTAGAAAAACCCTAAAACCCTCTTCCTTGTTTTTCTTTGTGCCGCCACCCTACAACCACCACAAGGAGGTGGTTTGTGATCTTGGATCTTGGAATTTTAGTGGTTGATCGTGTTTGTTCTTCATCCTTTTGATCTACGAATTCAGTAAATCCTTTTTAAACCTTTTCTTTTGATTTGATCTTTTTATAAATCAAGAACATGTTATGTTATTACAAAAACCTAATAATTAAACATGGATCTAACATGATTTGGGGTTTAATAAAATCAATAGTATGTTTTAAGGGGTGTTTGTTTTTGGCCGCAAGCTGCACCGAACCCGAAGGGGTTTCGGTTTGGCCAAACCGACCACCACCAAGACCATACGGTCTTGGTTGGTGTGTCTGGGTCCCACGGCAGCAGTAAGACACGGGGTACCCCGAGTTGGTTCGGGGTACGGTGTCGATTTCATGTTCGGTTCATTGTTTTTAGTTTGGATCCGGTTCATGGTGTATGTTTAGTTTTTTTTATGTTTATGATCTTATGTTAAAAATTAAATTAATAAAATGATATGATTAATTTAATAACATGACTTAGGTTATTTTAGTTATTATAATCATTAAATTAATTAACCTAAGTATTTTATATTTTGACTTATAATTAATTAATTATTTAAAAACCATGAATATAATTAATTAATTAACATGACTTAGGTTATATTATTAATATATAATAATACACGTTTTAACCTAAGTATATAACTTTATTTAATTAAAAACATGTTATACTTTAATTAAATATTTTAACCTATAGTTTAATTTAATTACATGAAATAATTATTAAACTATACCTTATATCATATGACTTACGATATAATCATGAAAACACTTAGGCTTATATACTTAGCTTATTTAACCAGCTTATTTCTAATTATGGAAACTTTTATTTTTAGAAACTTAATTAAATAAGGCATCTAATCTATTTATGCAAACCTTCTATTTTTAGAAACTTATTTATTTCAGGCAGCTAATCTATTTATGGAAAGTTATTTAATTAAGGCAGCTGATCTATTTATGGAAACATTCTATTTTTAGAAACTTATCTATTTTAAGCAGTAAATCTATTTTTGGAAACTTTCTATTTTTGGTAACTTTCTATTTTTGGAAACTTTCTATTTTTGGAAACTTTCTATTTTTGGAAACTTTCTATTTTAGGAAACTTGCTATTTTTGGAAAGTTACTTATTATTACATAGTAAGTATAATAACACATGAAATACCAGAAATACTTAATCAGATTAAACAGAATATAAGATAAACACAGTTTAAGGCTTTAAACAGTAAAACATGATAAGAACATATAAAATAAGCTAAGACATGACATAAAACCAGCTACGTATTTAGTTAGCATATACTTATTCATGTATGTATTTATGTAGCACTAGTGATTCGGAAGTAGGATTCCTCTCAGTTCATCTTCTTCGTTCACTGGACATAAGGTACGGATTCCCGTCCTTTCAGTATGGACATTCTTTCCTTATTAGGATTCCCCGTATGCAGCCAACAGTTTTCCCGTAGTATAAGTTACGTGTTTGATTGCTTATGTTTAATTAAGATTACCTATAGCCATATACATGCATGACCAGTTTCACCTAGTTATGGAGGTACCATAACCATAACATTAGAGGCACTGATGTTATGACTTCATCACGGCGGAGTGATTGCTCGTGGCGTCCCTTCAGCTTTTGGCCATTTATATTATATTTATCATGTGGGGCGTATGGGTGCATCCTAGTTACATGTTTTTAGTCAGGATTTCATGGTCAATGTGGTGTGTGCCTTGCATCCTTCACAAGGAGCTGATCCATCCTACCCAAAAACCAGTATATTAAATTAGAGGTAGCTCTTCTAATTTGCATGATGAGGTCACCCCTCCAAGTATTCATGCACGGTGGATTTTCATGACCTATAATGGCTAATGGTAAAATATTTTAAACAGTTTTCAGAAGATAAACATAAGGCTTTTCAAACTATAAAACCAGTTTATGAACATGTTCCAGGTTTTCCAGGACTTATACATTTCCGCTGCTATTAAGTCTCTATTATGTTTTAGTCACTTATACTATGTCTATATCCGTGCACTGAGCGTTTTGCTCAGCCGTTACTTTCCTTTCCATGTCCCAAAACGGCAGGTACCCTAGGAATGACTCGAGCAGTTGGAGGACGTGCATAGGATGGAAGCTGCTAGAGACTTCTTTTCCTTTTTGCCTTCATATACGTATGCTTGTTTAGTCTTTCATTCATTTCTTTTGGATTTCTTATGTTTTGGGCTTATGTTTAGGAACCGATGTTTGATTCCGGTTTTCCCTATGGTTATGAATGTTTTAGTACATTTACCTTGCATGCTTTGATGACACGCCATAATTACGCGTGACATTCCATTTATCAAAATGGGGTGTTACAATTATGGCATCAGAGCCAAGGCTTCGACCTGTAGGCTCTAAAACTCGACCTGTGACTAGTGGGTAGTCACCAGGAGCTTCCTAAGCTAACATTTGTTTTTCCACGTATTGATTTTTTTAGCGCATTGTTGGTTTAACCATGATGTTTTCAGCACCTTGAGGTTTTAACCTTGATGTTTTCATCAATATTATTTTACTAATATAGATGGACAACCGTCATTCATATTTACTTATGTGTCATTGTTTCATGCATAATGTTCCTCGTGAACTGTGGCTATGTGGACTGAACCCCAGTAGTTCATAATTAGTCACATAAAATTTTTTTCTGATAAGTTTTGACAGATGAGTTTCATTTATTTATGTTTCATGTATCATTGTTGCAGGGATTATGACTAAGTAATGGTTGGTACAGGACTGGCCCTATTTAGTCGCATGTGCTTTTATCGAAACTTTTAACTATGGGACCGACCCATAGGCGTCCCCTCGCCATGTCTTTTGTTTTGGAACCGACCCATAGGCGTTCCCTCGCACATATAAAGGTTTTATAAACTACATTACGCATTCATGCACTGTTTTCATTCATAAATGTTTTCTCATGATTTAAATTGGCATAAAAAAAATTTTTTTCATGTCCCCTCATAAGTTATTATGTTTTTATGTCAAGTATGTTTTCATACTGTCATGGTTAAATTCAGTTTCATGCTGATTATGTTATACACTTCTTCGTGATAGATGGTTTCATGTTTCTTCATGATAATTCCGTCTTCATGTTGATTATGTTTTACGCCTCTTTTGTTATTTACGTTGTCCTGCAAGACATTGTTAGATTTCATTGAATCTTGCTTTCATGATAGTCATGGTTGGTTTTCACTGATCATGCTGTCAGGCAAATCATCGTTGAATTTTGTGTAATCACACTTTAACGTTTCTGTTATAACCAGAATGATGTCTATGCTAATACTGCCAGGTTATCATGATGGTTTTCCTAACCGTTTAACCGGTATACTTTCCTTAAATCATGACAAATGATCGACCCCATACCAATCATTTCATGTGCATTCAACGTGTACTCCATGTACCATGTTCCATGTGTATTACATGTACCTAAATCCATGTGTATTTCACTTGCAATACTTCACGAGTATTCGCAAGTCGATTCTGAATCATCTCAAGCGTATTTTCAATTGCTCATATTCTACAAGATTGCTGATGTCGCTCTTGGAGATGTTACTAAAGGTTCATACTGCTGACGTTCGAAGACGCTACGAGATGCGGATGCTGTTCACAACCTAGAGATCTTACAAGACGAAGACAAAGGCGTCGAAGCAAAGCAATTGGACGAGAAGATGCTTCACCATCAGATGATTCCCATCAATCATTGCCCCTAATTCTTAGTTACATGTCACACGTCATTCGGCTATCATTTCAGCCATATGAGTGCAAACCGGTACCAGCCGGCCACTCAACTGAATAGTACATGAATCACGGTCATGAGAATGACCATCATGGAACTGACAGACAGGACGATAGTAACCACTACTATGATAGAAACTATCCTAGAAATTGCAACCGAGGCCCCCTAATTAGTAATTTTACATGGGCTTGGCCCATGTCTTTTTGTATGTCGCGGGTAGGGGTCCCCACATGGGGTAACCCGTAATTTTCTTGAGTCTAAATATTATAGTGTGTTCTCGTGTTTTATCGTGTTCGTGTTTTACGAGTTCTAATTAATTATTAATCGTGACTTAATATATTTATTCGTGTTCGTAATAAATATATATACGTAAATAATATTACTCGTGATTAAATTACGTTCATGATTTCATGATCGCATGTTCATGATTATAATTATTATTGGAATAATTATCGTGTGTTCATACGTAATAAATACTTATCGTGTTCTAACACGTACGTAATACTTAATATTCTTATACGTGAACGTAAACATGCTATAAAAGGAAAGTTCTAATCATTTACGTACGATCTAAAGGGTACCATTCATGGTAAAAGCACGCGGGTTTTACAACTCTTCCCCTAAAAAGAATAATTCGTCCCCGAATTATAGATAAAGTAACTGGAAAAGAAGAACATACCCGAATTCAAAATATGAAATGAGGGTAAGAAGCCCGGATAGACTCCTCTGTTTCCCAAGTGGCTTCCCGCTCGGTATGATCCCTCTAAAGGATCTTGACGAATGGAATCGTCTTCCTTCTCATGACTCGTTCTTGTCTGTCAAGAACTCGTTCGGGTTCTTCTATGAAAGTGAGATCTTCACGTATCTGTTCCAGTGGATACTGAACCATGTGAAGGGGATGATACTGGTACCCTCTGAGTAAGGACACATGATACACATTGTGTACATGCGAAAGCTACGGAGGTAACGCTAAACGGTAAGATACTTCACCGACTCGTTCAATGATATGAAACGGTCCGATGAAACGAGGACTGAGCTTCCCTATAACCCCGAAGCGTCTAACACCACGTGCCGGCGAAACCTTAAGAAATACGTGATCTCCTACGCTAAAATGTATGTCCCTACGATGCTTATCGGCGTAACTTTTCTGACGTGACCGTGCTTCTTGAAGTTTCTGCTTAGCTAATGCGACCGTCTCATTAGTCATCTCTATGATCTCTGGTCCTTCAAGTGTTCGCTCGCCAACCTGATCCCAGCAGATTGGGGCGCGACACTTTCTGCCATATAACATCTCGAAAGGAGCACACTTGATACTTGCGTGCCAACTGTTGTTGTATGCAAACTCTACCAAACAGATATAATCGTCCCAATCACCCGTCCATTCCAACGCACATGACCTCAACATGTCCTCTAATTTCTGAATCGTTCGCTCTGACTGCCCGTTTGTTTGAGGATGAAAAGTCGTGCTAAGCTTAAGTTGTGTACCCCAAGATTTCTACAGACTCTTCCAAAATCATGAAGTGAATCGAGGATCTCTGTCTAAGACGATGCTGGATGGAGCACCGTGGAGTCTCATGATCTCTCTTCTATACGTATCGGCGACTTTACTGACCGAATCTTCCTTGTGGATCGGTAAGAAATGAGCTGACTTGGTAAGTCGATCAACGATAACCCAAATTACATTGTGCTTCCTCTTGGTTGGCGGAAGACCAGTGACAAAATCCATGGTGATTTTGTCCCACTTCCACTCTGGAATATTTAACGGTTGAAGGAGACCGCCAGATCGCTGATGCTCGATCTTAACCTGCTGGCAGGTAAGACATTTTGAGACGTAAGTGGCAACATCCTGTTTCATACCACTCCACCAAAAGTACAGCTTGATGTCATGGTACATCTTAGTCGAACCAGGATGTATAGAGAATGGGGAACTATGAGCTTCAGCTAACAATGCTTCCTGGAGTTCTTGATCATCAGGAACACAAAGTCTCGTGCCCTACCATACGATACCATCTGCATCTACTCTGAATTCCGTCTGCTTCTCCAAATTCTGAACTATCGCCCAGATTTCTCCATCATCTTTCTGAGCTTCCTTGATCTTAGAGAGTAACTCGGGTTCTACTCTAAGATTATCCCAGTAACCGTGATGTCCACGTACCATGATCTCTATGTCTAGTCGCTCCAAGTCTCTTATGATTTCCTCCTCAATCTTAATGCCGTTGATCATTCCGGACTTCTTGCTAAGTGCATCTACTACTACATTCGCCTTTCCGGGATGATACTGCAGATTAATGTCATAATCCTTCAACAGCTCTAACCATCTCCTCTGCCTCATGTTCAATTCACGCTGAGTGAAGATATACTTCAAGCTCTTGTGGTCCGTGAAAATGTCACATGATTCTCCATATAATTAGTGCCTCCATATCTTCAATGCAAACGCGACTGCAGCAAGTTCCAAGTCATGCGTAGGGTAATTTTCTTCAAAAGGCTTAAGCTTCTGTGAAGCGTACGCGATCACTTTCCCATGTTGATGAGAGTACAGCCAAGTCCATTCCCCGATGCATCACTGTAGATTTGAAATCCACCCGTACCAGATGGGAGAGTAAGAATAGGTGCAGATACTAGCTTCTGCTTCAGGTCTTCAAAGTTCTTCTCTCGTTCTTCAGTCCAGACGAATTTCTCCCCTTTCCGCATCAGTTTGGTCAATGGTAGTGCTAAGCGGGAAAAGTTATCCATGGACCTACGGTAATAGCCAGCTAAGCCTAAGAAACTGCGGACTTAAGTCGCCGATGTCGGCCTCGGCAACTTAGTAATAGCCTCAACCTTCGCTGGATTCATAGTGATTCCTTCTGCTGACACAATGTGGCCCAAGAATGCCACCTTGTCTAACCAGAACTCACACTTGGAGAATTTAGCATACAGCTACTTCTGGCGAAGAATCTGTAGTACTGTACGAAGATGGTCTTCGTGTTCCTCCTTGGACTTTGAGAAAATCAGGATGTCATCCATGAAGACAATGACGAACTTTCCAGAAATTCGTGGAATATTCTGTTCATCAAGTCCATGAACACTGCTGGAGCATTGGTCAGGCCGAATGGCATGACTACAAATTCGTAATGGCCATAGCGTGTATGGAAAGCAGTCTTGGTAATGTCCTGCTCCTTCACTCGTAGTTGATGATAGCCTGACCTATGATCAATCTTGGAGAAGTGTTTGGCCCCTTGGAGTTGGTCAAACAGATCGTCTATACGCGGCAGTAGATACCTATTCCTGATAGTAATCTTGTTGAGCTCGCGATAGTCTATGCAAAGACGCATACTGCCGTCCTTCTTCTTAACAAATAAGACCGGTGCGCCCCATGGAGATGCGCTCGGTCGAATGAAATCTCGTTCTAGAAGTTCTTGCAGTTGATCCTTCAGCTCCTTTAACTCTATGGGATCCATGCGATAAGGAGCCTTGGAAATCGGTTCAGCTCCTGGGATGAGCTCGATATTGAATTCCACATCTCGTGCAGGTGGTATGCCTGGAAGTTCTTCTGGGAATACATCTTGGAATTCTGACGCTATCGGCTCATCTGAAATTGATGGGGATTCAGCATCCATGTCATGAACCATAGCTAGATAACCCTCACAGCCATGTGACAGTAGTGAACGTGCTTGCAGGTTAGATATGATTTGTACAGAACTTCCGGGTACGTACCCGTTGTGAATGTACTCTGGTGCATTAACATCACCGAAGATGACTCGATATGAATGGCAGTCTATGGTAGCATGATGCTCGGATAGCCAATCCATGCCCAAAATCATGTCAAAGTCATTCATGTCCAGTGGAAGTGCGTCAACAGGACGAACCTTATCATCAAACTCTAGGGGAAGACTCTTGTATACATGGGTTATGGGTACAGAGTCCCTCAAAGGCATGGAAATACTCAGTATATTATCTAATGGCATGGGGAGCATCCTAATGTTCTTGGCATAGGCAGAAGAAATGACCGAGTGAGTAGCACCCGTATCAAAAAGAACACACGCAGCTTGACCACACATATACAAGATTCCAGTGATGGTACCTGTAGACTTGTTGGCCTGATCTCGAGATGTCGTGTAGACACGTCCAATAGTAGGAGGCGGCTTGGTATCAGCATGTCCCGATGTACCCTCCATCTCGCCCTTACGGCAGTCCTTCATGCGATGGGCTGGAAGAGCACACTTGAAGCATGCGTCAGTGTCGTGACGACATGGCCCTGGGTGCCTACGATGGCAAGTAGAGCAAAGAGGATGAGTATATTCTCCAGCATGTGTTCTAGCTGGCTGCGGACCTGATAAAACATTTTACATGAGACATGATAATAGGGTACAAAGGACAATGCGAATGATCGTAAGATTGAATACCAGTGATAGCTAGATGGCTAGGCTGTGAACCTCTCTGGTTCTGGTCCCTACCGTTTCCATGGTTCCTGGTAGAAGATTTGCTAAAGTGTCAGAATTATGAGTTATAACATAAAATCATAAGAAAAGAATAAGTATTAGGACCTGTTGCCGTTTGAGTGTCCAGCGTTGTTACAGTAATTATCATTACCGCCACGCCTATCCGTAGCAGAACGGTCGTTAGTCTGACCGTTTCCCTTGGGCTGATTAGGCTACTACTGAGTAGCCGGCTGAGACCGGTCCCCAGTTTTCTACCTAGAAGATACAATTTAAAGAGATGAATAATTGACATATATAGAAAGAATACGGATTGGTCACCGCTTGAATACAAATGTTTACCTCTTTTCGGGTTTCTCAGCTTCCCTGAACTCATCTCTTTCATGCAGCATCTCCAGCTTACGTGCCGCATCGGCCACCTGTGATACTGTGTTGAACGTAGAACACACCAAGTTGTTTGCGAATGATGTGCGAAGAGCCCACCTAAAGTGGTGTGCCTGCTCTTTAGGAGTACCTGCCGCTACACCAAGGAAACCAGCTAAGCGAAGAAAGCGCTGCATAAACTCATTTCTATTCTCCCCAGCTCTCTGTCGGATCCCATGGTACTCCCTCTTAAGCTTGTCTTGCTCAGCCTTGGGAAAGAACTGCTCCATCACCCTATCTCTGAACTTAGCCCATGTCAAACCAGCCACCCAATTATCACCTCCCTCAGACTGCTTCAATGTTAACCACCAATTTAACACATCACCTTCAAACCGGTAACACGCCAACCTCGCCTTGAACACGGGGTCACAACCCATAGCATCGAAGATCTTCTCGATGTGAGCCAACCAACTTTCAGCTTCACTCGGGCTATCTGTTCTCTCGAAAGCTCGAGGACGGAGCTTGTTGAATCTCTCCAGCTATATTGCCAATGTCACTGGAGGAGGAATAGGAGGTGCTTGGTTTTGCTACTGGTTGTTGGAAGCCTGAACCTCAGCCCTGATGTCATTCCTCAGTTGAGGAAACAAAGCTTGCATTGCAGCTTGGATTGCTGCATTGAGTTGTTCCTGCTCGTGTGTGAGAACCATCTGACAATATAACATAAAACACATGATTAAACTGATCAAACATAAAATATATACATGAAAAAAAAATTATACCAATAAATCAAGATAAAAATTTTATGCAAGAAAATTTGTACATGAGTGCATGATGCATTTTTATGAAAACTTTTGTATGCTCGAGAGTGAACGCCTATGATCAGTTCACCCAAAATAAAAGACATGGCGAGGGGACGCCTATGGGTCGGTCCCAAATTTAAAAGTTTCGATAAAACACATGCGACTAAATAGGGCCAGTCCTGTACCAATCATTACTTAGTCATAAACCTGCGACAATGACATATATATGTATGCATGAAAATGATGAATGCATGAAAACCGACTGTCAGTTCTAGGAAGACCATAGTGACTACCCACTAATCACAGGTCATGTTTTGAGAGCCTATAGGTCGAAACCAGGCTATGATACCATAATTGTAACACAACATTTTGATAAATGGAATGTCACGTGATGTAGTGTTTTTACACACCTTTAGGAAAAGGAGGTAAATAGGGCAAGCGTTAACAAGTGATTTAGGACCACAAGTTATGACCCAAAGTGGGGATCGTTCTCAAGGAGGCTTGGTATGTGTAATGAAATGATTAATTATGTGATTATATGATTATGAGAAAGAAAATAGGAAGGGGATAAGAAAAGAATGACGGTTACGATGACGATTTAAACTAAGACGAAAAGGTCGTACACGTAAAACCGTAAAAGCACCAAAATTAAAAATTTACTCTAAAAATTCCTAAAAAAATTGCAATAAATACTAAATAATGTATTAAGAGTTTACAAAAAATCAAAAATCACTCAAACCTTTTATTTAATTAAATAATGATTTTTTAATGCTAATTAAAGCCCTAAAAATAAGTTTAATTAACAAAAAGCCCAAAATGAGTTTTATCACTTTGTAAACCTCTAAAGTACCCTAACTTAATTTAAACTATTTTTGAAAATTTTAAAATTAATTAAAACTATTTAAAAACAATTAAAAACTATTAAAACTAAAAATAATTATAAAAATTAATCTAAGAGCAATAAAAATATTCTAAAAGTTGTAAAATTCCTAACTTTATGTATTTAACCTAAGAAAAATATAAAAACTTGAAAAATCTAAATTTTAATTTTTAACAATAAAATAATAATAAAATAATATTAAAAATCCAAAATTTATAAAAAGTTCTAAAAACTTGCAAACTAGCTTAATTTAACCTAAATAAACAGAAAATGAAGTTGAAATTACAAAATACCCCTAATGGGCCTCCAAATGGGCCAAAGGTCCAAACAGTCACCTTAATGGGCCAAAATAAGCCCAATAAGAAAAATGTTGTCCAATTAAGCCCAAAAGCTCCTATCTGACTCAAAATTTGATTTTAAACACAACTTTTCAAAGGCCCAGAAGCTGAAAATGTGAAATAAGCTGACTTATACCAAACAGCTTATTCTTAATGGGCTTTTTGGCCCATCAAGCTATAAGCTGACGCCATAAGCTCAAATTAGACACACAAGCTTTTTTTGAGTTTCTTAAGACTTCTGTAAAAATAAATTTGAAATAAGCCAAAGTAATAAGCCTGAAAAATGCAAAAAGCAATCTACAGAAAACGACAAAATAGTCGTTTTTCAGTTCTAGGCTATCCCAAGAGCTGATTTAAATTGCAAAAGCTTTTAAATGACTTAACCAAGCTTAATAACAAAAAGTTTTCAAATAAGTTGACTCAATAAGCTAGAATAAGCAAATAAGCACTTATGAAAAAGTCAAATAAGTTGGTTTTCTAGCAAAAAGTCAAAGTCAAAGTCTAATAAGCTCCAGTTCAATCAAATGGGTCAAATAATGAAGATCTATCACAAAAAATAAGTTGTTGCATGTCTAGATAAGCCAAAATGGCTTATTGATAAGCTGAATGAAAAATTGTACTAGCAGGGGCTAGTTTTGGGTGTTGAGCAGTGGAAACTTTTTCCACTGCTTGACTTGTTGACTTTTTTGTCTTTAGTGACTTTTTTGGAGATTCAAGTTACACAAAGGCAACCAAATGATCATTGGATCATAAGGAGTCAATACACACAAAGAAATCACAATCAACAACAACCAATTTGTATAGTTTAATCAATCAATCACCAGATCACTCACAGACATGAACACTTAAGCAGTTGAGGTTCAATAAGCACTTATAGCACAATTCAGCCAGCCAAACTTAACGAAATGCATACACAAGCAATATTAAACTTAAATAAGCAAGTCTAAACAAGTTTCATGCACTTATTTCAAAGTATTAAGCAAGATTCAAGCACTTAAAGTTACTGATGAACACAAAAACATGTAGTTTTTACTTTTGCTGATGCAATTGACCAACAAGCCAGATTCAATCACTCAGATCTATCACATATTTTATATAAATGATGTTTAAACAACTTTTAACCCTAAGCATGCATAAATTATAGATTTTACCAAAATCTTAGGTCAAAAACAGTTAAAATCAAGTAGTTATAGCACAATGTATGATTTGAGGTTTCAAACCCAATAACTTGCAGCAAAATGCACTCAACCAAGTGTTTATCAGATACAAAGCACAAACACAAACTTCTAACCACAAAATAACAACTTATGATTCAAGACAGGTAATCCCAAACACCCTTTTAACTTTTCAAATCAATATTTTCAAATCAAAACAGCATTCCAAGGTTAGCCAAGCCCAAATCAACACAATAACAGATGAGATAAACATATTAGAACAAGATTAAGCAATAAAATCAGCAAGAACACAAGCAACACTCAAATATCACAAATATCCAATATTTAATCAGATTTTGAGATTAAGGGTGTGTACCTCATGGATGTACATCCACACCTACGAATTTTGAGCTTATGTACTAGCAAGAACAAGTACAAGCTTCCACAACAAAGCCTGCAAAGAATCAACAAGGTTAGAAGCAAAATTTCAAAAACAATAAGGTTTAAAAGCCCTTATTAATGCAACTCTTGTACTCCACACTTGATTATCCCCAAGTTATAGGCTTCAGTACACCTTGATAACTCAATATCAGGATGCTATGATCAGCTTTATAGCCCAAGAATTCCAAGATAGACCAAGAACTTAGCAAAATATCAAGCTTGAAGGAAAATGTGCAAACTTTTGCACACTCCTTAAAAACAGGTTTTGAGATTCAAGATTATCAAACTAAGAACAATAAGAGGCTGTAAACAACAATGGCACATGAGCTTTCTTCACAAAATTCATACACATTTCATTAACTGAATATAAGATTTACAGATTTGTGAACAAGGAAAATTCAAGAGCAAGCTAAAATGTAATGAACTAAGGCCTTTATATAGGCATACATGAACTAGTTAAGAGCTAAAAAACATAAACCCTAATGTCGTAGAAGTCCCAAAATGCCCTTGTGAAGTTTGAACTCTTGGAGAATCATGTGACTGATTTTTGTTTGTTTTGTTGTAGCTGGCATGTGAAAATGTGATCAATGGCCTCAAATAAGCTTAGAAATCAAGCTGGAATGTGGGTTGTTGGACTGCTGTCCCAATCTTATCTTCTTCCCCAAACGTGTAGCAGGGCATGTCCTATGTGCATTCTTGGGTGATGTGGCAAATTATTTTAAGGTTGGGTTATGATTAAAACATCAATAATCATTAATCTGGATAATATGGAGGCCTAATTTTTACTTAAACAAAAATCCCCAATTCTTGTTCTTGAGTGAATAGTTTGGTGTTTGATCTGGTTTTGGGTTAATTAGGATTTAAATCCATGTTTAGGCGCCAAGGTTTGTTAGTTATTTAATTTGGGTTAGTGGATGGGTGACATGGAGTGATGATGTGTTGTGATTGGTGGAAAGGGTTGAGTAGGACACGTGTCCTCCCTTGGTTGGTCTTAGTAACATTCCTTGTCTGCCAGCTTTAACCCTTTAACTCTTCAACTCTTTTCACTTAGTAAATAAACAGCCCAAATCTGATTTCCATTGTAAATGAAGTTTCATTTTTCACACTTTTACCGCAAATACTTTTCCAAAGTATTTTTAGGGGTATTTCTTGCCATTTTGTGATTCTTGAAGGACTGATTTGGCATTTTCTTGATTGATAATGGTTTTGAATTGTATGCTTGACCTTTTGGAGGACTGAAATTGCCAAGTCATGATTAATGAGGGACCATTTTTTCCATTTCTTCAAAGTGGAGGGCCCTTTTTGCAATTTTGACAAACTTTAGGGACCAATCTTGTAATTATGAAGATACAAGGGCATAAAGTGTCAATTCTTCCATATTGGAGGACCCTTCTTCATAAGTCTTCAAATATTCAAGGGTTTTCTTTGGAAAATTCTTCATTAGGGCTTGGTTTAATGTGCGGCTTCGTTTCCCGTGTTCGTTTTTCCATGATTCTTGTGATCTTTTGTCATTTTCTCAATATTCGTACCTAAAATACACAAGCAACAAACACAAGCATATATTTGGGTATTTTCATGATAATTAATGCATTTTAAGCCCTTTTTGGACGATGAGACTATGTATAAAAGTAGTCTCATCACTCCCCCATACTAAACCATTGTCGTGCCCTCACGCAATGCTAGAATAAAGTATCGTAGCATCTTCAAAATTCTTTTTTTTTTACTTTATTGAACGATAAACTAGCTATACTACTACTATTATTACTACTTGCGTTTTAGACATAATGTATGATTTTCACCGCAAAATGGGACGTTTAGGTTCATAGAATAAGAATACGTGAATGCTTCGTTAGAAATAATTTCATCGTTCTCGATTTTCGCCCCAATTTCAAGCCAAGCGTGCAACGAGATCATTGTCATTATAAGTTAGTAATGCTAACACTACTCATATGCCCCAATCACGTACTTATCCTCCAATTTTCCTAAGTTGTATCTCTTATATTTTATTATGTCTTGAATGTTTCACGAGGATACATTGTTTGACTTATGCGATAAGAGAGATTTAGGTCTAAAAATAGAGTCCTAACGGTGTAACCAAGACCATCAAATCAATAACCCCTCCTAATAGACAACGATGTCAAAAAATTAAGTCAACAAGAAGGATCGATAAACACGGTTTTATAACGATTTTGAACATGTGACTTATTACCAAGACTTTTATACGTCCCCTAACGGAAGGGCCTTATTATCTTTGGTTTACCTCCATCTTTTATTCAACTTTGCAATGAAGCTTTTATTATGACTTCGGTCTTGCCTTGCCTTTTATTATCCACCTCATTGGTAGTTTTATTAGCCAAAGATGTATATCCTCACGCTAAGGCGAATTTTGGATCTTTAAAGCTTCAAAGATTAAGGCTTGATTCACTTTCAATTTTGCATAGATTTTTTGGCCTTGTGGGGCTTCAAATTGTTTGCTTGATTTAGGTGAGCACTGGAAATCTTATTATTGCGTGAAGCTTTTGATTATTCGGGTGCCAATACTTCAAAACCGTAACGCTGGTGATACCTTAATGTCTTCCCAATTTAATTACACGGAAGCTACTAGAAAAGACTAGAAACCGAACAATCAAGACTAAACCGCTAATTCAATATTTATTAAGCAAAAAGTATTTACAAGCGAAGGGAGAATAAGCAAATAACAAGAACACATGAGTTTTTGAAAGAATACGAGTACTCTACGTTTAGCATAGTAACTTATAATTAACCCTATCATTTCTCGTCCTCATTTAAGAGACTTAGCCTAATGTGAAGTTAAGGAATCAAAGCTAAGTGCTCCACACGCACGGTCGAGTAAAAAATTACTCTTATTCTTGCCATCAGAAAACCTACATTCGTGTTTTCAAACACTTCAAAATATGAGAAAAGTTTTTAAAATTTGGCCATTTTTAGCCTTATTTTGCAACAAAACGATAAACAAAAGGATAAACTTTGGAAAGCGTGAAGGTTTGGCAAGGCAAGTATCTATTCACCCCCATACTAAAGTTAAACATCGAGTCTAGGGGTGCAAACACCCCCATACTAGAGACGTAGTCAAATGCCTAATCTAGCATGGAAAGGGTGTAACCGTTAAATTTAAAGCCATTTATGAAGTGTGCTAAAAACCTAAGGTTAGAACATCAAAAGGATATATCATGGATATTGAGAAAGTCTTCAAAGCAAACGATCGAGTGCTCCCATAAAATGAACACGAGAGGCTCCAATCGTGAAGATCATGATCATCTAAAATCCACAATTCACAAACAACCACGGAACAAAGGTTGGAAAGGCACAAATCCCCACACGTTACTACATTAGAAAGCGATATATGTACACAGGATAAGCATGGGACTCCCCCACGAGGCACCTCCTTTTTGATTACCGATTCATGAGCTCGACTCGATCCCGTCAATACTAATTATCATTGGGGAAGGTGATCTGGTCGAGGTAGTTCAAGGATGGAACTTCCCTACCAAAGTAGTGCTTCAACCTATGTCCATTTACCTTGAAATTGGGGCCATCATTTTGAGCTAGCTCGATTGTCCCATATGGAAAAACTTGAGTCACGGTGAATGGACCGGACCAACGGGATTTCAACTTATCGGAAAATATTTTCAAACGAGAATTAAAAAGCAAAACTTGATCCCCAATGTTAAAAACCCGGTTTTTAACTTTAGAATCATGCAACTTTTTGGTCTTTTCTTTATAAATTAATGAATTTTCTTAAGCAATATCCCTTAATTCATCCAATTCATTTAATTGCATTTTCCGGTGTTTTCCCGCGGTCTCCATATCATCATTACAATGCTTTAGGGCCCAATAAGCCTTGTGTTCCAATTCAATTGGCAAGTGACAATTTTTTCCATACACAAGCTTATAGGGAGTGTACCCAATGGGCGTCTTATGAGCGGTCCTAAAGGCCCATAAAGCATCGTCCAACTTATCCGACCAAGATTGTCGGTTTTCCCCAACGGATCTCTCCAAGATCCTTTTCAACGCACGGTTTCAAACCTCGACTTACCCACTCGTTTGTGGGTGATAAGCCGTAGAAAGCCGATGTGTAACCCCATATTTCCTTAGGACCCTTTGGAATTGGTCGTTACAAAAATGGGTTTCACGATCGCTTGCACGAGGGGTTCCAAAGCCTTACCTTCCACCCACTTAGATAGGTAGTCAACCGCGACAAAGATGTACTTATTACCACGAGATGATGGGAATGGCCCCATAAATACGATGCCCCAAACGTCAAAGATCTCACACACTTGGATGATATTTTGTGGCATTTCATCTTTTTGTGAGGCTTTTCCTTGTCGTTGGCATGAGTCACACGACTTCACAAGCTCTTGTGCATCTCGGTAAATAGTAGGCCAAAAGAAGCCGACATCAAACACCTTCTTAGCCATGAGATTAGCACCATGGTGACCACCCGTGGGTCCCTCGTGACAAGCTCTAAGGATATTAGAAACTTCGGTGCTAAATACACAACGTCGGATGATTTGATCCACACAAGTTCGAAACAAGTAAGGGTCGTTCCAAAAGTAGAACTTGACGTCACGAAAGATTTTCATTTTTCTTGAGTCGTCATACCCTTGATGATGAAGTTGCCCGCATGGTAGTTTGCAAAGTCCGCAAACCATAGGGTGGAAGATTCAAGCTTAGAATTCACTAAACCGAGTGTCTCGAGCGGAAATGTTTCAGTGATTTCCTTGGGCTCGTAAACACTTTGGTGAGGATCTTCCAAACGAGAAAGATGATCGGCCGCTAGATTCTCGGCTCCTTTCTTGTCAACGATTTTGTGATCAAATTCTTGAAGGAGGAGAATCCAACGAAGTAATCTCAGCTTTGCATCTTGTTTAGCCATAAGATACTTGATAGCCGAATGATCCGTATACACTATGCATTTCATCAAGACGAGATAAGGTCGAAATTTCTCAAATGCATACACCACGGTAAGGAACTCCTTCTCAGTTGTAGTGTATTTTTGTTGAGCCTCGGTCATCGTCTTGCTAGCATAGTGAATAGGCAAGAAGTTCTTTTCATGACGTTGCCCCAATACGGCCACTATAGCGTAGTCACTAGCATCACACATGAGCTCAAAGGGGAGGTTCCAATTGGGAGCAACAAGAATGGGAGCTTCGGTAAGTTTCCAGTTAAGGATTTCAAAGGCTCGTACACAATCTTCGTCAAAGACAAAACGTGCCTCTTTTTCAAGAAGATGTGTAATAGGTCGAGAGATCTTTGAAAAATCCTTGATGAATCGACGATAAAAGCCCGCGTGGCCTAGGAAACTTCTAACTCCCTTAACGGTTTTGGGATGAGGTAATTTGGGGATGACTTCTACCTTAGCTTGATCTACCTCAATCCCCGTTTTCGAGACCTTGTGCCCTAAGACGATTCCACTCTTAACCATAAAATGACATTTTCCCAATTGAGCACAAGGTTGGTTTCCTCACAACGTTTCAACATTCTCTCAAGATTCGACAAACACGAAGTGAACGAATTACCAAACACGGAAAAGTCATCCATGAAGACTTCCATCATCTTCTCGATCATATCATGAAAAATAGCCATCATGCACATTTGAAAGGTTCCCGGTGCATTGCAAAGTCTGAATGGCATTCTACGATAGGCAAACGTTCCATATGGACACGTAAACGTAGTTTTTTCTTGATCACGAGGGTCAATGGGGATTTAGAAGTAACCGGAAAAACCATCTAAAAAGCAATAGAAATCGTTTCCCGCAAGACGCTCCAACATTTGGTCCATGAAGGGAAAGGGAAAATGGTCTTTACGAGTGGCTCATTCAACTTACGATAGTCAATGCACACTCTCCATCCGGTCACGAGTCTAGTGGGAATTAACTCGTTGGCATCGTTTGGCACAACGGTGATTCCTCCCTTTTTAGGGACACAATGAATAGGACTCACCCAAGGGCTATCGGAAATAGGGTAAATCATTCCCGCGTCAAGGAGTTTAAGGACTTCCTTTTTAATGACGTCGTGAATTTTGGGGTTCACCCTCCTTTGACATTGGATTGCGGGCTTGTAATCCTCCTTCATTAAGATTTTGTGGGTACAAAAATTGGGATAGATCCCCTTAATGTCGGATAACTTCCACGCAATTGCCCCTTTGTGATCCTTTAGAACATCAACAAGTGCGGTTTTTTCATCATTTGAAAGTTCTTTCGCAATAATAACCGGCCACTTTTCGCCCTCCTCCAAATAGACATATTTAAGATGAGGAGGTAAATCTTTCAACTCGAGGATAGGTGGTTCCTCAATTGAAGATTTGGGCTCGATACTCATAACCTCCTCGGGTGGAGGAAATGGGAAATCGTTAAGGAAATCCTTGATAATCGAGAAGTCCTCATCGTTGTCAAGGTCTTCGTTACAAGTACGTGGAACATCGAATTCTTCCAACGTAAAACCACCACCTTCAAATGGAGTGAAGGTTGGTGTCGAGTTATCAAGGATGGGATCTAACATAGTGGGATTGCCACTATTTTCATCATCACCAAAACCTAGAACTTCTTGTGAAAATTCCTCGTAAACCACGTCAATCATATCAACGAGGTTTATGGTCGCAACGGAATAAACATGAGAAATTTGAGAGTTTTGAGTTGCGTTTAGAACAAGTTCCTCGTCGTTGAAACGTAAGGTGATCTTTCTAGCATGAATATCGATCAAAGCCATAGACGTATCTAAAAACGAACGACCTAAAATGAGAGGAACTTGAGGATCCGTGGGAATATCGACAACGATAAAGTCTACCGGATAATAGAACTTTCCCACTTTCACAAAAACGTCTTCCGCCTATCCACATGCGGGAATCGTGGAATGGTCGGCCAACTCGATAGACATTAGTGAAGGAGTAAGATTAGGAAGATTGAGCTACTTGAAGATTGCAAGTGGCATCAAGTTAATGCTAGCACCAAGATCGGCCAAGGCAAAGCATTCTTCCATATCTTGGATTGCACAAGGGATCAAAATTTAGCGGGATCACCGACTTTTTGAGGTATGCGATTAAGATAAACCGACGAACAACTAGACAATTGATGCAATTTCTCCTTGTTGTTCAACATACTCTTAAAGTTAGCGGAAAATCGAGGCATCATGACCAAAGCATCGGCGAAACTGACATTAAAGTGAAAATCACGAAACATTTTCATAAAAAGCTCAAATTGGTAATTATCGCGCTCTTGACGTTTCTCCTTTCTAAGTCTCGATGGATAGGGCAAAGGTGGTGTGGGTTGAGGCATAGGCATAGCCTTTGGAATCTCGGGTTCCAATGTTGGTAATCGGTCAACCGTAGGTGTGGCATGAACGGTACTTCGTGGGATTGGAACATTCTCCTTTTGGACCACCACCTCGGGTTCTTCCTCAATTGCTTCCTCCGTAGGAGCAATTGGTTGAGGAGTCGGTTCCTTAAGTGTCTTACCACTACGTGTGGTAATCACTTTCATCTCACCCTTAGGGTTTGATACGGTGTTGCTAGGAAGACTACTCGAAGATGGTTTGCACATAATTGCCTCAAAGATAGATGAAATTTTATCCTCAAACATGGATTGCCTCTTCTCGGATTTAATCATTTCTTGCTTAATTTCATGTTTCCCTTGTTCCATTTTTTATTGGTTTTGTTGTAACCTAGTTACATTTCCTTCCATTTTGTTTGTATGGATTTTAAGCTCATATGTTAACTCATTTTTCAACTCTTTCTTCAAGTCGTTCTTAAACTCGGATCTTAGGCTAATGATTTCTCTTTGAATGTCGTCAAACCTAGCATCATTCCCATTAGCGTATTCAACAAATTCATTTGGAAGATCTTTCAACGTTTGCAAACTTTTGTTGTTGTTTTGAAAATCATTTTGATTTCTGTTTGAAACTTGATTATTAGCCCCTTGATTACCATACCGTTGTTGTAATTGTTTTTGAGACCAACTTGATTGTTGCAATAGTTGTTGTTAGCATTTTTATTTGAACCAAAACCCGGTGGAGTTAATCGATTAGAGCGGGTAACTTGACCATTTTGGTTGTAAGTTCCCGTGGCCGCGTAGGCACTCGAAGTGTTACCACCGTTGGTAATGCACTCGGAGAAATCATGACCTCCACCACAATACATGCATGAAACCTCAACCGCTTTAGCCGTAGCGGGAGCACTTGGTTCTCCAACTTTGAACTCAGTCAAAAGACCTTTAAGCTTATCAAAGATTTTGTTTTCCAAGTTCGCCTCAATTTGGCAAGCATCGATGGTAATAGACAAAGAAGTTGAAGCCGAAGACGAAGCCTTACGAATACTAGACGTGCTAGGAGGACTATACACCTTAGATCTATTCTCAATTATCACCAAAGCTTCCTCAACCGTTTTACACAAAAAATTACCACCCGCGGCGGCATTAAGATAATCCCTTTCATGATCATTAAGTCCATTGTAAAACGTGTCAATTTGATGCAAATCGGAAAAACCGTGATGAGGAGACTCATGTAACATTTCCTTAAACCTATTCCAAGCCGTTGAAAAACTTTCGTTAAACTCTTGTGAAAATTTTGAAATCTCGTTTTTCAAGTGCGTAGTCTTAGAGGGCGGAAAAAATTGGTTCACAAACTTAGACACGAGATCCTTCCACGTCAATATAGAATTGGGTGGCTCTTTGTCTAACCATATTTTAGCAGGCCCCGCTAAGGAATACGGAAAAAGCATCACCTTAATTGAGTCATTAGCAACATCCTTAAACTTGCAAGTGGCGGTAAGACGATTGAATTGGCGGATATGGTTGTGAGGATTGTCCTTCTCATCACCACGGAATTTGTTGTTTTGGATCATCGACAACAAACCCGTTTTCACCTCAAAATTCTCTGCAAGGATAGCGGGAATCACAATAGCCTCTCCATAACCCTCGGTGGGTGCTTGAAGTAACTCCATCATAGTTCGATTCGCCATGGTTAGTTCTTCTCTTACAATGGGTTCGTCAATAGGATACTCCTCACTAGAAAGATTAGGAGTAGGTGTTGACTCCTTTCGGTTTTTTCGTTTACGTGCACGTCTTGCTTGGTTGCGGGTTTGCATAAACGTCACGTACAACGAGGGGATGAGCAAAGAAGATTCTTTTTGGTGTTTTGTATTTTTCCAATATTTTGTGGTTTTTGATTGTTTTTACTTTTTTTGGATTTTTGTGATTGTATTAAGTAGACCAAAATCTACAAATCTCCCCCTTAATCAAATCTCTTGATTAAAGAAGCCTCAAGGAATGAAAACGATCACGTGAAGTGAACGCCTTCGATGACTTTATAACGTTGGTGGAACACCAAAACGTTCAAGAGGGTTTAATCAAATGAAACCAAGAAATTATATATGATACTTAATAATACTTTGGGCGGCAAAACCCTCGATTAGCTCTCAAAATCAAATACTCACAAGCAAGCGGGGAAACGAGGCGGCGCGAAGCACTTAAGAGCCTTTTTCCTTAGGATATATTTTATAATATCCGCCTTATACCCACCTTATAGTTTGTATTTTTCAAGATCGAGTTTCACGAAAGTATTTATCTATTTTTGCCTTTTTCTTTGGTTTGAGATTTGAATATAATAATTGGGTAATGACCTCCCAAGTCAAGGTTGTGATTTCTCACTTTTGGAGTACTTGTGAATTTATTGTTCTACGTATACAATATAGTAATAGTATTCACACAAAAAACGAAAAACCGATAATACGTATTAGTAGAGTGCTACTAATACAATAGATATTATGGCTATATATATAAACAACAATTTCAAAATCAAAACACAACACGCCTCCCCGGTAGCGGCGCCAAAATGATGTAGTGTTTTTACACACCTTTAGGAAAAGGAGGTAAATAGGGCAAGCGTTAACAAGTGATTTAGGAAAACCACAAGTTATGACCCAAAGTGGGGATCGTTCTCAAGGAGGCTTGGTGTGTGTGAAATGAAATGATAAATTATGTGATTATAAAGAAAATAGAAAGGGGATAAGAAGAGAATGACGGTTACGATGACGATTTAAACTAAGACGAAAAGGTCGTACACGTAAAACCGTAAAAGCACCAAAATTAAAAATTTACTCTAAAAATTCCTAAAAAATTGCAATAAATCCTAAATAATGTATTAAGAGTTTACAAAAAATCAAAAATCACTCAAACCTTTTATTTAATTAAATAATGATTTTTAATGCTAATTAAAGCCCTAAAAATCAATTTAATTAACAAAAAGCCCAAAATGAGTTTTATCACTTTATAAACCTCTAAAATACCCTAACTTAATTTAAACTATTTTTGAAAATTTTAAAATTAATTAAAACTATTTAAAAATAATTAAAAACTATTTAAAAATAATTAAAAACTATTAAAACTAAAAATAATTATAAAAATTAATCTAAGAGCAATAAAAATATTCTAAAAGTTGTAAAATTCCTAACTTTATGTATTTAACCTAAGAATAATATAAAAACTTGAAAAACCTAAATTTTAATTTTTAATAATAAAATAATATTAAAAATCCAAAATTTATAAAAAATTCTAAAAACTTGCAAACTAGCTTAATTTAACCTAAATAAACAAAAAATGATGTTGAAATTACAAAAATACCCCTAATGGGCCTCCAAATGGGCCAAATGTCCAAACAGTCACCTTAATGGGCCAAAATAAGCCCAATAAGAAAAATGTTGTCCAATTAAGCCCAGAAGCTCCTATCTGACTCAAAATTTGATTTTAAACACAACTTTTCAAAGGCCCAAAAGCTGAAAATATGAAATAAGCTGACTTATACCAAACAGCTTATTCTTAATGGGCTTTTTGGCCCATTAAGCTATAAGCTGACGCCATAAGACCAAATTAGACACACAAGCTTATTTTGAGTTGCTTAAGACTTCTATAAAAAGAAATTTGAAATAAGCCAAAGGAATAAGCCTGAAAATGCAAAAAGCAATATACAGAAAATGACAAAATAGTCGTTTTTGAATTCTAGGCTATCCCAAGAGCTGATTCAAATTGCAAAAGCTTTTAAATGACTTAACTAAGCTTAATCAACAAAAAGTTTTCAAATAAGTTGACTCAATAAGCTGGAATAAGCAAATAAGCACTTATGAAAAAGTTAAATAAGTTGGTTTTCTAGCAAAAAGTCAAAGTCAAAGTCTAATAAGCTCCAGTTCAATCAAATGGGTCAAATAATGAAGATCTATCACAAAAAATAAGTTGTTGCATGTCTGGATAAGCCAAAATGGCTTATTGATAAGCTGAATGAAAAATTGTACTAGCAAGGGCTAGTTTTAGGTGTTGAGCAGTGGAAACTTTTACCACTGCTTGACTTGTTGACTTTTTTGTCTTTAGTGACTTTTTTGGAGATTCAAGTTACACAAAGGCACCCAAATGATCAGTGGGTCATAAGGATTCAATACACACGAAGAAATCACAATCAACAACAGCCAATTTGTACAGTTTAATCAATCAATCACCAGATCACTCACAGACTTGAACACTTAAGCAGTTGAGGTTCAATAAGCACTTATAGCACAATTCAGCCAGCCAAACTTAACCAAATGCATACACAAGCAATATTAAACTTGAATAAGCAAGTCTAAACAGGTTTCATGCACTAATTCAAATTATTAAGCAAGATTCAAGCACTTAAAGTTACTGATGAACACAAAAACATGTAGTTTTTACTTTTGCTGATGCAATTAACCAACAAGCCAGATTCAATCACTCAGATCTATCACATATGTTATATAAATGATGTTTAAACAACTTTTAGCCCTAAGCATGCATAAATTCTAGGTTTTACCAAAATCTTAGATCAAAAACAGTTAAAATCAAGTAGTTATAGCACAATGTATGATTTGAGGTTTCAAACCCAATAACTTGTAGCAAAATGCACTCAACCAAGTGTTTATCAGATACAAAGCACAAACATAAACTTCTAACCACAAAATAACAACTTATGATTCAAGACAGGTAATCTCAAACACCCTTTTAACTTTTCAAATCAAGATTTTCAAATCAAAACATCATTCCAAGGTTAGCCAAGCCCAAATCAATACAATAACAGATGAGATAAACAGATTAGAACAAGATTAAGCAATAAAATCAGCAAGAACACAAGCAACACTCAAATATCACAAATAGCTAATATTTTATCAGATTTTGAGATTAAGGGTGTGTACCTCATGGATGTACATCCAAACACACGAATTTTGAGCTTATGTACTAGCAAGAACAAGTACAAGCTTCCACAACAAATCCTGCTAAGAATTAACAAGGTTAGAAGCAAAATATCAAAAACAGTAAGGTTGAAAAGCCTTGATTAATGCAACTCTTGTACTCCACACTTGATTATCCCTAAGTTATAGGCTTTACCACACCTTGATAACTCAATATCAGCATGCTATTATCAGCTTTATAGCCCAAGAACTTAGCAAAATATCAATCTTTAAGGAAAATGTTCAAACTTTTGCACACTCCTTAAAAACAGGTTTTGAGATTCAAGATTACCAAACTAAGAACAATAAGAAGCAGTAAACAACAATGGCACTTGAGCTTTCTTTACAAAATTCATACACATTTCATTAACTGAATATGAGATTTACAGATTTGTGAACAAGGAAAATTCAAGAGCAAGCTAAAATGTAATGAACTAAGGCCTTTATATAAGCATACATGAACTAGTTAAGAGCTAAAAAACATAAACCCTAATGTAGTAGAAGTCCCAAAATGCCCTTGTGAAGTTTGAACTCTTGGAGAATCATGTGACTGATTTTTGTTTGTTTGTTGTAGCTGGCATGTGAAAATGTGATCAATGGCCTCAAATAAGCATAGAAATCAAGCTGGAATGTGGGTTGTTGGATTGCTGTCCCAATCTTGTCTTGTTCCCTAAACGTGTAGCAGGGCATGTCCCATGTGCATTCTTGGGTGATGTGGCAAATGATTTTAAGGTTGGGTTATGATTAAAACATCATTAATCATTAATCTGGATAATATGGAGGCCTAATTTTTACTTAAACAAAAATCCCCAATTCTTGTTCTTGAGTGAATAGTTTGGTGTTTGATCTGGTTTTGGGTTAATTAGTATTTAAATCCTTGTTTAGGGGCCAAGGTTTGTTAATTATTTAATCCGGGTTAGTGGATGGGTGACATGGAGTGACGGTGTGTTGTGATTGGTGGAAAGGGTTGTGTGGGACACGTGTCCTCCCTTGGTTGGTCTAGGTAACATTCCTTGTCTGCCACCTTTAACCCTTTAACTCTTCAACTCTTTTCACTTAGTAAATAAACAGCCCAAATCTGATTTCCTTTGTAAATGAAGTTTCATTTTTCACACTTTTTCCCCAAATACTTTTCCAAAGTATTTTCAGGGATATTTCTTGCCATTTTGTGATTCTTGAAGGACTGATTTGGCATTTTCTTGATTGATAATGGTTTTGACTTGTATGCTTGACCTTTTGGAGGACTGAAATTGCCAAGTCATGATTAATGAGGGACCATTTTTGCCATTTCTTCAAAGTGGAGGGCCCTTTTTGCAATTTTGACAAACTTTCGGGACCAATCTTGTAATTATGAAGATACAAGGGTATAAAGTGTCAATTCTTCCATATTGGAGGACCCTTCGTCATAAGTCTTCAAATCTTCAAGGGTTTTCTTTGGAAAATTCTTCATTAGGGCTTGGTTTAATGTGCGGCTTCGTTTCCCGTGTTCGTTTTTGCATGATTCTTGTGATCTTTTGTCATTTTCTCAATATTCGGACCTAAAATACACAAGCAAGAAACACAAGAATATATTTGGGTATTCTCATGATAATTAATGCATTTTAAGCCCTTTTTGGACGATGAGACTATGTATAAAAGCAGTCTCATCATCACGCGTAATTATGGCGTGTCATCAAAGCATACAAGGATAAACGTCTAAAACATTACATGACCATAAAAAGGAAATACCGGAATCAAACATCGGTAGTCCAAAAGTAAAGCTAATCACACACAAACATAAGTACTGTAAATGAAAGGACTAAACAATGTCCATGGAAAGAGTATCAAAGTATAGATAATGCATAAAGTAAAGAAAGGCTAGAAAGATTCCAGTCCATATGCACGTACGCTTAAAGTCTACGAGCGTCCCTGAGTACCTGCCGTTTTAGGAACATGAAAAGGAAAACGGATGAGCAATACGCTCAGTGCACGGATGTACAATAAAGCATGAATAATATAAGCATATAAGCATATAACAACGGAAGAAACTAAGTCCCGAATAACCCGGTTAAGTCTTAGTAAAACTGGTTTTATAGTTTGAAAAGCATTATGTTTATCTTGTAAAAAATGTTTAACATATTTTACCATTAGCCAATATAGGTCATGAAAATCCATCCTGCATGAATACTTGGAGGGGTGACCTCATCATGAAAATTAGAGGGGCTACCTCTAATTTAATATACTGGTTTTGGGTAGGAGGGATCAGCTCCTTGTGAAGGATGCAAGGCACACACCACATTCACACTGAGTAATCTGCTGAAAAACATGTAACTAGGATGCACGCATACGCCCCACATGATAAATATAATAATATGGCCAAAAGCTGAAGGGACGCCACGAGCAATCACTCTGCCGTGGGGAAGTCATAACAACAGTGCCTCTAGTGTTATGGTTATGGTACCTCCATAACTAGGTGAAATTGGTCATGCATGTATATGGCTTTAGGTATTCTAATTAAACATAAGCAATCAAACATATAAACTTATACTATGGGAAAACAGTTGGTTGCATACGGGTTATCCTAAGAAGGAAAGAATGTCCATATTGAAAGGACGGGAATCCATACCTTATGTCCAGTGAACGAAGAATACGAACGGAAGAGAGTCCTACTTCGGTATCACTAATGCTACATAAACACATACGTATATAAGTACCTGATTACTAAATACGTAACTGGTTTTATATCATGTCTTAGCTTGTTTTATACGTTCATGTCATGTTTTACTGTTTTAAGCTATATACTGTGTTTGTCTTATATTCTGATTAAGTATTACTTGTATTTCATGTATTATTATACTTGTTGTGTAATAATAAGTAACTTTCTAAAAATAGAAATTTTCGAAAAATAGAAAGTTTCCAAAAATAGAAAGTTTCCAAAAATAGAAAGTTTCCAAAAATAGAAAGTTTCCAAAAATAGAAAGTTTCCAAAAATAGATTTACTGCTTAAAACAGATAAGTTTCTAAAAATAGAAGTTTCCATAAGTAGATATAAGCTGGTTAAATAAGCTAATTATATAAGCTTAAGTGTTTTCTGATTATTATTCTAAGTCATGTAGTTATAAAGTATAGTTTATTAATTATTACATGTAAATTAAATAAACTATAGGTTAAAAGTATTTAATTAAATATATCATGTTTTTAATTAAATAAAGGTAAAATACTTAGGTTAAAACATGTATTATTAACTATTAATAATATAACCTAAGTCATGTTAATTAATTAATTATAGTCATGGTTTTAATAATTAATTAATTATAAAGTCTAATAAAATATAAATACGTAGGTTAAACTTCATGATCTAATAATTAAATTTATAACCTAAGTCATGTACATTAAATTAATCATGTCATGTTTTTATTAATTTAATTTATGTCTAAAAGATAAAAATCATAAACCTTTGACAAAATAATTTATGAACCGGACCCATGACTAAAAACCATGAACTGGACCCGTAACTAACACCATACCCCGACCAACGTCGGGGTTTCCCCTTGTTTTGGATGTTGCCGTGGGACCACCATCATCATGCCGAGACCATATGGTCTTGTGGTGTTAAATAAGCCAAGCCGAGACCCCCTATGGGGCTCGGTTAGGCGTCGGCTACAACACAACACCCCTAAAACCCTTGTTTTGATTTACCCCATGATCATTAACATGTTTTAATAATTTTTTTTAATTAGTTTTTTAAAAACATCATGATTTTATGTGATTCATTAAATCAAAACATAAAAGAAAAGGTTAAAAAGGTTATACCGCTTACGTGAAATAAATGAGGATGAACACACACGAATCCTTGCAAAATTCCAAGATCAAAAATCAACCCGAAACACACTTGTGGTGTTGTGAATCCGGCGGCTAAGGGAGAGAAGGAAGAAGGAAGAAACTTTTAGGGTTTTAACTATTTTATTGTTTTGTAAATAATAAAACATGTTTTTACCTTAACCCCATAATTAGTAAATTTTGCATGGGCTTGGCCCATGTCTTTGTGTATGTCGCGGGTAGGGGGCCCCACATGGGGTAACCCATACTGTTCTCGAGTCTAAATATTATACTGTGTTCTCGTGTTTTATCGTTTTCGTGTTTTCCGTGTTCTAATTAATTATTAATCGTGTCTTAATATATTTATTCGTGTTCGTAATAGATATATATACGTAAATAATATTATCTCATGATTAAATTACGTTCATGATTTCATGATCGCATGTTCATGATTATAATTATTATTGGAATAATTATCGTGTGTTCATACGTAATAAATACTTATCGTGTTCTAACACGTACGTAATACTTAAAGTTCTTATACGTGAACGTAAACATGCTATAAAAGGAAAGTTCTAATCATGTACATACGATCTAAAGGGTACTATTCATGGTAAAAGCATGCGGGTTTTACAACTTTCCCCAAAATAGATTAAACCAATACCTGCCAATCCCACGAACCCTAATCCACATATCCCTAATTGGCATGAATTAGAAGGGGAAAACGTCCAGATTGATAATTCACCATTAGCTAATCCTTTTCACACTCACAACAAGGTCCCCCCATCAACCAAATCTCCCCACGTGGCCTCCCCTGCAACAAAAATACAAAAAAGGAACAGTGAATCCATGGCTATAATCATTTTCTTGGTAGATACTCAAATTTGAACGACTAGGATGCACTCTAAATAGCTCACTTCTACACAATAGTCCAAGAAGAGGCAGTATGCATCACATGAGCTCTTTGACCTCAAATTCAAAATTAGGGATCTTGGCATCTTTGAAAAATCTACAAGGGCATTCATGGAAAATCAAGCATTAGGGTTTACTAGTTTATCAATCTCTTGTAAGCCTATATATAAAGGCATTAGCACTTTCAGTTTTGTTGTTCTTTATTTTTCTGCTTTTAGGTCACAACTTGTAAATCTACTTTTTTTATGAATGAAAAAGTGCGTGTTGATTGTTGACAAAGAAAAATCCAAGTTCCTTTTACTATTTATGTTATTATTATTTATTTATTTGCTTTCAATCTGTTTACAAAAGTTGTTTTAAGAAATCTGAATTGGTGTTTCAAAAGTGTTTCAAAAATCTTAGATTTTTCCTAAAATTCTTGTTCAAGCATTTGAGTGTTCTTAAACTTTATATTGATCATATCACCTTGATAAGAGTTTATCAAGGTGAAGTGAGATCTCTGGTTTGGGAAGGTTCAAGTTGTGGGGACTAAAAATCCTTGGAAAAAAAATCTGCTTTACTCTATTTAACTTCTTGCTTAATCCGTTAACTCTACTAACCTCTCAACTCTCTGTTACTCACACCATAAGCTAGAAACTTGCGGTGCTTGTTCATTAAGGGTTGAGGATTGTTTGCTTACCTTGTTTCACAAAAGCTCATAGCAAATCAAGTGGTTCAAACCCTAGACTGTTGTAGTCTAGGTTGCCACCTCATCTACATCCAAGATACTCTTAGGTCTTTACAGCTGTGTAAAGGTCCTATGAGAGCTTAGATGTCCTCCCATAGGATTCCATTAGGGGGAGGTGCATTTCTTTTCTCTCCTTTTTAACTTACATGTTGAAAAATTTTCATGCTATGTGAATTTGTTATTACTGATTTATGATTGTGTTTGGTTCTTGAGATTTGTTACTTAGATCATAATATTCATAAATTTGTGTTTTTCTAGGTTGTTCTATGATAGGTGTGTAAACACCCATCCTTTTTACCACTTAATTACAATAATAACCGAGCCAAAACGTGTATTTTATGTCTTTTATGTCGGAATTATGCATGGTTAGTGTTTTTGTTGTGATTTAGGACGAAAAGGTGAAAAGTGGAGAAAACACGGGCATTTACGGACTTTTATTGAAGAAAAAGATGAAAAGACGAAGTCAAGAAGTCAAGAGTACAAAAAGAACGGAAGTCCAAGACCAATTATGAAGATTTATCGAAGAAAAAGTTAAAAGACAGAAGTTTACTAAAAGCCGATGAACTCAAGTCTATTTTATTGAAGAGTTAAAAGACGAGTTCAAAAGAAATCCCGAGCCACAAGTCATTAGAGTCCAAGTTTAAAGAAGATTATAAGGAAAAAGGACTAATGGTGCAATTAATAAAGATTAAAGGCTTAAGGACCTAATGACGTAATTAAGAAGAAATGAAGAAGGGGAGGAAGCTTCCTAATCCTCCCCTATATATAGATTAGATCTTAATTACTTTCATTTTTGTTGGCTAATAGTGACAATTAGTTCTTCCACTTTTAATTACCTTGTCATTTAAATACTTGTCAAATTTAAATTCTTGTCTTGTACCTTAATTACCATTTAATTTCAAGTAAGTTTTTCTTTTAATTCTTTTTAATCTTTATCTTTATCTTGTTAATCTCATTCCACCTTTCTTAATCTTTGATTCGTATTGTTTATGTTCATGTTCATGTTCTTATTTTTTCTTATTTTGATCAAGTGGTTTTGATTATTTTGATTAGTTTTGTGAGTTTGATTATGTTGGATTGATTGTTTATGATTAATAGATGTTAATTTGTTTGTTTGATTTAATCTTGTGGTTGATTTAGCTTTGTTTTGCTTAAATTCGTGCTATATTTTGTGTTCCTTGTTCTTCGTTATTTGTTACTGTGATTCTCAGGAAACAGCAAGCCCAACATCATTCCGAACAAAGGATCTCCCTGGCTGTCTATCTGGAATATCATTTATTCCGAATAGGCAATACTTTCCGAGTAAGCCTATATTCCGAATAGGGGGAATATTCAGCATAGCCTGATTATTCCGAATAGACCATGTTATTCCGCATAGGAAGAATATTCAGCATAGGATATTCCGAATAAGGATTATTCCGAATAGGACCAAAGATTCCGAGTAGGTTTGATATTCCACATAGGGCAGGGTATTCCAAATGGGTGCTTTATTCCGGATAGGGGTACATTCAGCATAGGGTATTTATTCCGAGTAGGGGAGTATTCCGAATAGGCTTCTTTATTCCGGATTGTGCTGATATTCCGAATAGAGAGTTTTATTCCGTATAGCATTTTATTCCATTTTATTCCGAGTTGCCATTTTTATTCCGCATAGCATTTATTCCGAATGAAGTTGATTTTCAGTTTCTTTAATTTCAGTTTTTAAGTTTCTGCTTTTTAATTTCAAGCTTTAATTTTCCCACCTTTTACTTAGTCGCACTTTAAGTTTAATTGCCTTAGATTTATTTTAGCTTTGCCTTAGTTTAAGATTTAGTTTTAGTTGCGTTTTAAGTTTGCCTTAGTTAAATTTAAGTTTGCGTTATTTACATTTAGTGCCCTTAAATTTCCGTCTCGCTTTTCAATACTTGCACCATTTATTTTTAATTAGATTTAGATTTACTTTTCAGCCATTTACTTTAATTGTTTTTGCACTTTTATTTTAATATACTGATGAGACTGCTTTTATACATAGTCTCATCGTCCAAATAGAGCTTAAAATGCATTAAATATCATCAAAATACCCAAATATATGCTTGTGTTTGTTGCTTGTGTATTTTAGGTACGGATATTGAGAAAATGACAAAAGATCACAAGAATCATGCAAAAACGAACACGGGAAACGAAGCCGCACAATGAACCAAGCCCTAGTGAAGAATTTTCCAAAGTTAAACCCTTGAAGATTTGAAGAATTATGAAGAAGGGTCCTCCAATATGGAAGAATTGACACTTTATACCCTTTTATCTTCATAATCATAAGTTTGGTCCTTAAAGTTTGTCAAAACTACAAAAAGGACCCTTAACTTTGAAGAATTGGCAAATTTAGTCCCTCAACAAAACTAAATTGTCAATACTGGTCCTCCAAGAAGTCAACAAACAAGTCAAAACCCTAAAGGATGAAGACATGACAAGTTAAGCCCTTGAAGATTGAAGAAATTTCATATTTAGTCCTTGAAACAAGTTTGAAAACTTGTTGTGTCATTTTTGACAAGTCCTTGAAAGTTATTTACCAAGGAAATAAGACCTATGGCTGTTTAATACAAGTTGAATGGAGTTTGGAAGTACAAGGACTTAATATGTCCAGACAAGAAACCTTATCCCACCACTCATAAGCCGCCACGTCACCCCACTTCCTCAAACCCACCAATCACCTTCACTCCTTCTTCCACGTCTGATTTCCATAAGCTAAACTTTTTTAAATTATAAAATCAGTTTTGAAAACGATTTTATATACTTAAAATAGGAGGGAAACGTGGACTATTCATCATCAACACCAAATCCACCCCTAATTCCTCCTTATAAACCCTAATCCACCAAATCAACTAAACCTATGAATTAACACCCAAATCCATCCAGATTCATAATTTACCATCCCAAAAACATTTTCCCTCCCCAAAAACCACATCAAAATCATTGTGGGTCCATACCCACATGTCCCCTGCACCAAAAGTTGAAGAAAACTCTAAAAAACGCCAGGAATCCAACGAACCTCAATGTTTTCTTTCTCCCAAAGATTCTTTCAATGGCTTGGATCAATCTTGCTTAGCTGTAACATCACTTAAGGACAGAATCATCACATGGGAGCAATTGACCAAGGAAAATTCAAATTCGTCAAGGAGCATTCTTGGAAATCACTTGTATTAGGGTTTCTTATCAGCATTATTTTATTTTCAGTTCTAGAATCATCTTTCGCCTTGTATAAATATGGGTGACTTGTACCCATTTATTTTTGTTCCAGCTTTTGTAAAAAGTTTTTCTTATGAATGAGAATTTTAAGCTTTTGTGTAAAAATGCTGAGTTCCTTTTTAAATACATGCTTGTAGTTTGAAATCATTTATTTTTCTACATTAAGTTCTATTTTCCTATCAAAACGTTTTGTTCAAATTTTACTTTTGTCAAAATCTTTTTGAGATCCAAAAGCTATAAGTTGCTTATGTTAGGGTTGACAAACCATACATAAGCAACCTGAAGTTTTTGTTATTTCAAAGAAGGCTTGTAAGTTGGTGGGTTTCAAACTGTTTGATTTCAAAAAAAAAAGTTGCTTTCACAAGATCTCCTTGAATATAATTTTTCTTTCTGACATCTTACTGCTATAAGAATTCAATAAGCTCTTTTGCCATTGAGCTTATTGGACTACTTATTAGCTTGTTTTCTCTTGTGGGTTGTTGTGATTGTGCAGGAACTAAGAAGAAACAAGCAGCCAATTTTATCCATTTTTTTTGTCAAACATCTCAGCACAGTTCTGCACAAGCTCGGGCTTGTTGGAGGTGACTTTTCAGTCACTGTTGGGCTTGGATGTAGGCCCAACAAGGTAGCACTCTTGTTATTAGTTTTCAGTTTTCAAAAGTGTATGATTTTTCAGATTTATGTGATTTATTGATTTGGCATGAAAGTTGTTCAAATGTTTGTTTAAGTGTTTGATATTGCTCAGTAGTTGGTTGTATGCATGTTAGAAGCATTAAAAATCAATTTGGTAAGAGTATGAATTGATTTGGTTTGAAAAAAAGTGGTTACTAAAACTAAAGGGGTGTTTGGATTAAGGTTCAAATAGGGATTAATGAAGTGCATCTTGGCTTGAAACCTGTTAGAATCACTCATTAGGTAGTTGTTAGGTGATATAAGTGCTTAGTTTTCAGATTGGTAGAATATAGAACACATTTGTATGCTCAAAATTTTGGAAAACAGTCAAAATCAGTAAAGACATATTCCTGCCAAATTTCTTTGAATTTGTTCATCAAATGTTGATGAGCTGTTAGGAGATAGGTTTTAGCAGGATTTGTGATTGATTGTATGCTAGCTGGTATCTTTGTGTGCAAGTTTTGAGGGATTAAAAATCGTTTTAGTGCCTATTGCATCAGAAAACACCCCCAGACCTGTGCAAGCTTCATCAGCAACCTTTCTTGCTCATTTGTGGTTGATTTTTGTGTGTGCTTGAGTGTTTTTGTGCATTTGCTTGACTCCCTATACTCAACTGAGTATAGGGGTGCCCCCACTGTCCAATCAAACACCACCAAACTCATTAATCAAGTCCTCTTGATTCTTTCTTCACAAGTGAAGAATCACAGTTCTTTGTGTTTTAAAAAAAATCATAACTGGGTACGTTTTTGGCATTATAGTGATTTAATCTTGCTCACATTGGTTTGATTTTGTGTTTTTGAGACTTAAGTAGCATAAGGATTGAGTTTTAAAAGAAAAAGAAAAAGAAAAAAAAAATAAAAAGCAAAAAGCTCCTTGGCCTGGACTCGAACACGGGACCTCTCGTTGGAGTGCTGTACGTGTTAACCAGTGACCCAAGTGCCTTTCTATGCAAATCCAGCTAATCATTATTCTTTTATTGTCTTTTTAATTGAATTTAGATAATATAAGCCGTAGCTTAATAAGCTTATAAAAGCTTATTGGAAAAGCTTTTTAGCTTGATTTCATTTTTCTTGTGTCTGTAACTTAGTGTAGGATTTTTTTAGCCTAAGTTTAGATTTTTCACTTACTTGATCTATTTTTATTAATTTTTCTTTACCCGTAATTAGTTAATTAGTTTTAAAATAGCAAAAGTAGTTTTAAAATTTTATAAAAAATGTTTTTAGGTTTTATTCAAGTAACTTGAGGTTTACAGCGATTTAAATTTTCAAAAAGTCTTATTTTTGATTTTATAGGATTTTAGGGTTTTTAACAAACTTTAAAATTTAATATAAAATTATTAAATAGGTTTTAGAAACTTTTAATTGCATTTCTGTCTTAGTACATTATTTTAGATTTTTGGTATTTTTTAGAATTTTTTAATAAACTTTGAATTTTTTTGAATATTTTATTATTATTTTATTATTAAAAATTAAAAGTTAGTTTTTTCTACTTTTTTCATTTTTCCTAGATTGTAGACACTTAATTAGGAATTTTGTAACTTTCCAAATATTTTTAGGGCTTTTCAATTATTTTCTAGAATTAATTTAAGTTTTAATTGATTTTAATAGTTTTTAAGTGTTTAAAAATAGTTTTATTTGGTTTTAAAATTTTAAAAAATACTTTTTAGCTTAATTAGGTCATTTTTGAGGTTTACAAACTTTAAAATATTGTTTGGGACTTTTTAATAGTTAATTGTGATTTTTAGGGCTTTAATTAGCATTAAAAAGTCATTATCTAATTAATTAAAAGGTTTTAGCAAGTTTGGATTTTTTGTAAACTCTTAGAAAATTATTGTGGATTTTTAGTAATTTTTAGGAATTTTTAGGTTAAAATTTTAATTTTTGCACTATTTACGGTTTTACGTGACCACCTTTTTCGTCTTAGTTTAATCCATCTTTGTAACCGTCATTCTCTTCTCGTCCCATTTCTTTTTCTCTTCTCAAATATAATCACAAACGTTAATCAATTCATCACACAACACACGTGCCTCCTCGAGAACGAACTCACTTCACTTTTAGGGTCATTCACACACGGTTTTCCTAAATCGTCGTGCATACTTGCCCTAATTTGTCATCCTTTTCCTAAAGGGTACAAAAAATCTACAACCATTTTAGCGCCGCTGCCGGGGAGGCGTGTTGTGTTTTGATTTGAAGATTGGTGTTTTTATATATAGCCATAATAGCTATTTGTATTAGTAGCACTCTACTAATACGTATTATCGATTTTTCGTTTTTTGTGAATACTATTACTATATTGTATACGTAGAACAATAAATTTACAAGTACTCCAAATACATGAGAAATCACAACCTTGACTTAGGAGGTCATTACCCAATCATTGTATTCGAATCTCAAACAAAAGAAAAAGGCAAAAATAGATAAATACTTTCGTGAAGCTCGATTTTGAAAAATACAAACTATAAGGTGGGTATAAGGCGGTTGTATTTCACGACCTAAAGGAAAAAGGCTCTTAAGTGCTTCGCGCCGCCTCGTTTCCTCCGCTTGCTTGTGCGTATTTTGATTTTGAGAGCTAATCGAGGGTTTTGCCGCCCAAAGTATTATTACATATCATATATATTTTCTTGGTTTCATTTGATTAAACCCTCTTGAACGATTTGGTGTTCCACCATCGTTCTAAAGTCATCGAAGGCGTTCACTTCACGTGATCGTTTTCATTCCTTGAGGCTTCTTTAATCGAGAGATTTGATTAAGGAGGAGATTTGTAGATTATTGTCTACCTAATACATTCCAAAAATCCAAAAAAAGTAAAAACAATCAAAAACCACAAAAAAATTGAAAAAGTAAAAACACCAAAAAGAATCTTCTTTGCTCACCCTCTCGTTTTACGTGACGTTTATGCAAACTCGCTCCAAAGCAAGACGTGCTCGTAAACGAAGAAACAAATCAACCACTCTTTCTAGTGAGGAGTCTCCTATTGACGAACCCATCTTAGTGAAAGAAGCACCCATGGCTAATCGAACTATGATGGAGTTGCTTCAAGCACCCATCGAGGGTTATGGAGAAGCGATTGTGATTCCCGCTATCCTTGCGGAGAATTTTGAGGTTAAGACGGGTTTGTAGTCCATGATTCAAAACAACAAGTTTCGAGGTGACGAAAAGGACAACCCTCATAACCACATTCGCCAATTTAATCGTCTCACCGCCACTTGCAAGTTTAAGGACGTCTCTAACGACTCGATTAAGATGATGCATTTTTCGTATTCCTTAGCGGGGCCCGCAAAAATTTGGTTAGAGAAAGAGCCACCCAATTCTATATTGACGTGGAAGGATCTCGTTTCAAAATTCGTAAACCAATTTTTTCCGCCCTCTAAGACTACGCATTTGAAAAACGAGATTTCAAAGTTTTCGCAAGAGTATAATGAGAGTTTTTCAACGGCTTGGAATAGGTTTAAGGAAATATTGCACGAATGTCCTCATCATGGTTTTTCCGACTTGTATCAAATTGACACGTTTTACAATGGCTTGAACGATCATGAGCGTGATTATCTTAATGCCGCCGCGGGTGGTAATTTTTTGTGTAAAACGGTCGAGGAAGCATTGTTAATCATTGAGAATAGGTCTAAGGTCTATAGTCCTCGTAGCACGTCGAGTGTTCGTAAGGCTTCGTCTTCGCCTTCGCCTTCTTTGTCACACACCGTTGATGCTTGCCAAATCGAGGCTAATTTGGAGAACAAGATTTTTGATAAGCTTAAGGGATTGTTAATTGAGTTTAAAGTTGGTGAACAACCCACTCCCGCTACGGCTAAAGCGGTTGAGGTTTCTTGTATGTATTATGGTGGAGCTCACGATTATTCCGAGTGCATTACCAACGGTGGTAACACTTCGAGTGCCTTCGCGTCCGCGGGAACTTATAACCAAAGCGGTCAAGTTCCCCGCACTAATCAATTGACTCCACCGGGTTTTCCACCAAATCAAAATGCTAACAATTATCGAAACAATCAAGTTGGTTACCAAAACAATCAAAGAAACAATTACAAGGGTAATAACAACTATGGGAATCAAGGAAGTAGTAGCCAATTGCAAAATCAAAACCAAAACCGTAATTTTCAAAACACAAGTCAAGGTCTTCAAAACGTTTACACTAAAGAACTTCCAATGGACTTTTTGAATTACGCTGGCAAATGATAAGATTTTGGAAAACATTCAAGAGCAATTGGTTAGTCAAGCTAGGGACACGGCTAAAAACACCAAGGAGTTGGCTAATTTTGTGAAGGAAAATCTTAACATTTTTCCTAGATTGTTAAAGTTAGTTTTCCTAGACCTTCGCGGTGAGGTCGTCGAAATTTTTTCGACAGATTAGGGTTTCAAAAATGAGGGTTTTCTTTGATCGAGATGAGTGTAATATGACCATATATCCATTATTTGGCACATTCAAATACTCGCGACCCAGCTTCAGTTCTAAAACAGCCCAATCAACAAGTCTTCATAATCTCACGGCCCATTAACGATGTGTTACAATCCCATATACAACCATCAACATTGTCAGTTTCCATCTTTTAATGTGACCAGCCCATGGAATAATTTCATAACCCGGTCCAACTTTTACACTGGGTATATAAAAAACTCCATTTACCCTACTTTAACTCATACCTTAATCACAATCTCGTTACATCCGCCCACTTTTCTCCATTAACTCAATCAGTTACCAACAACACTTATCTAAAAACAAAAATCTGATTTCATCTCATTTCTCAATACCAAACGTAGTAACACCATCATCAACTCATCTTAAATCAGATAATCAAGCGCTTCCTATATTTGTCATCTCATGTTTTTACATTATCAATAAAGTACACTGAATAATAAGAGCAATGATCTACCATCCCTTCATCATCTATAAACCTTGTTGATAATCCAAAGTAGACCGTCAATCATAACCAAGATCAAGACGTGGCATCAAGATCTGATTTATCATGATCTCGGGTAGGTGTTGGTTCTGATTTTTTGATTTGGTTTGGGTTTAATATTTCAAATCGAAACAGAGATAGATGATAACATTCATGTTATCACTCTTCTCTAAGTTTCGAATATCAACGAATGGTAACTACCATTACATAGATCGATGATGGATTTTTGTTTAAACTCTAAGATCTTCAAAGATCTATCATTGAGTTTACAAAACTGAGATCAATTGATGTTGCATGTTGAAGGTTTAAAGTATTAGTCTTGATCGGTATTATAATTTTATTTATTTATTTATTTTTATTTTTTTTGAATGTTGATGGGAGTTAAAAGGGTGGTTGTTTGTGTGAGTTAGGTTTTAGGGATGAGTCGGTATTGGGTTTGGTTGTAGGATGAGTTTTAACCTTTGACTCTGTTGTGTTAACCCGGTCAACTCGGTAATTACCTAGTTGACTCGGTGTGATGTTGTGATGAATATGAGTTTGAGTCAACTGATTTTTCAGAACCATCGGAATGTTGTGTGAAATGTCAAGTCAACCCATCGGAATGATTTATACATCCATCGGAATGTTTCTAAATGATCCATCGGAATGTCAATAGAGAGTCCATCGGAATATCAAAATTGAGTCCATCGGAATAAATCAAACACCTCATCGGAATAATTATGTGAAAGCCCATCGGAATGACTATCTGAAAACCCATCGGAATGCTTTATCGGAAAACCAGACGGAAAAGGGTTTTAAAAACCGAAAATGGTGGATCTTGCCAATTCTTTTGTTATTTTATGTCCTTTTCCCCGTAACAAATTATATCTGATGATGTAAAGGACACAAAAAAAACGTGTAGAAAGACAATGTTTTGATGGAACCAATAAAGAAATGATTAAACAATGATAATAAAAGAACTGATGTGGAATCAGATTTAGACCGTGTAATGGTTATACCAGGAAACTGAAAAACGTACCACATAAAAGTTGATCCGACACACAAACACAAAACATCGAGACAAAAACACGAAACACCCCCGGTTAGCTCTGATGCCAATTGTTAATCCGTATTCACTAATAACACGGGTTCGATCCGGAGGTCGGGGAGGATAGAAGTGTTGTTTAGCCATTTTAGTGAGAGAAACAAGAGAGAATAAAAGTGTGTTTTATTCTAGAGAGAGAAAGACAAGTAAGAAATGAAAAGCCTCACCCCTCCATGGAAGTATGGAGGGGTATATATAGCACGGGACTTGGACTATTACATATGACAATATTAGTCCAAGCAAGTCTCGGTTATGAAACTAATGTAATTCCGTTAGTCGCACACATTTTAAGGCTAACACTATGGCTGTTTAATACAAGTTGAATGGAGTTTGGAAGTACAAGGACTTAATATGTCCAGACAAGAAACCTTATCCCACCACTCATAAGCCGCCACGTCACCCCACTTCCTCAAACCCACCAATCACCTTCACTCCTTCTTCCACGTCTGATTTCCATAAGCTAAACTTGTTTAAATTATAAAATCAGTTTTGAAAACGATTTTATATACTTAAAATAGGAGGGAAACATGGACTATTCATCATCAACACCAAATCCACCCCTAATTCCTCCTTATAAACCCTAATCCACCAAATCAACTAAACCTATGAATTAACACCCAAATCCATCCAGATTCATAATTTACCATCTCAAAAACATTTTCCCTCCCCAAAAACCACATCACAATCATTGTGGGTCCATACCCACATGTCCCCTGCACCAAAAGTTGATGAAAACTCCAAAAAACGCCAGGAATCCAACGAACCTCAACGTTTTCTTTCTCCCAAAGTTTCTTTCAATGGCTTGGATCAATCTTGCTTAGCTGTAACATCACTTAAGGACAGAATCATCACATGGGAGCAATTGACCAAGGAAAATTCAAATTCGTCAAGGGGCATTCTTGGAAATCACTTGTATTAGGGTTTCTTATCAGCATTATTTTATTTTCAGTTCTAGAATCATCTTTAGCCTTGTATAAATATGGGTGACTTGTACCCATTTATTTTTGTTCCAGCTTTTGTAAAAAGTTTTTCTTATGAATGAGAATTTTAAGCTTTTGTGTAAAAATGCTGAGTTCATTGTTAAATACATGCTTGTAGTTTGAAATCATTTATTTTTCTGCATTAAGTTCTATTTTCCTATCAAAACATTTTGTTCAAATTTTACTTTTGTCAAAATCTTTTTGAGATCCAAAAGCTATAAGTTGCTTATGTTAGGGTTGACAAACCATACATAAGCAACCTGAAGTTTTTGTTATTTTAAAGAAGGCTTGTAAGTTGGTGGGTTTCAAACTGTTTGATTTCAAAAAAAAAAAGTTGCTTTCACAAGATCTCCTTGAATATAATTTTTCTTTCTGACATCTTACTGCTATAAGAATTCAATAAGCTCTTTTGCCATTGAGCTTATTGGACTGCTTATTAGCTTGTTTTCTCTTGTGAGTTGTTGTGATTGTGCAGGAACTAAGAAGAAACAAGCAGCCAATTTTATCCATTTTTTTTGTCAAACATCTCAGCACAGTTCTGCACAAGCCCGGGCTTGTTGGAGGTGACTTTTCAGTCACTGTTGGGCCTGGATGTAGGCCCAACAAGGTAGCACTCTTGTTATTAGTTTTCAGTTTTCAAAAGTGTATGATTTTTCAGATTTATGTGATTTATTGATTTGGCATGAAAGTTGTTCAAATGTTTGTTTAAGTGTTTGATATTGCTCAGTAGTTGGTTGTATGCATGTTAGAAGCATTAAAAATCAATTTGGTAAGAGTATGAATTGATTTGGTTTGAAAAAAAGTGGTTACTGAAACTAAAGGGGTGTTTGGATTAAGGTTCAAATAGGGATTAATGAAGTGCATCTTGGCTTGAAACCTGTTAGAATCACTCATTAGGTAGTTGTTAGGTGATATAAGTGCTTAGTTTTCAGATTGGTAGAATATAGAACACATTTACATGCTCAAAATTTTGGAAAACAGTCAAAATCAGTAAAGACATATTCCTGCCAAATTTCTTTGAATTTGTTCATCAAATGTTGATGAGCTGTTAGGAGATATGTTTTAGCAGGATTTGTGATTGATTGTATGCTAGCTGGTATCTTTGTGTGCAAGTTTTGAGGGATTAAAAATCCTTTAAGTGCCTATTGCATCAGAAAACACCCCCAGACCTGTGCAAGCTTCATCAGCAACCTTTCTTGCTCATTTGTGGTTGATGTTTGTGTGTGCTTGAGTGTTTTTGTGCATTTGCTTGACTCCCTATACTCAACTGAGTATAGGGGTGCCCCCACTGTCCAATCAAACACCACCAAACTCATTAATCAAGTCCTCTTGATTCTTTCTTCACAAGTGAAGAATCACAGTTCTTTGTGTTTAAAAGAAATCATAACTGGGTATGTTTTTGGCATTATAGTGATTTAATCTTGCTCACATTGGTTTGATTTTGTGTTTTTGAGACTTAAGTAGCATAAGGATTGAGTTTTAAAAGAAAAAGAAAAAGAAAACAAATAAAAAGCAAAAAGCTCCTTGGCCTGGACTCGAACACGGGACCTCTCGTTGGAGGGCTGTACGTGTTAACCAGTGACCCAAGTGCCTTTCTATGCAAATCTAGCTAATCATTATTCTTTTATTGTCTTTTTAATTGTATTTAGATAATATAATCCGTAGCTTAATAAGCTTATAAAAGCTTATTGGAAAAGCTTTTTAGCTTGATTTCATTTTTCTTGTGTCTGTAACTTAGTGTAGGATTTTTCTAGACTAAGTTTAGATTTTTCACTTACTTGATCTATTTTTTATTAATTTTTCTTTACCCGTAATTAGTTAATCAGTTTAAAAATAGCAAAAGTAGTTTTAAAATTTTATAAAAAATATTTTTAGGTTTTATTCAAGTAACTTGAGGTTTACAGCCATTTAAATTTTAAAAATGTCTTATTTTTTATTTTATAGGATTTTAGGGTTTTTAACCAACTTTAAAATTTAATATAAAATTATTAAATAGGTTTTAGAAACTTTTAATTGCATTTCTGTCTTAGTTACATTATTTTAGATTGTTGGTAATTTTTTAGAATTTTTTAATAAACTTTGAATTTTTTTGAATATTTTATTATTATTTTATTATTAAAAATTAAAAGTTAGTTTTTTCTACTTTTTTCATTTTTCCTATATTGTAGACACTTAATTAGGAATTTTGTAACTTTCCAGATATTTTTAGGGCTTTTCAATTATTTTCTAGAATTAATTTAAGTTTTAATTGATTTTAATAGTTTTTAAGTGTTTAAAAATAGTTTTATTTGGTTTTAAAATTTTAAAAAAAAATACTTTTTAGCTTAATTAGGTCATTTTTGAGGTTTACAAACTTTAAAATCTTGTTTGGGACTTTTTAATAATTAATTGTGATTTTTAGGGCTTTAATTAGCATTAAAAAGTCATTATCTAAATAATTAAAAGGTTTTAGCAAGTTTGGATTTTTTTTAAACTCTTAGAAAATTAATGTGGATTTTTAGTAATTTTTAGGAATTTTTAGGTTAAAATTTTAATTTTTGCACTATTTACGGTCTTACGTGACCACATTTTTCGTCTTAGTTTAATCCATCTTCGTAACCGTCATTCTCTTCTCGTCCCATTTCTTTTTCTCTTCTCAAATATAATCACAAATGTTAATCAATTCATCACACAACACACGTGCCTCCTCGAGAACGAACTCACTTCACTTTTAGGGTCATTCACACACGGTTTTCCTAAATCGTCGTGCATACTTGCCCTAATTTGTCATCCTTTTCCTAAAGGGTACAAAAAATCTAAAACCATTTTGGCGCAGCTGCCGGGGAGGCGTGTTGTGTTTTGATTTGAACATTGTTGTTTTTATATATAGCCATAATAGCTATTTGTATTAGTAGCACTCTACTAATACGTATTATCGATTTTTCGGTTTTTTGTGAATACTATTACTATATTATATACGTAGAACAATAAATTTACAAGTACTCCAAATACATGAGAAATCATAACCTTGACTTAGGAGGTCATTACCCAATCATTGTATTCGAATCTCAAACCAAAGAAAAAGGCAAAAATAGATGAATACTTTCATGAAGCTCGATTTTGAAAAATACAAACTATAAGGTGGGTATAAGGCGGTTGTATTTCACGACCTAAAGGAAAAAGGCTCTTAAGTGCTTCGCGCCGCCTCGTTTCCTCCGCTTGCTTGTGCGTATTTTGATTTTGAGAGCTAATCGAGGGTTTTGCCGCCCAAAGTATTATTACATATCATATATATTTTCTTGGTTTCATTTGATTAAACCCTCTTGAACGATTTGGTGTTCCACCATCGTTCTAAAGTCATCGAAGGCGTTCACTTCACGTGATCGTTTTCATTCCTTGAGGCTTCTTTAATCGAGAGATTTGATTAAGGAGGAGATTTGTAGATTATTGTCTACCTAATACATTCCAAAAATACAAAAAAAAGTAAAAACAATCAAAAACCACAAAAAATTTGAAAAAGTAAAAACACCAAAAAGAATCTTCTTTGCTCACCCTCTCGTTGTACGTGACGTTTATGCAAACTCGCTCCAAAGCAAGACGTGCTCGTAAACGAAGAAACAAATCAACCACTCCTTCTAGTGAGGAGTCTCCTATTGACGAACCCATCGTAGTGAAAGAAGCACCCATGTCTAATCGAACTATGATGGAGTTGCTTCAAGCACCCACCGAGGGTTATGGAGAAGCGATTGTGATTCCCGCTATCCTTTTGAGGTTAAGACGGGTTTGTTGTCCATGATTCAAAACAACAAGTTTCGAGGTGACGAAAAGGACAACCCTCATAACCACATTCGCCAATTTAATCGTCTCACCGCCACTTGCAAGTTTAAGGACGTCTCTAACGACTCGATTAAGATGATGCTTTTTCCGTATTCATTAGCGGGGCCCGCAAAAATTTGGTTAGAGAAAGAGCCACCCAATTCTATATTGACGTGGAAGGATCTCGTTTCAAAATTCGTAAACCAATTTTTTCTGCCCTCTAAGACTACGCATTTGAAAAACGAGATTTCAAAGTTTTCGCAAGAGTATAATGAGAGTTTTTCAACGGCTTGGAATAGGTTTAAGGAAATGTTGCACGAATGTCCTCATCATGGTTTTTCCGACTTGCATCAAATTGACACGTTTTACAATGGCTTGAACGATCATGAGCGTGATTATCTTAATGCCGCCGCGGGTGGTAATTTTTTGTGTAAAACGGTCGAGGAAGCATTGTTAATCATTGAGAATAGGTCTAAGGTCTATAGTCCTCGTAGCACGTCGAGTGTTCGTAAGGCTTCGTCTTCGCCTTCGCCTTCTTTGTCACACACCGTTGATGCTTGCCAAATCGAGGCTAATTTGGAGAACAAGATTTTTGATAAGCTTAAGGGATTGTTAATTGAGTTTAAAGTTGGTGAACAACCCACTCCCGCTACGGCTAAAGCGGTTGAGGTTTCTTGTATGTATTGTGGTGGAGCTCACGATTATTCCGAGTGCATTACCAACGGTGGTAACACTTCGAGTGCCTTCGCGACCGCGGGAACTTATAACCAAAGTGGTCAAGATCCCCGCATTAATCAATTGACTCCACCGGGTTTTACACCAAATCAAAATGCTAACAATTATCGAAACAATCAAGTTGGTTACCAAAACAATCAAAGAAACAATTACAAGGGTAATAACAACTATGGGAATCAAGGAAGTAGTAGCCAATTGCAAAATCAAAACCAAAACTGTAATTTTCAAAACACAAGTCAAGGTCTTCAAAACGTTTACACTAAAGAACTTCCAATGGACTTTTTGAATTACGCTACAGCAAATGATAAGATTTTGGAAAACATTCAAGAGCAATTGGCTAGTCAAGCTAGGGACACGGCTAAAAACACCAAGGAGTTGGCTAATTTTGTGAAGGAAAATCTTAACATTTTTCCTAGATTGTTAAAGTTAGTTTTTTTCTACTTTTTTCATTTTTCCTAGATTGTAGACACTTAATTAGGAATTTTGTAACATTCCAAATATTTTTAGGGCTTTTCAATTATTTTCTAGAATTAATTTAAGTTTTAATTGATTTTAATAGTTTTTAAGTGTTTAAAAATAGTTTTATTTTGTTTTAAAATTTTAAAAAATACGTTTTAGCTTAATTAGGTCATTTTTGAGGTTTACAAACTTTAATATCTTGTTTGGGACTTTTTAATGTTTAATTGTGATTTTTAGGGCTTTAATTAGCATTAAAAAGTCATTATCTAATTAATTAAAAGGTTTTAGCAAGTTTGGATTTTTTGTAAACTCTTAGAAAATTATTGTGGATTTTTAGCAATTTTTAGGAATTTTTAGGTTAAAATTTTAATTTTTGCACTATTTACGGTTTTACGTTACCACCTTTTTCGTCTTAGTTTAATCCATCTTCGTAACCGTCATTCTCTTCTCGTCCCATTTCTTTTTCTCTTCTCAAATATAATCACAAACATTAATCAATTCATCACACAACACACGTGCCTCCTCGAGAACGAACTCACTTCACTTTTAGGGTCATTCACACACGGTTTTCCTAAATCGTCGTGCATACTTGCCCTAATTTGTCATCCTTTTCCTAAAGGGTATAAAAAATCTACAACCATATACTACAACGACACACTTTTGTTCACCAAAATCAATAAAGTCACACATAGAACCTAGATCAATTCGATTAGACCAACACAACGAACTTTAATTTTTATACGGGGTGTCAAAAGCCAGGTATCAAATGGCGCCGCTGCCGGCTCTTTTTGTAAAGATTAACGGTTTTCTGTGAAAGACGCGTTGCTTTTTGGGATCCTTCACTTGTGAGCGTTATTTTTCTTGCATAAAAATTTCAAAAAAACCATAAAAATTAAAAATTGATAAAAATCCATAAAAATTAAAAATTTCAAAAATCCAAAAAGATTTTATCTTTATTGTGTATATATATTGTCTTTATGTTTGGTATTGTTTTCTTTTGCCTTTGTAGGTGTATGCGTACTAGATCTTCTAATTATCAAGAGCCCGAGACTCGAGAAGATTTAAGTATGTCAGGTGTTAACAACAATAATAATCCACCGCACCTCAACAATAACAACAATGTTCTTCCACAGCCCGATCTTCGGACCATGGAGGAGCTTTGTCAACCTACCATGTTTGGACGAGGAGGACCGATTGCGCCGATGCAAATCAACGCTCCTGAGTTTTCATTGAAGCACCACATGATTCAGCAAGTGCAAACAAATCCTTTCCGTGGATTGCCTGATGATGATGCCAACAAACACCTCGACAAGTTCATTACAATCACCCAAAGCATGAAGTTGCCTGGTGCCACAATGGATGTTCTTCGTCTTCAACTCTTTCCACATACTTTATCGCATCATGCCGAGAAATGGTTTGATCGTCTCCCGAAGAATTCTATTCACACTTGGGATGACATGACTCAACGCTTTTTGTCGCGCTACTTTCCACCATCCATGGTCACAAGCCTTCGCAATCAAATCATAGGTTTCATGCAAGATCCCGATGAATCTCTTTTTGATGCTTGGGAAAGATATAATGTCTTGATTGATTGTTGTCCAAACCACAACATGCTCCCTGTGACCTTAATAGATACTTTCTACAACGGTTTGACTTTTCGTGATCGTGATACAATTAATGCAGCCGCCGGTGGCACATTCATGAAAAGGAGACCCGAGGAGTGTAGAGAACTTATTGAGAACATGACTACTCACCACAAAAACTGGGATTACTCTGCTTCTTCAAGGAACAACCCGAGAGTCAATGTTTCTTCCACTTCAGCAAACCCTGATATGACCGAACTCACCCGCATGATGACTGAAATGAGCAAAAGTATTACGCTTCTCGCTTCAAACCAACAACAACGACAAGTTAAAGCGGTTGCACCTTCTTGTGAAACATGCGGCGGTCCACACTCATACACCGATTGTCCTTCTACACAAGGAAATCCGGAAAATGTGTATGCAGCTTATGGTAATTATTCACCGGAAAATTACCAAGCTCGACCTCAAGGGGATAGAAATCTGCTGAGGTACCGGTCAAACAATTACCTTTCACCCGGTTTTTCTCCTCAAAACCAAAACCCCGCCAACAACTACAATAGAAGCAACCAAATCCCACCAAGAGCTTCTAATCCTTATCACCCACCCGCCCAACAAGCCCCACCCATTAACCCCGATGTTGAAGCCATCATGAGAACCCAAGGTGAGCAAATCAAGAATCTGCAGAGCCAAATTATCAATCTTAAAGGAGATATCACCAAGCAAGGAAATGAGATTAGATCCGAGCTTCGAGATAATATTCAATCCTCCTTCAGCAATCAAACCAATGATTTAAAGAATATGCTTTCTAGTTTCTTGCCCGCATCTCAACCTTCTACTTCAAGTTCTCTACCTTCAAACACCGTCACCAACCCGCGAGCAAATGTGAGTGCTATTACTACTCGTAGTGGAATTACCATTGTCGATCCACCAATCCCACCCCCATCATCTACACCTCCTCCACCACCATTTATCCCTACTTCCCCTACACCTAGTATTAGTGCACCATTACCGTCTCCGCCTCGCCATGACAATGTTTCTAGGAAGGACCCTTCAACATCTCAACCTTTACCTACTACACATGCACCTTCACCACCCAAACCTAATATCCCATATCCTTCTCGCTTGGGCAAGAACACAATTCTAACCAAGGAGGACTCTCAAGTGACGAGCTATATCAAGATGATTTCTCAAATGAACTTCAACATTAGCTTTCTTGAAGCACTTGTCCACATGCCCAAATTTGTGAAAGCATTTAAGGAATTGCTTAACAAGAAGGAGAAGCTGATTGAACTCACCAACACACGCTTAAATGAAAACTGCTCTGCAGTTATTCTTAAAGAACTTCCGGAAAAGCTTGGAGATCCTGGTCGTTTTGTGTTGCCTTGCGTTTTCAACAAAACTGAAGAATTTACTGCCCTTGCAGATCTCGGGGCCAGTATTAATCTTATGCCTTTGAGTGTTCGGAAAACACTATCATTGCCTGACCTCACTCCCACAAAGATGACTCTTGAACTTGCAAATCACACTCTCGCTTACCCCGTTGGTATAGCCGAAGACGTGTTCATCAAAGTTGGCACATTTACTTTCCCGGTCGATTTCGTCGTTGTTGATTATGAAATGGACCCTCGTATTCCTTTAATACTTGGTCGGCCATTCTTGAGAACCGGATGAGCTTTAGTGGATGTTGCCGAAGGTGAGTTAATCTTAAGAGTCGGGGATGATGCGCAAGTGTTTAAAATGGGAAAGCTTACAAGCAAATCCTATGGACGAGAATCAGTGAATATGATTAATGTACTCGATGATTTTACCGTCTACGACAATCCTTTATTCGACTCTTGCATTGATAATCCACTTTTTCATGATGATGTGGATGATTCTCTCTCCAATTTGGAACATTCTCCCATTTGTTATTCTCCACCGGTCTTTGATGCTTATGATGATGAGTCTAGCTCAGATTCGGATGATTATGATGACCTTACTTCTGAGTATCCCGAGCTGCCCACGTATGATGATTTCGATGAGGCTGATACTCTTTCGAGCGATTCATCACATGATGAAGATCCTCCGCCATCACTCGATCCTACTTTGGACGATTACTCATTTGAGGAAGACTTCTCTACGTTTCTTAACACATACTTCCCTCATGAGAGTGATGCTCCTCCTTTGGACTTTGAAGATTATCGTCTTGATCCTACTTTGGATTTGAAGAACATTCTTTCCAAGGAGAAGAAACCGGTCGACACCAATATCCGCAGCACGTATGAGTTAACACCTCTTTGTCCCCCTTCTGAGGACGAGGTTGTGCTTCTTCGCGGATCTTCTTCCCATTCTGCTGAGCCTGAGTGCTATTTTCCCTTAAAGGAAAAGGTGTTCGACCCCAGTATTGATATTCTACAGCCATCTCAGTATCCACCTGATGAAATAAAAGGAAATATCTTTGGAACTTATGGAAATCTGCTTTCACCACTTCACCCTTGCTTCCACCATGCTCCATCGCTGCTTAAGGGAACCTTGCCTACTCTTCTTTGGCTTGCCTTGTTCGCCTTAAGCTTGTGCTATTTGATGGACGAAAACTATGTCTTCGATCCTGGTGGAAATGTTTCATGCTTCTTCCGTTGATGATCAAGGTCGAGTCAGGCTCACGACTCGGTTAACAAAAATCAAGCGCTTCTTGGGAGGCAACCCATGTATCTATCTTTTCGCTTTCTTTATCATAAGTGTAGGGGAGACCCGTTGGTTTGCTCTCTCCTCTCTTCTACTTAATCAGGGATTCGAGCTTCAAAGACACACTCTTGATGATTCTTGACGACCCGCGATTCCGTGTTCACTTCTTCCCGGTTCTATCCTAAACTCTTTTCGATTCACTATTTTATATTTTCCAATATTAAAATAGGAATCTCTTTAGTTGTCTTTTCCTTAGCGAGATTTAAACAAAGTGCACAATGTCCTAAGTGTAGGGGAGTTTACTCCCACATGCTTAAACATTGAGGACAATGTTTATGTTAAGTGTAGGGGGGACTTCTATCGAAGTTAAGTGGTCTTTTCCTTGTATTTGTCCTCATTTTAACCGGAAAATCAATTTTTCGATATTTTTCAAAATTTTTGATCTATTTTGGCCTATTAGTTTTTCCCTTTGTATAGTTAATTTCTTCCTTTACTAGAATAAATCTTTAATAAAGTGGTTTTAATTTTCAAACGTTGTGAATCTTTTGACTCAACCCGAGTTATTATCTAAGTTACTCTAGCTAGTATCCTTAACATGTTTAAATCAAGTTTTGCTAGGCTTTTATATAGGGAGCTATAAAACGCGAAAGTCTTAACTCTCCCGGGTTAAGAACAAGAACTTTTCGCAAGTTCCTATAATTGATCCTAGAGAGTCGTTTATCAAGGGAACTTTAAAACGCGATTTCTAAACTTGAAAAAGTCTAAGAATTTGCAAGATCCTATAGATGACTCGAAAACCCAAAACTTTGATTTAATAGGCTAAGCATCCACGAGTCTCATTCCTTGAGATTTTAAACTGTGGAGAACGAGAGATGATAGAGCCAATTATAAGTTCGGTATTCTTTCGGGAATTTATGTGAGTTAATTATAAGCCTATTCTCCCATCGCTTGCTAATAAATTTATCTGCAATAAATAAGGTTGTACGATTTGAAAAGTTACTTAGCTTCTAGCCCAAGATCGTTTAAAAGTTGCTCGGTATGGATTAGAGTTCATAGCCAAGGCATAACTTATTGAAGCGGGATGCGAAGATTGGTGAGTCCAAAAAGGCCCTAACAAGGCATGAGGGCTATATTTTGTTGCTAAAGATCCAAAGTGATGTGAAGAAACATTTATCGAAAATCAATATGAAGGATCGAGACACACGACGTAAAGCAAAAATTCCCCAAAAGTCATGGAGAAGTGCATCCGAAAAGACCCTACCAAGGTATGAGGATAAATAGATCCAAGTCATAAAAGGATGCGGATCGTTGTATATCGAAGTCCAAAATAAAGATTGGAGAAAAATGGAGAAGTCGTGGTCCAAGTATGAATCTCTCAAAACTTCAAGTGAAGAAATTCCTATATGAATAGAAGACCATAATTTCATGAACGTCTCTCAAGGTTTGAAGTATGAAGTCGCTGCCAAATATCGGTCCGAGAAAGGTCTCAAATCGCGAAGCGAGTTATGCCAAGATATGAACCTTATGAGGTCCCGAGAAGCAGTTTTAAAAGATTTTGTCCTTTAGCTAACTATTGATTAAATCGTTCACTTTATTTTCGGACTAAATAACTATCGAAATAAGTCAAAAATGCATCCTCGTGATCATTCAAGACAACAATAAAATATAAGAGATACCCCTAGGAATAAGGGAGTCTAAGTGAGTAATTGGCCCACATGAGTTCGTGTTAGTTTGCTAACTTATAATAACAATGATCTCGTTTTTAAGCTTGGTTTGGAGAAAGTGAAAACTTGAGGATGATGACTATTCATGACACTCCTAAAACCCAAGGTATGTTTTTGATTTCTTTACTTTGAATGTTTATAGTTTTCTATCTCTTTAATAAAGGCCACTATGGATTGATTATGATGAAAAGTGTAAACGTGCTTTGTAACTAATGCATTGCATGAGGACATTGCAATGGTCAAGTGTAGGGGATTTGATAGGTGTGTAAACACCCATCCTTTTTACCACTTAATTACAATAATAACCGAACCAAAACGTGTATTTTATGTCTTTTATGTCGGAATTATGCGTGGTTTGTGTTTTTGTTGTGATTTAGGACGAAAAGGTGAAAAGTGGAGATAACACGAGCATTTACGGACTTTTATTGAAGAAAAAGATGAAAAGACGAAGTCAAGAAGTCAAGAGTGCAAAAATAACGGAAGTCCAAGACCAATTCTAAAGATTTATCGAAGAAAAAGTTAAAAGACGGAAGTTTACTAAAAGCCGAGGAACTCAAGTCTATTTTATTGAAGAATTAAAAGACGAGTTCAAAAGAAGTCCCGAGCCACAAGTCATTAGAGTCCAATTTTAAAGAAGATTAGAAGGAAAAAGGACTAATGGTGCAATTAATAAAGATTAAAGGCTTAAGGACCTAATGACGCAATTAAGAAGAAATGAAGAAGGGGAGGAAGCTTCCTAATCCTCCCCTATATATAGATTAGATCTTAATTACTTTCATTTTTGTTGGCTAATAGTGACAATTAGTTCTTCCACTTTTAATTACCTTGTCATTTAAATACTTGTCAAATTTAAATTCTTGTCTTGCACCTTAATTACCATTTAATTTCAAGTAAGTTTTTCTTTTAATTCTTGTTAATCTTTATCTTTATCTTGTTAATCTCATTCCACCTTTCTTAATCTTTGATTTGTATTGTTTATGTTCATGTTCATGTTCTTATTTTTTCTTATTTTGATCAAGTGGTTTCGATAATTTTGATTAGTTTTGTGAGTTTGATTGTGTTGGATTGATTGTTTATGATTAATAGATGTTAATTTGTTTGTTTGATTTAATCTTGTGGTTGATTTAGCTTTGTTTTGCTTAAATTCGTGTTATATTTTGTGTTCCTTGTTCTTCGTGATTTGTTACTGTGATTCTCAGGAAACAGCAAGCCCAGCATCATTCCGAACAAAGGATCTCCCTGGCTGTCTATCCGGAATATCATTTATTCCGAATAGGCAATACTTTCCGAGTAAGCCTATATTCCGAATAGGGGGAATATTCAGCATAGCCTGATTATTCCGAATAGACCCTGTTATTCCGCATAGGAAGAATATTCAGCATAGGATATTCCGAATAAGGATTATTCCGAATAGGACCAAAGATTCCGAGTAGGTTTGATATTCCGCATAGGGCAGGGTATTCCGAATAGGTGCTTTATTCCGGATAGGGGTACATTCAGCATAGGGTATTTATTCCGAGTAGGGGAGTATTCCGAATAGGCTTCTTTATTCCGGATTGTGCTAATATTCCGAATAGAGAGTTTTATTCCGTATAGCATTTTATTCCATTTTATTCCGAGTTGCCATTTTTATTCCGCATAACATTTATTCCGAATGAAGTTGATTTTTAGTTTCTTTAATTTCAGTTTTTAAGTTTCTTCTTTTTAATTTCAAGCTTTAATTTTCCCACCTTTTTACTTAGTCGCACTTTAAGTTTAATTGCCTTAGATTTATTTTAGCTTTGCCTTAGTTTAAGATTTAGTTTTAGTTTCGTTTTAAGTTTGCCTTAGTTAGATTTAAGTTTGCGTTATTTACATTTAGTGCCCTTAAATTTCCGTCTCGCTTTTCAATACTTGCACCATTTATTTTTAATTAGATTTAGATTTACTTTTCAGCCATTTACTTTAATTGTTTTTGTACTTTTATTTTAATATACTACAACGACACACTTTTGTTCACCAAAATCAATAGAGTCACACATAGAACCTAGATCAATTCGATTAGACCAACACAACGAACTTTTATTTTTATACGGGGTGTCAAAAGCCAGGTATCATTCTAGGATTATCAAGTACTTTGACTTTGTTAAAATTAGTCTATCAGATTAAAGGGTTGTTTGGATTTGCTTATTATATGCTTAAGATTACACCTTTACATGTTTAAGTGATCTAGACATGCTAATATAGGATAACTAGAGTGGCTTTTGTTCTTTATTCTGTCCAGTTATAACCATAGGTTCAACTTGAAGATTGATTTTGTGATTTGATTGCTATAAATCTGCTCACAACTAGGTACTAGAACACATTAGGTTTGTATGCCTTAATCTTTGTGGTTTAGGTGGTTTAAAATCAAGTTAGGAGGTCTCAAATTTCATCTAAGTGCATACCATATGAGCAAACGAGTCTTTTTTGTTTACCATTTACATCAACAGGCTTAGAATCTAAAAACAAAGCTCGATTTGGTAAGACAAGGCATGAAACTTTTTTATTTTTCCATGATTAATGTAGTTTCATACGTTTGTTGCTGAAAATCTATGATTGGATGAGATTGGATAGCTCGTAAGTGCACAAAACTCTCACTGTGACTGCCAGACCTCATTTTTCACATATCTATGCAATCTTTGATTAAACTATATCAGTTGGCTTGTTGATTGTTGTTGTTATTGCTTGTTTGTGACTCCCTACAACTCCATGGTTTTAGGGGTGTCTTGATTGCCCAAACACATACACTAAATCAAGCTCAAAAGAGCCTTATTCAGTATCTGTGATCAAGCAGTGGGAACTCCTTTCCCACTGCCAAGCACTTGCTAGCCACTGCTTAGCATACAGACAAAAACAAACCACTTGTCACTTTCAGCTTTTAGGATTTTTGTCTCTAGTGCATTATAATTAGTGTTTTCCAGATTTTCAAATTTTCCCTTGTTCTTTTATATATTTTAGGATTTTTAGAAAAGTTAATTTATTTTTCTGAATAATTAATTATTTTCTTGTTTTATTTTAAATTAAATATAGTTTTTATTAAATCTGTTTTTGTCCTATTAGGCTAAAATTAACTTATTTTCAACATTTTCAATTTTCTCAGTTTTAATACATTAAGTTAAGATTTTTAGAAAGTAATTTTTATTTTTTCCATTATTTAATAAATTTTTAGGATTATTTTAATGTTTTAATAGTTTTTAGCCATTTAAAAATAGTAAATTACTTTTAAAAAGACAAAAAATACTTTTTAGTTTTTATATAATATAAGTAAGATTCTTATTCGATAAAATCATATTTTGGATTTATTTTTAATTTAATTTAACTTTAAGGTTTTAAATAATATTTAAAATTGGATATTAAATTGGAAATAAAATTTAAAATATTTTTGTTAAATTTTTATTGTTATTTATATTATTTTAGAATTGTTTTTGATTTTTAATAAATTTTTAGATTAAGTTTTTAATTTTGTCACGTTTTACGTTTTATTATTCATAGTAGTTTAAAATCTATCGTAACCGTCATTGTTTTGTTTTTACTTTTTTCTCTTCAATATTAATCTCAAATATCAAAAAGTTTCACACACACATTAATCCTCCTGAGAACGAACTCACACAAGGGTCATAAGTGTTTACGTTTTCCTAAACGTACGCTTTTACGTTGTTTCTCATAAAACACGTAATCATACTACTATTAGTTATCATAAGGAAAAGATGTTGCTATGCAAGAAGATGGAAGTTGGGGTTAAATTGTCGGCTGAGGAAGGAGAAATGCTTGATGACACTGATGATGAAGTCTCCGACCAAGAACTTAAAGCACATTACTCGTACATGACAAAGGTTGAAGAAGTTCTCAAAGTCATTGAAGATGACAATGGTCCTATCTTTGATACTGAGCCAATCCATAAGTTACAAACTGACGACGTATATAATATGTTTGGTGATACTCATGAGCATTGTGAGCTACCTACAACCATTACTGACACATGTATGATGGAAACAGTGGATAGCAATACCACACCCGATTCATCAGACATGTGCAATAATGAGTATGAGGATGATCAACATGCAAACGAGTATGATGATGATGAGGAGCGTATTCCGCTTGCTAACTTAATTGCTTCTTTACAAAACGATGTAAAAGAAACTAGAAAGAGTCAAAAGCAATTAAAGAAGGCAAACGCTATGCTCACTGAAAATTTTAAAGAAAGCAAAGTTGTCGTTATAAAATATAGTGAGCTTCTTACAAGCTGCAGAGATGAGCTTCTTCAAAAAGATAAAGAGCTTGCAAGGTACAAAGGGGGTGTCATTACTACTGTAAAGGATGTTTTTGATACTAAATACAACGAAACTCTTAAACTTTTAGAACAAGAGAAACGCAATTATAACACCTCTTTAAGTACGGAACGACACAAAACGTATCTTGCTACTACTAAAGTGAATGAGTTAACTCAAAAGATTGGTTTTCTTCAGGATAAAACTAATACAGTCACTACGAACACGGAAGAGGTTGCAAACTTGAAAAAAGATTTAAAAATTAAACAAGCTAAAGACATTGACAAAGTCGTGGAACTTGAAGTTCAAATTGATTTTTATATGAAAATTGTTTATAAAACAAATCAATCTATTCAAACCATGAGAATGTTGGCACCTAGTTCATTTTTCAAGGATAAAGCTAATTTTGCTAGTCCTAAGTACCTCGAGAAAGCTCAATCTGAGAACCTGCGCCTATATCTTGGGGAGTCCGAATGGACCGACGTTGACTGTCTAATTGTTTGGCCCGATAGTGATGAGTCACTAATTTTTGAAGTGGAGAGTAGATCACCGGAAAATTAAAGACTTTGTGAAACCATATAATTATGCTTATGAAAATAGTCTTTATGAAATTTTCAAACCAAAAAAATAGAAGTCTCGTGAGCAAATATTTTTCGAATGTGAACAAATAAGAATTCAATGGAGACAAGTTTTTGCCACTAAGAAAACTAATGTTTCAAAATTTATTGAGTACTTGCCATATAAAGATTCTATAAGCAAGAGTAAGCAAAGCACTTAGTTTTCTTAAACAAAACATTGAAAATTTCAAAAAAGTTGTAGACGATGACTGGAAAGAATGTGAACGTTTGAACGGCAACAAATAAATTCCTCACGATATAACTGTGCATGTGAAAAGTATTTTCATTCCGCTTGCTGAAAGAATGCAGAAACATATTTTGGAACTTGAAACATTAATTAAGCAAGAAATGTTTGATGATTTGATATATGTGGAATCTATTGAACAAGAAGTGAACGACCATCAACCTGAAAGAGACGAATTTTCTATAGCATATGATCTACTCTTGCAAGAATGCCTCTCAAAAGATATTATGTGTGCGTATGTTACATCTTATGCTGATATAGATGAATATTCTGATGTCGCATGCAATTATCTTGATAAGGTCAAAGAGTGTGAACGTCTTGAAACTGAGCTTTCACAAACAGTTAACCAAAAAGATTTTATCTTAGTTAAACATCGATGTGATTATCTTCAACAACATTGTCACACACTTGAACTTGATTTGCAAAACAAAATTAGAAGTTTTTTACATGATACACCTTTGGAAGTAAAATTATCTGAGTCAAAATAAAAAAAGTCTTGACATTACGGATTTGAAAGCTCAGTTACAAGAAAAAGACAAAGCAATAGAAGAGTTGAAGAAACTCGTTGCTAAAATGGGGGGAAAATTATGGAACCTTGAATTAAGAAACCTGTTGTGAGACAACCCAATGCGTATAAAGTGACTAAATCCTCTGTCTTGGGAAAACCATCTATTTTCTCAAATTCTTTATTTGCAACATCTGGGTTTTCCCCCCCAAGAGGATGGGAAGGATAGGTTACCGCAGATTCGTCCAAAAACGGTTATTCAAGCACAAAGGACAAACGTGATCTACCAGGGATGTATAGATTAGCCACTAAACCCATACAAAACATAGATAGTCACTCGCCTCAGACTTCTAGAAACACTAATAGACATGTGTCTTTTACTACAGGAGTAGTCCCCACTACTAGTGTTAGACGGCCTGAGCTTAAGAGCACTCGAATAAATGAAAAGGTTTGGCAAAACAAAAGTCAAGGGAAGATGAAGAAAGTAGAAGACCACCCTAGGAATTTGAATGTTTCTAAGAATAAAACATCTGTAATCGCATGTAATGAAGATTTGAATGATTTGACTTCTTTGAAAGCTTTAAATGTTAAGTTTGTTTGTGTGAAATGTGGAATATGTGCTAATGCTAATCATTCTCTTAGTGTTTCGAATAATGTCAAAGTCGTAGATACTAGAACTAAGAAGCCACTTGCGATGTCTATTAGTGCTAGTAAACCCAAACTCATAGTGAACCATTTTGGTGCAACCCCCCCCCCCCAACATAAGAAAAGTAGTGCATCAGACTCGACTACTAAGTGAACTAGAAGCCGAATTAGGGAATTATATGAGTCTGCTAGAAAGTCTTGGAAATAGTGGTTTGCTAATCAATGTCCTATAGGATATAAATGGGTGCCTAAGGTTAGAACATATAATGTGACAACGAGTGTTAGTCAGCCTATAAGTGTTGAAACTAGGGAAACTACTGATTCAGATATCACAACTAACATCGAATCCAATTTAGCAAATGCTCCATCATGCTCTAATTCTTCTGCAGGTGATCGAAATAATTCTCTTCATACTGGACTCCGGGTGCACCAAGCATATGACTGAATCTCAAGCTTCTAATTAACTTCGTGGAGAAGTTCCTGGGTACGGTCCGATTGGGAAATGATCAATTTGCACCGATCCAAGGATGTGGAGATTTGGTTCAGGGGAATATCACGATTAAAAGGGTATACTACGTCGAAGGGATCAATCACAATCTTTTCTCGGTTGGTCAATTCTTTGATGTAGATTTGGTGGTTGCATTTAGAAAGAAGACATGTTTTGTTCGTGATTATGATGTGAATGATTTACTCATCGGTTGTCGGGGTACAGATCTTTATACAATTTCACTTTAAGACACAACTTCCTCAACTCCAATTTGCTTCATGGCTAAAGCTTCAACGAATCAAGCATGGTTATGGCATCAACGCCTATGTCATATCAATTTTGATACCATCAACTTGCTTTCCAAGAAAGATATTGTGAGAGGCCTTCCAAGCTTGAAATTCATCAAAGATCATCTTTGTTCTTCTTATGAGCTTTGTAAAGATAAACGAAGTAGTTTCAAGACAAAGACTACACCAAGCTCTAAAGGACGGTTAGATCTTCTTCATATGGATTTGTGTGGTCCTATGCGTCTTCAAAATAGAATTGGAAATAAATACATTCTGGTTATTGATAGTAGTAAAAACACGTCTTTTAGGAAAAAGAGCGTATAATGGGCAAGTATTAAATTCTACGATTTAATTAAAAACCGTAAAACCGATAAATGCGGGTTCGTTCTCGAAGGAGGTGTATGTGTTGTGTTGCCAACTATATAAAATCAAGAGTTTGGATTAGTGTCGTTTCTAGTTTAGAAGAGAGAAAATTAAAAGACGAGCTACGATTACGATTACACTACGACGAATTGACGTAAAACTCGAACGTAAATACGTAAAGCGTGACAAAATTAAAAATTAAAGCTAAAAATTAATTAAAAATCAAAACTAAGTCTAAAATATTATAAATAAGAATAAAAATTCAATAAATAAATTTTAAAACCTTTTATTAATAAATATTAAATTTTAAATGCTAATTAAAGCCCTAAAATTAAATATAATTAAGAAAAAGCCCAAAATATTATTTTATTAAACTAATATCTCACTTATATTATTTAAAGACTAAAAAGTATTTTTCCTAAATTTTAAAGACTATTTTTCAGTTTTTAAAATGCTAAATACAATTTTTAAAATTAAATAATGATTAAAAATAATAAAACAATGCTAAAATTAATTTGACTTTTTCAAAAATCCTAAATTATACTAATAAACAGTAGAAAAAATTAAAAAATTGAAAACTTAAAATTTTTACACTAAAAGACAAAATAGATTTAATTTAAAACTATTTAAACTAAGATTATATATAAAAAATAGATAAAAATATGAAGAGTAAAACTTTTTTAATCTAAAAATCTTAAAATATTTTTCTTAAACTAAGAAAATTTTTAGAACTGAAAAATACTACTTTTCTCCACTAAAAGACAAAAACAGGAATTAAATAAACTCATTAAAATCAATTTAATTCTATAAAATTCAAAATGAACAATAAAATAAAAATAAACTCAATGAAAATTTATAAATAAAAATAACAAAGCAGGGAAAAATAAAAATAATGAAAAAGGACAAATTATGGTCACTAAAGACAAAAAACCTAAGGTCTGATAGTGATTTGTTAATCCAGTTTGTCTTTATGTGCAACAGTGGGAAAAACAAAGAAGTCAGTGGGAACTTGGTTCCCACTCCTTGTTATAAAAAACAACTTTGGTAGTTTTAAGCTTGTTGGGAGCTTGTTTCTTGGCACAAGGGGCACCCCTACAACCATTGGGGTTGTATTGAGTCAAGTAAAACACAAATACAAACAAACAATCAAAGATTAAGCACAAATCCACACAGATACACTCACTGTTACAACTTAAAGGGGTCTAGTGGTGCAAGTATGCTAAAAACGACTTTCCAACTACTTTTAACCTACCAAAAGCCTAACAAAACCCCTAGACCAGATACCCTACACCTATTTGGTCCTAATTACTAGCTATCTACCCAAAATTAAAACCACCAAATCCAATTACAAGCTCGAAAAGCCTAGTATGCACCAGCAGACAACAAGAAGGGTGTTTTGCTGGTGCAAATGGCAGCTTTGATGAATTTTGAAGCCCACGATGGAATTTAAAGAAACACAATCCCTAAACTTTGTTGTACTCACCCCTAAGTTACCCTAGAACCTAGTTGTGAACAAATTTTAGGCAGCCAAAACACAAGTATTAACCTACTGTCCACTATGGCAGATTTTTGCAATAACTTGAAAACTGGCTAACATAATTATCAATTCTTACCACCTTTCAAACAAGACTTAATTGTCTAAAACAAAGTTGTGTGAGTTATTATGAGAGCTTAGTTGTCACTCTAACTCTTTTATGCATACAAAACAAACACTCCTTAATTTTCTAAAAGCAGGCTTTTTTCAAAGGCTTATGTAACAAATCAAATCAAACACTTAAATCCTACAAAAACATTATCATATTACACAAAGAACATACAAAAATCACTACATTACCCAGAATTACTTATCAATCAACAAGTCACAATACCACCTATCAAACAGTTAACTATGAGAGAGTTTGAAGGGTTACCACTTGTTGACTTGTTCAAGCCAACAAACACACCAACTAGAAAATCTTCAAAGATTCTGAAATAAGGAGATGGTGATGGCTGTTGTAAAGAAAGAGGTGCTTAGGGACTACAACAGTCCCCTTATATCTTCAAAATGATGAAAATGAAGGATGAATAGGTGCTCTCTTGAACCTGCACATATACAACCAACACGGAATAAACTAAGTACAACACACCTTTCCAAATGCTTGTTGTCATCAAGCCTTTGTAAAGTTGTTGATGATGTGAGACTTAACCAAAAGTAACCAAGGAAAAATAAAAATCTTTTGGAACCACTTTGCAAAACTGATTTAAACCAACTGAAAAGTTAACAAACTCATGAATTCTTAATCAGGAATTGGGTGTCAATCAATTCTAGACATCAAATCCTAAAATTCGGATCTCAAAATAAATCTTGCCAAAAAATAATTTTTCTTTGAACAGAATTAACTTTGATAAGATTTAAAACTAAAACTCGCAACCTTGATAAATCACTTATGCTAATGAAAACAGTAAAAATGGAACTCAACAATGCCATATTTAATAAGTTAAAACTTTAACTATTTTATTAAATTCAAAAAGAGATTACAAGTGCTGGAACAAAGAAGTAAGGGTACATGCACCCATACTTATACTAGTTCTAGTATATGAAACCCTAGTCAACTAAATTCCTCTTCTACCCCTTGTGAAGTTTGAAAAGATGCTGAAGATATTCCTTTTTTATCCGTTTCTTGGTGGGGTCAAACAATGTTTCATGTGACTTCTTGGATTCTTGTGAGTATGGACAGTTGTTAGGGTGAATCATGGCCATTAATTTTGAGTAGCAACCACGCCTTTAGATCATAATCATTCATCTACTGCCAAGGGTTTGGTATCTTGTGAGTGGTGGGGCAGGGGAAGCCCATGTGATGGTGTTGGGTGATGTGGGGTTTGATTTAGAGGCGGGAAAGTAGTAAGGGGATCCTTAATTTAGGATCTGGATATTATGGGTTTTGATTATGGGGATTTGGGGAAGTTTGAATTAGCGTTTATGGATGGTGGGATTAGGGATGATTAGGAGTATGATGTGAATAGTGGATGTTTCCCTCTAAAATAAATATTAACAAACGGTTTTAGACCATTTATTAAACATAATTTAGGGGTTAGTGAGTGGATGGTGAGGTGTCCAAGTCTGGTTGGTGGTGGGGGCTGACATGGTAAAATGATAGGTTGTAGTGAGTTTTAGTGTCTGCCATGTTTAGTCCTTTGGTTCCCAAATATTTTTCAAATAGATTTCAACAGCCCATTACTCACAATCCTTTGTTATATAAGTTTTCTTTTTTAGACTTTTGCCACATAAACTTTGCAATCTTGTTTAAAGGACAATTAATGCATTTTATGCATTCTTCAAGGGTTTCTTTTGACAAGTCTTCATTCTTCAAGGATAAATCTTGTATAAATGAATTCTCCAAGGTCCTTTCTTGCAAAATCTTCAAAGATGAGGGATCAAAGTTGATAATCTTAAAAACTTCAAGGGTATTTTTGGAAATTCATTTATCGGATCCGGTTCTTTGTGCGGCTTCGTTTCCCGTGTTTGTTTTACTTGATTCTTGTGATCTTTTGTTGATTTCACGATATCCGTACCTAAAATACACAATGAACAAACACATGCATATTTTGGGGTATTTTATGATATTTTTAACTGTATTAAGCCCGATTTGGACGATAAGACTATGTATAAATGCAGTCTCATCACTCCCCCATACTAAACCATTGCCGTGTCCCCACGTAATGCTAGAATTAAGTATCGTAGCACTTTCAAAATTCATTTTATTGTGTCATTTATTGAAGACATAAATTTAAATAAACTTCTACACGTGTTTTAGACATAATGTATTGTTTTCATCACGATAAAGTGACTTTTAGGATCATAGAACAAGAACACTGAATGCTTCGTTAGAAATAATTTGGTCGTCCTCGATTTTCACACAATTCCATGCTAAGCGTGTAACAAGATCATTGTTATTATAAGTTAGCAACACAATCATATCTCATGAGTGTTAATTACGAACCTAGACTCCCTTATTCCTAATTGGTATCTCTTATATTTTATTTTTGTCTTAATGATCACGAGGATAGATCATTGACTTATGCGTGAATAGAGATTAGGTCTAAAAATAGAGTCTTAACGGTGTAACCAAAATCATCAAATTAATAATTCACCCTAATAGACAATGATGTCAAAAAATTAAGTCAACAAGAAGGATCGATAAACACGATTTTAGAACGGTTTTGAACATGAGACTTATTACCATAACTTTTATTATCCTCCATCATCGGTGGTTTTATTATCATGGTTTACCTCCATCTTTTATTCAACTTCGCCATGAAGCTTTTATTATGACTTTGGTCTTGCCCCTGTCTTCATTATCCGCCATCATCGGTGGTTTTATTATGACTTGACGTATATCCTCACGCTAAAGCGAATATTGGATCTTTAAAGCTTCAAAGATTAAGACTTTATTCACTTTCAATTTGGGCATAGATTTTTCGACCTTGTGAGCTTCAAATTTTTGCTTAATTTAGGTGAGCACTTGAAATCTTATTATTGGGTGAAGCTTTTGATTATTCGGGTGCCAATACTTCAAAACCGTGACACTGGCGAATCCACAATGTTTTCCCAGTTTAATTAAATGGAAGCTACTAAAACAAATTAGAAACCAACAATAGTGACTAAACCGCTAAATCATTATTTATTAACAATTTATTATAAAAGCGTGGGGAGAATAAGCTAATAATTACTACACATGAGATCGTGAAAGATTACGAGACTTATAAATAACTCTATCATTTCTCGTCCTGATTTAAGAGACTTAGCCTAAAAAGTTAAGGAATCGAGGCTAAGTGCTCAACACGCACAGTCGAGTAAAAAATTACTCTTATTCTCACCATCGGAAAACCTACATTCGTGTCTTAAACACTTATGAAAAACAAGAAAAGTTTAAAAATTTGGCCATTTTAGCCTTATTTTGCATAAAAATGATAACAAAAAGATGAATATTGGATTGCGTGATGACGTGAGAAAGGTGAAGTATCTACTCACCCCCATAGTAAAACTAAACTTTGTCCTCAATGTTTCGAGTCTAGGGGTGAAAACACCCCCATACTACAAACGTAGTCGAATGCTTAATCTCGAGCATGGAAAGGGTTAAACGAATAACCTAAAAGCGTTTTATGAATTATGCTAATAAGATATACGTTAGAACATAAAAGGATATCATCGGATATCTGAATATTCAAAGGCAACGATCGAAGCTCGAGTGATCCGTAAAACGAACACGAGAGGCTTCAATGATGACGATGAACCTAATAAATCACAATCACAAAAAAACACGGAACAAAGGTTGGAAGAGGACAAGTCCCCTCGTTACACTATTAGAAAACGATAATATTTACAAGGATAAGAACGAGAATCCCCACGAGGCACCTTGTTTTTGATAACCGAGTCAAAATCTCGACACGAGTCCTCATAAATGTGATCATTTAAGGATAATCTTGGTATGGCCATTTTTGGTGGGGCTTACATGATAAACAATGCCCAAAAGCAACCGGTACTATGGACCAAGTTTTTTCATGATGTAAAATACCGGGATCGAAGATGGCGTCCTCGTTTTCATGAGATAAACGAACCAACGCCACTTCAACATGTGCTTGAACCCCAAAGGGGTAGAAGAAAAGAGATGAGAAGTAGAAAGGTGGGGCAATGGGTAAGTCAACATAATGAGCTACTCGAGGTAGACTCACACCAAGCAAATGAATATGATTTCCATTTATTGCATCGGTGGAAGACCGATATTTCCTTTTACAAGCAATTCTGGGATCATAAATCTCATCCTCGGTGGAGAAATGTGAGGGAACATAAGGGGCTTCCCCACACTAGATCCATACCAACCTTCGTCAAATGGAGTAGACGAGGTCGTAGCACTCATAAAACACGGTGATGACGGAGTTAAGCATGTAGAAAAATCTTTTAAATCACTTTTAAAATCTTTTTCTTTTTCATCGTTCAAAAACTATTTATGAAAACCCGATTGAATAATGTCGAAAATATTTGGCGTGTCAAATTCAAAATTAGTCGCGCTAAAAATCCTCACTTTTAAGTCTTTGGTAGGAGGGGGTGGTGGATTATATAAGTTCTCAAAACGTCGATCAATAAAGAACACCGCCCCCTCGGGGTCTACATATTCGTCATCCTCATGAACGTCGATCTCATTGATTTCTTCGTCATAGATAGGCTTGTCAAACCACGGTTTTTCATTCCCCTCTTTGATGATTTTAGAAACTCTATTGAAGAGATCATGATCAAGCATGAAACCATCATTCTTTTGTGGGGATCGTTGATAAGTTAGATCCTCACGAATGTGGTAAACGTCATTCTCAAATGAGGAGTGTTTATAAGGTAACTCCTCGAGAATGGGACTTGTGTCTATAGCGAGAAATTCATCGACCTCCTTAAAGAATTCTTCATCATCACAATTGTGAAACGAAGGAGGATCGATAATATGGTCGTCAACATTCTCGAATTCATCATCAAAAATGGGGTTATGATGAAAAATAGGTTCGTATACGGAATTCGAGTACGTTGTGAAAGTGTCGTCATTCTCATCTTCATAAGAAATTTCCGACATGAGATCGTCCTCTTCATTTGAAGACTTATCAAAGGGTAAATCCTCGAAGATGGATGGCGGATTAGCAAGTATATGCTCGATCTCGGCAATATCACCATCGCCATCAAAGAAAGTGTCGATGTGAGCAAGTTCTCGAGTGGATTTCTCGAGAGTCACAACCATGATCTTACAAGACCTTGGGCTATGCTTAGGTGACATTTCTATGATGGGTGAGATTGCATTGGGTTGGGCCACTTCCTTAGCCTTAATGAATTTGGGGCTAGGAGTGGGAGGCACTTCAATGGGTTTAGAAGTATGGGCCTCAAAGTCATGGTCCTTCGAAGGTGGTGAAGACGAGCCCATATTGGTCTTTGTCGTGATGGCACTAACGTCGCCCTTCGGAATTCGTGTTTCATTTGTTTCATAAAATACATCCCAAAGTGATTTTTCATTCATAAATATACGAATACCATTTTGAATTAAGTATACGTATTCTTTATCATTAAAATCATCATCTTTAAAACTATTCTTCTTAATTCTTTAAAAACATGCATTAAGCCTCATATTTTCCGCTAAAGTAAACATTTTGAAATCATTAGAATTTGAAACATTAGGTTTTGAAACCTTGGTTTTTTCTTGATTATTAAACACTTGGGATTTATTTGCGAAAAAGTCCATTTTATCATCCCCATATCTCATAGTAAGTCTCCCCTCGTGAACGTCGATTACGGTTTGAGCCGTTGATAAAAAATGTACGCCTAAAATAATGGGACATTTAGGGTCACACTCATAATCGGATATGACGAAATCCACGGGAAAAACAAACTTTCCAACTTTAACATAGACATCCTCGACTATTCCAATTGGTATTAAAGGCGTACAATTTGCTAGCTCGATAGTCATGTTCGTGAGGGTAAGTCTAGGCAATCTCATCAATTTCCAAAGAGAATGAGGCATGAGATTGATGCTAGCACCTAAATCGGCAAGGGCCAGACATCCCTCAATCCCGGCCAGGTAGTAGAAATTGGCCCGGATCTTCTTTCTTTCTCGACATTCGCCTTTTTTGTTTTTTAAGAAGGATCGAAGCACAAGTTTCTTCAAGGGTTACTTTGGTGAGGTCGATGAAGCTCTCTTTTTGAACCGTGGATGGAATTTGAGGTACACGAGGGTGTGGACTCTTTTCCTTGGTCACCACGTTCATCCCCTCGACTTTAGAACATGAAGGCGTCTTAAAAGTCGAGGGTCGAGAGGAAGAAACAACTCTAAATCCATCAAGGTTAGGGGTAATCACACGACCTTTTCCAATAGAGGAGGCAGCTTTACATTGTTCCTTAGGATTGGGTACGGTGTTAGTAGGTAACGTACTCGAAGAAGAACTCGCTTGATTGCTCATAATTGTCGAAAACATCTTTTTAATCTCACTTTGACCTTGTTCAATTTTATTATTTTGACCTTTCAATGTGTTGGAAAATTCGTTTTTCAAAGTACCAATTTTTCCCTCTAATCGTCTCATATTAGCCTCATCCGTTTTCATATTTTCTTGAAAATCGTTTGACGAAATATTTTGATTAGAATTAAAGTTCCCATGGTTTGATTGTTTCTTTGAAAATTTCCTTGATTACCACTCAAAAAATTGTTCCCTTGATTGTTGTTGTTTTGAAAACTCGAGTTTTGGTTGTTGTTGTTATCTAAGTTTTGCCAATTCAAATTACGACCTTAATTATAACCTTGATTTTGATTCGAAAAATTTCCTTGTTGATTATTTCCTTGAAAATTGTTTCGGTTTTGATTCGAAATATTGTTGCCTTGGTTATAATTTCCTTGTGATGGACCCGCGCTATTTTGATTTTGAAAATTGTTGTTTAACGCGTTAACACTTGACGTTTGGCCATCCGTAGCCGCACACTCGTAATAATTATGAGGTCCACCACAAAACGTACACGATGCCTCTATCGCTTTCACCGTAGCGGGAGCGTCTTTCCTTTGCATCTCAATGAGAAAAGACGTGAATACATTCGTTAGCTTGTCGACTTTCGCATCAACTCTCTCAATGTCGCGATTAGAATTACTAACATTGGCGACATTGGCAACACTCGATGTGTTGCAGAGTTGGTAAACCTTGGATCGATTCTCGATAATCATTAATGTATCTTTCGGAGTCTTACACAAAAAGTTCCAACCGGCGGCGGAATTCAACGAATCTTGTTCTTGAAAACTAAGACCGTTTTAAAATGTATCAATTTGGTGAAACTCGGAAAATCCATGGTGAGGACATTGCCTAAGCAATTCCTTAAAACGATCCCACGCGTCTCTAAAAGATTCATTCGGTTTTCGCTCAAATCTCGTAATTTCATTTTTGAAAAACGTAGTCTTAGACGGTGGGAAAAAATGATTAACGAACTTGGAGACGAGATCCTTCCATGTAATTATCGAATTAGGTGGCTCCTTCTCGTCCCAATCCTTAGCGGCACCATCGAGCGAGTACGAAAAAAGCATAAGCTTGACGACATCGGCGTCGACGTTCTTAAACTTGCTCGTGGCCAATAGACGATCAAAATTCCGAATGTGGTCGTGAGGATTATCGGCTTCACGACCTCGAAACTTCGTAGCTTGGATTAACGAAAGCATTCCGCTCTTAATCTCAAAATTCTCCGCTTTGATAGCGGGAATTATGATCGCGTATCCCTAACCCTCGGTGGGTGCTTGGAGAAATTCCATCATCGAACGATTGTCGGCCATTTCCTCTACGGTCTCTTCAACAACGATATTAGGAACGTCGGTTTCTAAATCTCGTCTACGTCGTCGATTCCATCGATTACGATTGCGTCGATTCGAAGCGTCGCTAGAATTAGAATAATCCTTCGATCGAGTGCGCATGCACTAAGCGTAGAATGGGTGGTAGCAAAGAAGATTCTTTTTGGGGGTTTTCGATTTTCAATTTTGTTTTGGTTTTTGATTGTTTTTAATTTTTTTTGGATTTTTTGTGTATTACGTAGACTCAAATCTACAAATCTCTCCTCGAATCGATTTCTTGATTAAAGGAGCCTCAAAGAATGAAAACGATCACTTGGGGTGAACGCCTTCGATGACTTTAGAACGTTGGTGGAACACCAAAACGTTCAATAGGGTTTAATCTTGAAAACAAACAAATATAATATACGTAGATAATACTTGGGCGAAAAACCCTTGATTGCCGCTCTTTCTCAAAACATGCACAAGCAAGCGGGGGAAACGAGGCGACGCTAACCACTTAAGATCCTTTTTCCCTTAGGTCATGAAATACAACCGCCTTATACCCACCTTATAGTTTGTGTTAATTGAAATTAAGCCTCACGAAAGTATTTATCTATTTTGCCTTTAAACTTTTGCATTAGATTCGAATACAATGATCGAGTGATGAAATCCCGAGTCAAGGTTGCGTTTTCACGCTTTTGGAGTACTTGTATATTTATTGTTCTATGTAAATACAATATAGTATTATATTCACAAGACAAACGAAAACGATAATGGGATATCTACAATATAGTAAATGATTGTTGTGTGTTTAATTTAGGAAAATTAAACGCGGTTTATTTGGATACTATAATATAATAAGAAAAAATAACAAAAATGAGTATGTGCGATATTTACGCTTTCCAAAAATTAAAAAGAAAAAACGCACTAGTCACACAAATACGATAGTAATAATGGCAAATCAAAAACACCTCCCCGGCAGCGGTGCAAAAATGATAGTAGTAAAAACACGTCTTTTAGGAAAAAGAGCGTATAATGGGCAAGTATTAAATTCTACGATTTAATTAAAAACCATAAAACCGATAAATGCGGGTTCGTTCTCGAAGGAGGTGTATGTGTTGTGTTGCCAATTATATAAAATAAATAATTTGGATTAGTGTCGTTTTTGGTTTAGAAGAAAGAAAATTAAAAGACGAACTACGATTACGATTACACTACGACGATTGACGTAAAACGCGAACGTAAATACGTAAAACGTGACAAAATTAAAACTTAAAGCTAAAAATTAATTAAAAATCAAAACTAAGTCTAAAATAATATAAATAAGAATAAAAATTCAATAAATAAATTTTAAAACCTTTTATTAATTAAATATTCAATTTTAAATGCTAATTAAAGCCCTAAAATTAAATTTAATTAAGAAAAATCCCAAAATATTATTTTATTAAACTAATATCTCACTTATATTATTTAAAGACTAAAAAGTATTTTTCCTAAATTTTAAAGACTATTTTTCTATTTTTAAAATGATAAAAACAATTTTTAAACTAAAATAATGATTAAAGATAATAAAATAATGCTAAAATTAATTTGACTTTTTTCAAAAATCCTAAATTATATTACTAAACAGTAGAAAATTTTATAAAGTTGAAAAAGTAAATTTTTTACACTAAAAGACAAAATAGATTTAATTAAAAACTATTTAAAATAAGATTAAATCTAAAAAAATAGATAAAAATAGGAACTGTAAAACTTTTTAAATCTAAAACTCTTAAAATATTTTTCTTAAACTAAGAAACTTTTTAAAACTGAAAAATACTACTTTTCTACACTAAAAGACAAAAACAAGAAGTAAATAAACTAATTAAAATCAATTTAATTCTATAAAATTCAAAATGAACAGTAAAATAAAAATAAACTCAATGAAAATATATAAATTAAAATAACAAAGTAGGGAAAAATAAAAATAATGAAAAAGGAAAAATTATGGTCACTAAAGACAAAAAATCTAAAGTCTGATAGTGATTTGTTAATCCAGTTTGTCTTTATGTGCAACAGTGGGAAAAACATAGAAGTCAGTGGGAACTTGGTTCCCACTGCTTGTTACAGAAAACAACTTTGGTAGTTTTAAGCTTGTTGGGAGCTTGTTTCTTGGCACAAGGGGCACCCCTACAACCAGTAGGGTTGTAGGGAGTCAAGTAAAACACAAATACAAACAAACAATCAAAGATTAAGCATAAATCCACACAGATACACTCACTGTTACAATTAAAGGGGTCTGGTGGTGCAAGTATGCTAACAGCGACTTTCCAAGTACTTTTAACCTACCAAAAGCCTAACAGAACCCCTAGACCAGATACCCTACACCTATTTGGTCCTAATTACTAGCTATCTACCCAAAATTCAAACCACCAAATCTAATTACAAGCTCTAAAAGCCTACTACGCACCAGCAGACAACAAGAAGGGTGTTTTGCTGGTGCAAATGGCAGCTATGATGAATATTGACAGCCCACAATAGAATGTAAAGATACACAATCCCTTAAATTTGCTGTACTCACCCCTAAGTTACCTTAGAACCTAGTTGTGAACAAATTTTAGGCAGCCAAAACACAAGTATTAACCTACTGTCCACTATGGCAGATTTTTGCAATAACTTGAAAACTGGATAACATAATTATCAACTTTTATCACCTTTCAAACAAGACTTAACTGTCTAAAACGAAGTTGTGTGAGTTATTATGAGAGTTTAGTTGTCACCCTAACTCTTTTATGCATACAAAACAAACACTCCTTAATTTTATGAAAGCAAGCTTTTTTCAAAGGCTTATGCAATAGATCAAAGCAAACACTTAAATCCTACACAAACATTATCATCTTACATAAAGAACATACAAAAATCACTACATTACCTAGAATTACTTATCAATCAACAAGTCACACTACCACCTATCAAACAGTTAACTATGAGAGAGTTTGAAGGGTTACCACTTGTTGACTTGTTCAAGCAAACAAACACACCAACTAGTAAATCTTCAAAGATTCTGAAATAAGGAGATGGTGATGGCGTTGTAAAGAAAGAGGTGCTTGGGGACTACAACAGTCCCCTTATATCTTCAAAATAATGAAAATGAAGGATGAATAGGTGCTCTCTTGAACCTGCACATATACAACCAACACGGAATAAACTAAGTACAACACACCTTTCCAAAGGCTTGTTATCAACAAGCCTTTGTAAAGTTGTTGATGATGTGAGACTTAACCAAAAGTAACCAAGGAAAAATAAAAATCTTTTGGAACCACTTTGCAAAACTGATTTAAACCAACAGAAAAGTTAACAAACTCATGAATTCTTTATCCAGAATTGGGTGTCAATCGATTCTAGACATCAAATCCAAAAATTTGGATCTCAAAATAAATCTTGCCAAAAAATAATTTTTCTTTGAACAGAAAATAACTTTGATAAGATTTAAAACTAAAACTTGCAACCTTGATAATTCAAAAATAGATTACAAGTGCATGAACAAAAAAGTAAGGGTACAGGCACCTATTACTTATACTAGTTCTAGTATATGAAACCCTAGTCAACTAAATTCCTCTTCTACCCCTTGTGAAGTTTGAAAAGATTCTAAAGATATTCCTTTTTGATCCGTTGCTTAATGGAGTCAAACAATGCTTCATGTGACTTCTTGGATTCTTGTGAGTATGGAGAGTTGTTAGGGTGCATCATGGCCATTAGTTTTGAGTAGCAAGCACGCCCTTAGATCATAATCGTTCATCTACTGCCAAGGTTTTGGTATCTTGTGAGTGGTGGGGCAGGGGAAGCCCATGTGATGGTGTTGGGTGATGTGGGGTTTGATTTAGAGGTGGGAAAGTAGTGAGGGGATCCTTAATTCAGGATCTGGATATTATGGGTTTTGATTATGGGGATTTGGGGAAGTTTGAATTAGGGTTTATGGATGGTGGGATTAGGGATGATTAGGAGTATGATGTGAATAGTGGACATTTCCCTCTAAAATAAATATTAACAAACAGTTTTAAACCGTTTATTAAACATAATTTAGGGGTTAGTGAGTGGATGGTGAGGTGTCCAAGTCTGGTTGGTGGTGGGGGCTGACATGGTAAAATGATAGGTTGTAGTGAGTTTCTGTGTCTGCAATGTTTAGTCCTTTAGACTTTTGCCACAAAAACTTTTGCAATCTTGTTTAAAGGACCATTAATGCATTTTATGCATTCTTCAATGGGTTCTTTTGACAAGTCTTCATTCTTCAAGGATAAATCTTGTATAAATGAATTCTCCAAGGTCCTTTCTTGCCAAATCTTCAAAGATGAAGGATCAAAGTTGACAATCTTCAAAACTTCAAGGGTATTTTTGGAAATTCATTGTTCGGGTCCGGTTCTTTGTGCGGCTTCGTTTCCCGTGTTTGTTTTTACTTGATTCTTGTGATCGTTTGTTGATTTCATGATATCCGTACCTAAAATACACAATGAACAAACACATGCATATTTTGGGGTATTTTATGATATTTTTAACCGTTTTAAGCCCGATTTGGACAATGAGACTATGTATAAATGCAGTCTCATCAGTTATTGTTGATGACTACTCAAGGTACACGTGGACTCTCTTCTTGAGATCCAAGGTTGAAACACCCGAAGTTCTCATCAACTTCATTAAGCAGATATAGCGTGGTCTTCAAGCTCAAGTAAAAATGGTACGTACTGACAGAGGCACATAATTCTTGAATTCAACTCTGAAGAATTATTTTGAAGCCGAATGGATTGAACACGAAACATCTATTGCCAGAACACCTGCACAAAACGGCGTTGTTGAAAGACGAAACCATACTTTACTTGAGGCTGCTTGAACATTATTATCCGCTTTAAAACTACAACTATTCTTTTGGGCCGAAGCCGTGTCAACCGCTTGCTACACACAAAATCGTTCCTTAATTATTCCAAGACACGAAAAGACACCATATCACATAATTCATGATCTAAAACCTTCACTCAAACACTTTCACGTTTTTTGATGTACTTGTTACATAATACGAGATGGTGAAAATTTGGATAAGATGAAAGAGAAAGGTGATGCATGTATTCTAGTGGGATATGATTCTAGTGGGATATGCAACTCAGTCTAAGGGATATAGAGTTTACAACAAGAGAACAAAATTGATAGTCGAGACTATTCATGTCAGATTTGATGAATTGCAAGAACTGGCACTTGAACAAAGCAATTTAAGTCCCGATCCACAACGACAAAATACTTATGTGCACAAACGCACGGAACTCGGAACTCAAGACCACAACAATGAACCATCAAGTTCAAAGCTGGTTCAAGGGAATGTTCCAAGGGCAGATATAACAGTCGACACGACAATTGAAGAGTTGGAAATGTTATATGGACCAATGTTTGATGAATATTTCACGGGGGAGAAACATGTTGTATTAAAGTCTTCCGCTGTCACTCATGATAAGAATGATGATACCGATCATCGTCAAGAAAAGGATACAACTTCATCTACTTCAGCACGGGTTGCTTCAAATTTACCTCCTCAGAATATCACTTCAACAATCGATCCTACAACATACACAACTACTGTCATTGCTCTAGAGAACACAAATCAAGCAGACAATGCATTTTTTTGACGATGACGATTTTCACAATCCATTCGGTACATCAGTACATGAAGCTTGGGAGTCTTCTACTCGCCATGTGGATCCATCAAATATGCATACGTTCTACCATCAACACCCGTCAACACATCATTGGACCCGAGATCATCCTTTGGTTCAAGTAATTGGAAACCCTTCACAGCATGTTTGTACAAGACGACAATAAGAAACCGATGGCGATGTTTATATGTTCACACTCGCCATGAGTACATCTGAACCGAAAAACATCAAAGAAGCCATGGCTGATCATGCTTGGATTGAATCGATGCAAGATGAACTTCTTCAATTTGAAAGACTTAAAGTCTGGGAACTTGTTAACAGACCATACGATGTTATTCCGTTAAATCTTCGTTGGATCTGGAAAAACAAGATGGATGAAGAAACACAATCATCAAGAACAAAGCTAGGCTAGTGGCTAAGGGGTATGGCTAGAGAGAGGGTATTGATTTTGAGGAATCATTTACACCAGTAGATCGTATGGAAGCGGTCAGGATTTTCCTTGCTTATAATGCACATAAAGGATTCACTGTTTATCAAATGGACGTGAAGAAGGCATTTCTTAACGGTCCTTTTAAGGAAGAAGTCCATGTCATGCAGCCGGAAGGATTCATTAAGCCACATTATTCTGACAAGGTGTATCGTCTCCACAAAGCACTATATGGACTAAAGCAAGCTCCAAGGGCGTGGTACGATGAGCTCTTGAAATTTCTGGTATCCAAAGGTTTTTCAGAAGGTTCCATTGATCTTACCTTGTTCATATATAAATATGGGGATGACATTTTGCTTGTGCAGATTTACGTTGATGACATTATTTTCGGGTCTACAAACCCAAAACTTTCAAAATGGTTTGAAAAACTAATGCACAGCAAATTTGAAATGTCAATGATGGCCGAACTAAAATCTTTCTAGGAATTCAAGTTCACCAATCCCCAAATGATATCTTTATTAACCAAGCTAAGTATTGTCAAGAGATAATCAAAAAGCATGGTATGACCTCATGTGACCCAGTTAGGACACCATTATCCACCACATCCCTAGATGCTGACTTGGAGGGAAATGCCATAGATCAAACGAAATATCGTTCCATGATCGGGTCCCTCATGTACTTGATAGAAAGCAGACCAGATATTGCACATGCAACATGCTATTGTGCACGATATCAAGCCAGACCCACTGAAAAGTACCTCAAGGAGGTTAAACGGATCTTTTGGTACCTCAAGAATACCATTCATTTAGGACTCTGGTATCCGAAGGTAACCGGTTTCTTTCTAACATCTTATTCAGATTCTGATCACGCAGGGTGTCTTGATACTCAAAAAGGTACATCTGGTGGTGCACAATTTATAGGAAAAGATAAGCTCGTGGGATGGTCTTCGAAGAAGCAGGATTGCACGTCACTTTCATCAGCCGGAGTATGTGGCTCTATATGCGTGTTGTGCTCAAGTTCTTTGGATGAGAACACAACTCACGTATTATGGCTTCCACTTTGATGAAGTACCTATGTATTGTGACTCAAAGTCGGCCATAGCCATCTCCTGCAATCTGATAAAACATTCCCATTCAAAGCACATTGATGTCAGATACCACTTCATAAAGGAACAAGTTGAACGCGTTATCGTTGAACTATACTTTGTTGGAACGGATTACCAATTAGTCGACTTGTTTACGAAAACTCGGTCGAAAGATAGGTTTGAGTACCTCGTTAGGCAAATTGGTATGAGATGATTGAATCCAACAAAATTGGAGATTCTGGAAAAGTTGCCTGCTTGATTCATCAAACATCTACTTGTAAATATCATTGAAAAAGCAAAATACAAAAATATAAAACACATAAAAACAAAACACAAAATTAAAAATATTTTAAAATCCAAAAAGATTCTTCTCGACATTTCTTTCAGTGTCGATAATATAGACGTGCCTAGAAATGTCGCTAAATAGCAACACGGGTGTGTACATAAAGCTCGAATGAAAGTTGTAAATATTTTTCAAAACATTTCATTTCTATTTTTAATAAAGGAAAATGTCTATTTTGGACAATTTTTCCAACAACGGGTAGAGGAATCTATCTTGGGTTGAGCTTGTCACAAAACATTCAACGTTTTGAGCTCAACACAATGGCTTGTAATCACTTTCAGATTGCAACCGGATCTATATTCATGGGGGAGTGTACGCTTTAGTGACCTTACCCTCAGCAAAAGAAGAGAAATCTTCTTAGACTTGAGTGGATTTGTCAAGACATTCAAAGTCTATGAACTCAAGTTTATGCTTTTGAAAAACCTCTTCGCCAAAAAGAAATGAAGTTTTTCAAAAAGCGTTGAACACAAGTTTTTTCAAGAATTTCTCAATAATTATTCAAAATCTTTCAAAAATTGTGTGTTCAACAACTCCTATCCTCAAAATATTAATGTGGATCATATCCCCATAATGAAAATTCAGTTGGATCAATTTTTGAGTGGGAGCTTTCAAAATTCATGCTAAGTTAGACACATTTTTCTCCCGAAGATTTTCAAGACTATTTTTCACAATATATTTTAATAAAATTTGGTATCTCTAATATCAAACGATTATTATATATTAGAGATAGGGGAGAAAATATGATTAAAATATGATCTATAGACTCAAGCACTTTAACTCTTACCCACATGTGCGAAACACTTTCGATTATCGAGGCACATGTGAAGGGGGAGCTTTCCTGAAACGACAAAACTAGCAAGGTGTTAAATGTTTTTTCAAACACTTTGTTAGAATTCAAAGTGGTTTATGGTTACGATCAAATACCCACAACATCTTTAATCCATGACGTTATTGGTGTCAAAAGGGTGGTTAGGTTTAAGTCCTATGATCCAACAAGAACTGGAGGGATCTTCATAGGGACAATCCAATAGATTATTACAAGTCCCTATGAAAGATGGAGTAGGATGTGAACGTAGCTGAATGCTGAGTAAGTACTAATGCTAGCACTGGAACAATCACAACAAGGTGCTAGTAATGATGTCTTGGTAAGAATTGAAGGGGTTGAAGAATGAAAAATAAATGTAAGGATAAAGGGTGTAAAGAAAGAAGCCCTGCATACAACATAGGCAGAAACCATGTCAACACATCATGAAGACACGCATCATGGACCCAGTGATGTAATTCACAACCCTTCCCCAGCTGACTCAGACTTCTCTCAAAAGAAGTTTGTTTTATTGTCACGGAGATCAACACAACTTCTATTGACTTTATCACTCCGAGATAGTTGATATTGAATAGGTGGCATCTGCTCCAGCCTCCGACCACTAAAAGTGCACTAATCGAGTCTAGAGCCTAGAGATCAATCAAATCTCGTTAGGACACACGGAATGACGAAGAAGAGAGTCCTACGCTATATCCTTGCGATATTTCTAGAACACTCAAAATGATACTACCTAGTATTCACAATGATGAGCGGAAATCCTTCCAGCGTTAACATCAAACAGCACTGCGGCAGGTCATGTGTAAGATTCTTTATGAATTGAACATGTGTAAACTGTAAAGAAATAGTGGTTTGATTCTGAATTGATTCAAACTCGTTTCAAGTTTCTACGCAATATCTTTATGGTCTTGCCAGAATATTCAGAGTGATATTCATTAATATTCACAGTGACGAATGGAAATCCTTCTAGCGTCAACCTCAAACAGCGCTACGGTAGGTGACTTGCGAGATTCTTTATCGATCCAGCTTGTGTCAACTGGTAAGCAACAATGGTAAGATTCTTTATGAATCAAACTTGTTCCAGGAATTTGAATTGACGACTTTAATCAAGCGGATGTCAATCCAATTGATTTACTCTTTATGTTCACAGTCTTGCTTTGAGATGGTCGAGTAAAGAGAACAGCTAGTACAGTCGCGAAACCCTGTCAAGGAGGTTCTTAATTGAATCTACCTAATCACATGTACGATGATATGTAGTAAAATACGTCTTTTATGAAAAGAGCGTATAAAACGGTAAAGCACTAAGCGTACGTTTAGGAAAATGTATACACTTATGACCCTTTGTGTGAGTTCGTTCTCGAGGAGGATTAATGTATGTGTTAAACTTGTTAAATTTGAGATTAATATTGATGAAAGAAAAAGGGGAAAAGAAAATGACGGATTACGAAGAAAATTACACTAAGACGAAAAACACGGATTCACGCAAAACTAGGTAAAATGAAAATTTACTCTAAAAATTCACAAAAAATCATAACAAGTTCCTAAAAAACCAATTAGGGTTTAAAAATGATCAAAAGTTTCTCAAACCTTTTATTTAATTAATATTTATTTTTTTAATGCTAATTAAAGCCCTAAAAATCAAATAAATTAATAAAAAGCCCAAATAAAGATTTTTCAATGGGTAAACCTCGAAATTGACTTAATAAAACTAAAAAGTATTTTTCCAAAATTTTAAATCTATTAAAACTATTTAAAATAATTAAAAACTAAAAATGAATATTAAAATAATATTAAAAATTCAAAATTTGTAAAAAATTCTAAAAACTTGCAATCTAGTTTATTTTAACCTAATTAAACAAGATTTGAACTTCAAATTATATAAATACCCCTATTGGGACTCCAAATGGGCCAAAATAAAAAATAGTCCAATAAGATGGGCTTTTTGGCACAATAAGAAAAAGTCAACCAATTTACCCAAAAACTCCAGTCGGACTTAAAATTTGATTTTAAACAAAAACTCTAAACGCCCAAAAGCTGAAAGTGAGCTTATCACAACTTAATAAACACCTAACTTATTCTTAATGGGCCAATAAGCCCATTAAGCTATAAGCTGATGCCATAAGCAGGAAATTGACACACATCCTTCTCTTGGGATTATAAAGATGTTTCTAAAAAGAAATTTAGAAAAAGCACACTCAATAAGCCAGAAATAAGCCAAGTATGTTTTCACAAAAAGACAAAATAGTTGTTTTTTAGTTTAAACCACTTCAGGATTTGATTTTGCTTGCAAAAGGTTCTAAATGACTTAACTAAGACAGATCAATCATAAAATATCCAATAAGCCAAGTCAAATAAGCCGAAACAGTTGATATGCACTTTTGAAAAAGTCAAATAAGTTCGTTTTCTTGTCAAACCCTAATACCAAAAGCTTTAAACTTCAAAACTGACTAATTAGATGAGAAAAAGAAGATTGATTACAAAAAATAAGTTGTTGCACAATAGGATAAGCTAGAATGGCTTTTAAATAAGCTGACCAAAAATTAAAGGTATCAGTAGCTACCAGCAGTGCGAAAGGAGTTCCCATTGCTTGAAATGAGAATGCTCTTTTGAGCTTGTTTTTCTTGGTGATTTTGTACAATCAAGCCACCCCTACAACCAGTGAGTTGTAGGGAGTCACAAATAAGCAACAAAAACACAAATCACACAGCCAAATGATACAGTTAAATCAAAACATACCCAGATATGCAAAGAACTAGGTCTGATGTTTTCTTTCTGATGCATCGACCAAATGGTGAACTTTGGAGCCTCAAAACTAACAACCTAGCATACAAGAATCTAAACTAAAAGCATACATTTCTATCTTAGCATGGAAACTAACTGATGACCAAATTTCACTTCTTAAAAACCTTAATCAAACTAGTTTTAGGCTGTGATTCACTTTTGAGTGTTTATGTCACCAAGTATGCAGATTTTAGAGCTAAACCTGTAGGTCCATGTTTTCTTATGATTGTTACAAGTATTGTTAAGATCTAAAAGAGAGAGAGAGACATGAAGAACTTGATATGAACTAGAGAGAAAGGAGAGGAAAGGAGAGGTAGAGAGAGAAAGTAATGTTTGATTAATGAATTGTGTGAAATGACTAATGACCAAACCCTCCTAACATGATAAGAGGGGGTATATATAGCCCACCCTACATGTGGGCTATATGGGCTATATTGTTTACATATTGGATCATGAGCCTAATACTTGAATATATCATTGGAGTGACCGATCCTTTCTAAATACGTAAAAACATATTTCCAACAATCTCCCCCTAAGGAGGTCACTCCAAGTTACAATGTCCTAAATAGTCTATAGCTCGTGATCTATGCTAACAATGAAGTGACCGAGACTTTCATTGGAAAACCTATTTCTAACAATCTCCCCCTAAGGGAGGTCACAACATTTTATAAAATCTTAAACCTAGCATACTATGCTTGAGTCTTTGATCTTGTTCTTGTGAATATGCAGATGAGATCTTTGACTTTAGTCTTGAGCATGTTTCCTTTCCTTGACCTTGTGCATTCATCACTTGTGATGTTCGCCTCCTCGTGACTTCATGTTCCACATACTTATGCCTTTATAATTCTCGAAAGCTTCTGTTGTCCCTTATGTTATGATGATTCTAGCACACGAATTTATGAAAGAAAGGTAGATATGAGATGAGGTTTAGAGAGAGAGAGTAGTGAGAGAAAGTAGAGATAAATGGTTGGAGAAACTTGTGGAATATTAGATTAGGAGAAAAAATGAAATGACCAACCAACCTCTCCTTACATGCAAGGAGAGGTTTATATAGCCTTGCCTACATGTGGCATAATGGGCTATATGATCATGGGCCGGGCTTTACTTTCGGGCTTTGGTTACTTATTAATGAACCTTAGCTTAAAGTTAAGCCCGTAATAACACGACTAATATACTACCTATTACAACGTTCTAAAATACGATACATAATAAACATATGACCGAGCATTCTTGTTTGGCTCAATATTTTGAGGCTAACAATCTCCCCCAATGAGAGGTCATAAACCTTGGTCATTTAGGAAATTTGTAGAGATTACTAATCTCGCCATAAATGAGTCTTGAACGTGTAATAGTAGTCTTGTTCCTTCATGCTGTGATCTTTGAGCCTTTGTTGTTGTCTTTTGACTTTGTCTTTAAGCTTGAGATCTTCAAATCATCCTTGACTTGTCTTTGCCATCTTGCGATCTTGTGTCTTCATCCACATGCTCACACTATTAATTGTTGAATATGTCTTTAGGCATGAGTATGTGGTTTTGAATCTTTGACTTTGCTGTGTACACCGTGACGCCACCTTCTCGAGACAAAACATAGACACGGACTGAATGGCTTTGACATTCGTCCTAAATCGGTAGCGTTTTACCTCCGGTCGGTGAAGACCGTTATACGATATTAAATACCGTACCTGATATCAGGTAGATTCAATTAAGAATCTCCTTGACAGGGTTTCGCGGCTATACTAGCCGTTCTCTTTACTCGACCGTCTCAAAGCAAGACTGCGAACATAAAGATTGAATCAATTGGATAGATATCCGTTTGATTAAAGTCGTCAATTCAAATTCTTGGAACAAGTTTGATTCTTAACGAATCTTACCATTGTTGCTTTCCAGTTGACACAAGTTTGATTCATAAGAATCTCACAAGTCACCTACCGTAGCGCTGTTTGAGGTTGACGTTAGAAGGATTTCCATTTGTCACTGTGAATATTAATGAATATCACTATGAATGTTCTGGCAATACCATAAAGATATTGCGTAGAAAACTGAAACGAGTTTGAATCAATTCAGAATCAAACCACTGTTGCTTTTCAGTTTTGCACATGTTCAATTCATAAAGAATCTTGCATATGACCTACCGCATTGCTGTTTGATGTTAACACTGGAAGGATTTCCACTCATCATTGTGAATACTAAGTAGTATCACTCTGAGTGTTCTAGAAATATCACAAGGATATAGCGTAGGACTCTCTTGATCTTCATCCGTGTGTCCTAACGAGATTTGATTGATCTCTTGGCTCTAGACTCGATTTGTGCACTTTTAGTGGTCGGAGGCTGGAGCAGATGCCACCTATTCAATATCAACTATCTCTAAGTGAGAAGGTCAATAGTAGTCATGTTGTTCTCCGTGACAATAAAACAAACTTCTTTTGAGAGAAGCCTGAGTAGCTAGGAAAGGGTTGTGCTTCACATCACTGGGTCCATGATGAGTTTGTCTTCATGATGAGTTGACCCGGTTTCTGCCTAAGTTGTATGGAGGGCTTCTTTCTTTACACCCTTTATCCTTACATTTCTTTTTCATTCTTCAACCCCTTCAATGCTTACCAAGACATCATTACTAGCACCTTGTTGTGATTGTTCCAGTGCTAGCATCAGTACTTAGTCGGCATTCAGCTACGTTCACATTCTACTCCATCTTTCCTAAGGACTTCTAATAATCTATTGGATTGTCCCTGGGAAGATCCCTCTGGTTCTAGTTGGATCATAGGACTTAAACCTAACCACCCTTTTGACACCAATAACGTCGTGAATTAAAGATGTTGTGGGTATTTGATCGTAACCATGAAAACCACTTTAAATTCTAACAAAGTGTTTGAAAAACATTTAACACCTTGCTAGTTTTGTCGTTTCAGAAATGCTCCCCCTTCACATGTGCATCGATAATCGAAGGTAAGAGTTAAAGTGCTTGAGTCTTATATTAGATCACATTTTAATCACATTTTCTCCCCTATCTCTAATATATAAAATCTTTTGATATTAGAGATACCAAATTTGATTAAAATATATTTTGAAAAATAGTCTTGAAATCTCCGGGAGAAAGATGTGTTAATCTTTTGCATGAAGTTAAAATGCTCCCCCTCAAAAATTGATCCAGTTGAATTGTCATTGTGAGGATATGATCCACATTCGCTTTTTTAGGATGGGAGTTGTTGAACACACAATTTTTGAAAGATTTTGAATATCATTGAAAAATTCTTGAAAAAATTGTGTTCAACGCTTTTTGAAAAATAAATTCTTTTTGTCGAAAGGTTTTTCTAAAGCATAAACTTGAGTTCATAGACTTTGAATGTCTTGACGAATCCACTCAAGTGTAAGAAGATTTCTATTCTTTTGCTAAGGGTAAGGGTACTAAATCGTACACTCCCCCGTGAATATCGATCCGGGTTGCAATCTGAATGTGATTACAAGCCATTGTGTTGAGCTCAAAACGTTGAATGTTTTGTGACAAGCTCAACCCGTGATAGATTGCTCTACCCGTTGTTTGGAAATATTTGTCCAAAATAGACAATTTCCTTTATTAAAAGAAGAAATGACATGTTTTGAAAAATATTTACAACTTTCATTCAAGCTTTATGTAAACACCCGTGTCGTTATTGAGCGACATTTCTAGGCACGTCCATATTATCGATACTGAAAGACATGTCGAGAAGAATATTTTTGGATTTTGAAAGATTTTTAATTTTGTGTTTTGCTTTTATGTGTTTTATATTTTTGTATTTTGCTTTTTCAAAGATATTTACAAGTTGATGTTTGATAGATAAATCAAGCAGGCACCTTTGCCAGAATCTCCAGGTCTGCTGGAGTCAAACATCTCATACCAATTTGCCTAACGAGGTACTCAAACCTATCTTTCGACAGAGCTTTCGTAAACAAGTTAGCTAATTGGTAATCTGTTCCAACAAAGTATAATTCAACGATACCTCTTTCAACTTGTTCCTTTATGAAGTGGTATCTGACATCGATGTGCTTCGTGCGGGAATGTTGTACCGGATTGCAGGAGATGGCTATGGCCGACTTTGAGTCACAGTACATAGGTACTTTATCAAAGTGGAAGCCATAATCCGTGAGTTGTGTTCTCATCCAAATAACTTGAGCACAACACGCAGATAGAGACACATACTCCGCTTCGGCTGATGAAAGTGACGTGCAATCCTGCTTCTTGGAAGACCATCCCACAAGCTTATCTTGACCTAGAAATTGTTCACCACCAGAAGTACTTTTTCGTGTATCAAGACACCCTGCATGATCAGAATCTGAATAGGCCGTTAGAAAGAAACTGGGTTCCCTCGGATACCAGAGTCCCAAATGAATGGTATTCTTAAGGTACCGAAAGATCCGTTTAACCTCCTTGAGGTGCTTTTCAGTGGGTCGTGCTTGATATCGTGCATAATAACATGTAGCATGATGAATATCAGGTCTGCTTGCTGTCAAGTACATGAGGGAACCAATCATGGCACGATATCTCGTTTGATTGATGGCATTTCCCTCCAAGTCAGCATCTAGCGATGTGGTTGATAATAGTGTCCCAACGGGGTCACATGAAGTCATACCATGCTTTTTGATTATCTCTTGACAATACTTAGCTTGGTTTATAAAGATACCACTTGGGGATTGGTGAACTTGAATTCCTAGAAAGAATTTTAGTTTGCCCATCATTGACATTTCAAATTTGCTGTGCATTACTTTTTCAAACCATTTTGAAAGTTTTGGGTTTGTAGATCCGAAAATAATGTCATCAACATAAATTTGCACAAGCAAAATGTCATCCCCATATTTATAAGTGAACAAAGTTAGATCAATGGAACCTTTTGAGAAACCTTTGGATACCAGAAATTTCGAGAGCTCGTCGTACCACGCCCTTGGAGCTTGCTTGAGTCCATATAGTGCCTTGTGGAGACGATACACCTTGTCAGGATAATGAGGATTGACAAATCCTTCCGGCTGCGTGACATAGACTTCTTCCTTCAAAGGACCGTTAAGAAACGCCGTCTTTACGTCCATTTGATAGACAGTGAATCCCTTATGTGCAACATAAGCAAGGAAAATCCTGACCGCTTCCATGCGAGCAACTGGTGCAAATGATTCATCAAAATCAATTCCCTCTTTCTGGTCATACCCCTTAGCCACTAGCCTAGCTTTGTTCTTGATGATCGTGTTTTCTTCATCCATCTTGTTTTTCCAGATCCAACGAAGATTTAAAGGAGTCACATCTTATGGTCTGTCAACAAGTTCCCAGACTTTAAGTCTTTCAAATTGTTGAAGTTCATCCGTCACTGATTCAATCCAAGCATGATCAGCCATGGCTTCTTTGATGTTTTTCGGTTCAGCTGTACTCACGGCGAGTGCGAACATACAAACATCGCCATTGGTTGCTAGTTGTCGTCTTGTACAAACAGGCTGTGAAGGGTTTCCAATTACGTGAACCAAAGGATGACCAATGATGTGTTGAAGGATGTCGTTGATAGAACGTATGCATATTTGACGGATCAACATGGCGAGTAGAAGACTCTCCAGTTTCGTGTACCGGTGTACCGAATGGGTTGATAAATTCGTTTTCGTCAGATAATGCATCGTCTGCTTGATGTGTGTTCTCTGGAGCAATGACAGTAGTTGTGGATGTTGTAGGATCGATTGTTGAAGTGATATTCTGAGGAGGTAAATCTTCTTCAACCCGTGCTGAAGTAGATGAAGTTGTATCCGGTTGTTGACGATGATCGGTATCATCATTCTTATCATGAGTAACAGCGGAAGACTTCGATACAACTTGTTTCTCCCCTGTGAAATATTCATCATACATTGGTCCATATAACATTTCCAACTCTTCAAGTGTCGTGTCCACTGTCATATATGCTCTAGGAACATGTTCAGGAACCAGCTTTGAACTTGACGGTTCATTTTTGTGGTCTTGAGTTCCGAGTTCCATGCGGTTGTGAACGGAAGTCGTTTGTCGTTGTGGATCGGGACTTAAACTGCTTTGTTCAAGTGCCATCTCTTGTAATTCATCGAATCTGATATGAATAGTCTCGACTATCAATTTTGTTCTCTTGTTGTATACTCTGTATCCCTTAGACTGAGTTGCATATCCCACTAAAATGCATGCATCACCTTTCTCTTTCATCTTGTCCATATTTTTACCATCTCGAATAATGTAACACGTACATCCAAAAACATGAAGGTGTTTGAGTGAAGGTTTGCGATCATTATATGGTGTCTTTTCGTGTCGTGGGATAACTAAGGAGCGGTTTTGTGTGTAGCATGCGGTTGACACGGCTTCGGCCCAAAAGTATAGTGGATGTTTTGAAGCGGATAATAATGTTCGAGCAGCCTCAACTAAAGTACGGTTTCGTCTTTCAACAACGCCGTTTTGTTCGGGTGTTCGAGCAATAGATGTTTCATGTTCAATTCCTTCGGCTTCAAAATAATTTCTCAGTTTTGAATTCAAAAATTCTGTACCTCTGTCAGTACGAACCACTTTAACCTGAGCTTGAAGACCACGTTGTATCACTTTAAGGAAGCTGATGAGAACATCGGGTGTTTCATCTTTGGATCTCAAGAAGTGAGTCCATGTGTACCTTGAGTAGTCATCGACAATTACCATAACGTATTTCTTCCCATTGATACTTTGAACACGCATAGGACCACACAAATCTATATGAAGAAGATCTAACCGTCCTTTAGAGCTTGGTGTAGTCTTTGTCTTGAAACTACTCCGTTTAGCTTTACAAAGCTCACAAGAAGAACAAAGATGATCTTTGATGAATTTCAAGTTAGGAAGGCCTCGCACAATATCTTTCTTGGAAAGCAAGTTGATGGTATCAAAGTTAATATGAGATAAACGTTGATGCCATAACCAAGCTTGAGTCGTTGAAGCTTTAGCCATGAAACAGATTGGAGTTGAAGATGTGGAGTCTTGTAGTGAAATAGTGTAGAGATCAGTACCTCGTGTTCCGGTAAGTAAGTCATTCCCATCATAATCACGAACAAAACATGTCTTCTTTCTAAAAGCAACCTCCAAATCGGCATCACAGAATTGACCAACCGAGAAAAGATTGTGATTGAGCCCTTCGACGTAGTAAACCCTTTTGATAGTGATATTCCCCTGAACCAAGTCTCCATATCCTAGGATCGGTGCAAATTGATAATTTCCGAATCGGACCGTACCCAGGAACTTCTCCACGAAGTTAATTAGAAGCTTGAGATTCCCCGTCATGTGCTTCGTGCATCTGGAGTCCAGTATGAAGAGAATTATTTCGATCACCTGCAGAAGAATTAGAACACGATGGAGCATTTGCTTAATTGGATTCCATGTTAGTTGTGATTTCCGATTCATTAGTTTCCCTAGTTTCATCACTTAGAGGCACACTAACGCTCGTAGTCACATTTTCTGTCCTAACCTTAGGCATCCATTTATATCCTGGAGGACATTGATTAGCAAACCACCATTTACAAGGCTTGCTAGCAGACTCATATAATTCCCTAATTCTGCTTCTAGGGTTCTTAGTGGTGGAGTCTGATGCAATACTTTTCTTAGGGGGGGTTGCACCAGAATGGTTCACTTTGCTTTTGGGTTTTCTAGCACTAATAGGCATCACAGTTTGCTTCTTAGTTCTAGTTTCTACGCCTTTGACATTATTCGAAACACACATAGCATGATTAGCATTAGCCCACTTTCCACATTTCACACAAACAAACTTAACTTTCATAGCATTCAAAGTCGAATCATTCAAATCGTCATTACACGCGATTACAGACGTTTTATTCTTAGAAACATTGAAAATCCTAGAGTGGTCTTCTACTTCCTTCATCTTCCCTTGACTTTTGTTTTGCAGACCTTTTCATTCATGTGAGTGCTCTTAAGCTGGGGCCGGCTAACACTAGCAGTGGGGACTACTCCTGTAGTAAAAGACACACGTCTATTAGTGTTTCTAGATGTCTGAGGTGATTGACTTTCTTTGTTTTGTGTGGGTTTTGTGGCCAATCTACACATCCCTGGTTTAACCACATTTGTGTTCTTAATGCTTTGTGATCGAATATGTGTTTTGGTAGTGTTTTGTGGTAACCTATCATTCCCATCCGTCTTGGGGGCAAACGCAGGTTTTGCAAAAGCAGAATTAGAGAAAACAGATGGTTTTCCCAAGACAGAGGGTCTAGTCACTTTTTGAGCATTGGGTTGTCTTACAACAGGTTTCTTAACACTAGGTTCCACAATCTTCCCACCCATCTTAGCAACGAGTTTCTGCAACTCTGCTATCTCTCTGTCCCTATCTTGTAACTGAGCTTTCAACCGTTTAATTTCCAAATTCTGTTCGTTCATTTCTCGAAACGTTTGGGAAAGTTTTTCTTGCAATTTATTATCATGTGGAAAACTACCAACGTCTTTTTGCAAAGCAAGTTCAAGAGAATGACAATGTTTTTCAAGGAAATCAGTTTTGTGTTGAAGTAACTCAAAAGCCTTTTTATCAACATTTTCTTTATGTTTTGAAAGCTCAAGTTCAAGACGCTCACACTCTTTGATTTTATCAAGATATTTGCATGCAACATCAGAATATTCATCGATATCAGCACAAGATTGAAGAGTAACACACAAAATATCTTTGGACAGACATTATTCTAAGAGTAGATCATATTCGTTTGAAAATTCTAATTAGTCATTTTGAAGGTCATCAATTTCTTTTTCAAGAGACTCAACATATTTCAAATCATCAAACATTTCAGACTGAATTAAATTTTCAAACTCAAGAACATGTTCTTTTATTATCTTCGTATTTGGTATTAAAAGTTCTTTCACAAGCACAGTTATGTCGTGAGGAATCTCGGTTTTCCACTTATCCTTTTGACGTTTCTCCCAATCGTTTTCAACAATTGATTAAACATTATTAACGTGGTGTTTAAGAAAACCAAGTATTTTTCTACTTTTGCTTTTAGAAGCATCTAGAGGCAAATAGTTAATATATTTAAAAACATTAGTTTTCCTCTTAGTGGCAAAAGCTTTTTTCCATTGAATTCTTTTTTGTTTGCATTCTAAAAATAATTCCTCACGAGACTTCTGTTTTTGTGGAGTGAAAAGACCATAAAGACTGTTTTCATAAGCATAGTTATATGGTTTCACAAACTCTTTATTGACCGGTGATCTACTCTCCTCATTCCAAAGGGACGTCTCTTCACTATCGAGGTTAGCTACAGGGCAATCATGATCGGTCCATTCGGACTCGCCAAGATATAAATGGGGGTTTGCAGCTTGAGCTTGTTCGAGGTACTTGGGGGTGGCAAAGCTAGGTTGACCCTTGAAAAACGACCGAGGTGCTATCATTCTTACGGTTTGAATAGAGTCATGTGTATTATAAACAACTTTTTTCAAAAAATCGACTTGTTCTTCGAGATCCTTTACTTTTTCAGTATCTTTGCGTTGTCTATTTTTGAAATCTTGTTTTAATGTTTCAACCTCTTGTTTCTTCTCGTCAAGAATTTTAGCAGAATCGGTGGTGTTCATAGAAAGCCTCTGTTCAAGTTCATTAACTTTTGTTGTGGCAAAGTACGTTTTTTGACGTTCATCACTTAATAAAACATTAAATTAACGTTTTTCTTTAGTTAACAAAGCAAGAGCTTCATTGTATTTATTTTCAAAATCGTCCTTTTTAACGTTGATGACACGACTTTTGTACCCTCAAGCTCGTTGGTCTTTTGAAGAAGCTCAGCCCTATAACTATCAATAGTCTCACTAGATTTTATAAGAGCGGCTTTGCATTCTTCAAATTTTTGAGTGAGCGCTGCGTTTGCCTTCTTTAATTGCTTTTGATTCTTTCTATTTTCATTGACATCTTTTTGTAAACTAGCAATTAAATTAGCAAGCGCGACACGCTCCTCGTCATCATACTCATTTGCATGTTGATCATCCTCAAACTCATTATTGCACATGTCTGATGAATCAGGTGTGGTATTGCTATCAACCGTTTCCATCATACACGTGTCAGTAATTGTTGTCCCTTATGTTATGATGATTCTAGCATACGAATTTATAAAAGAAAGGTAGATATGAGATGAGTTTTAGAGAGAGAAAGTAGTGAAAGAAAGTAGAGAGAAATGGTTGGAGAAACTTGTGGAATATTAGATTAGGAGAAAAAATGAAATGACCAACCAACCTCTCCTTACATGCGAGGAGAGGTTTATATAGCCTTGCCTACATGTGGCATAATGGGCTATATGATCATGGGCCGGGCTTTACTTTCGGGCTTTGGTTACTTATTAATGAACCTTAGCTTAAAGTTAAGCCCGTAATAACACGACTAATATACTACCTATTACAACGTTCTAAAATACGATACATAATAAACATATGACCGAGCATTCTTGTTTGGCTCAATATTTTGAGGCTAACAGCTTCAGAGTTTGATACAACGGAAGACTTGACTTTTAGGCTTTCTTGAATTTGTTGAAGTCTTAAGTTCATAAAGTATAAGCATGCGAGGACGACTTCTTTTCGGATAGTACACCACAATGCCACCTTCTTGTTAAGCTGCATAAGACAGTTAGCAACAAAACATAAACACGGATGAAATGGCTTTGAACATTTCATTCTAACTCGGTAGCATTTTACCTCCGGTCGGTGAAAACCGTTGGACGATATTAAATATCGTACTTGTGGCAGGTAGTTTCAATTAAGAACCTCCTTGAAAAGATTTTGCGGGTAAACTCGTTCTCTTTATTCGACCGTACAAAGCTGACTGTGAACATAAAGAGTGAATCATTTGGATAATATTATCCGCATGATTGAAGCCGTCTATTCATGTTCCTCGAACAAGTGAAATTCAATTAAGAACCACACCATCGTTGCTTTCTAGTTGTCACGAGATTGATTTGTATAGAATCTTGCAAGTTACCTACCAAGTGCTGTTGAGGTTAACACTAGAAGGATTTCCACTCATCACAGTGAACACTAAGGTATCACTCTGAGTGTTCTGGAAAGATCACTAAGAAATTGCGTAGAGGCCTGGAACGTGTTTAAATTCAGTTAAGAATTAAACCATCGTTTCTTTCTAGTTATCACAAGTTTCATTCATATGAATCGCACTAGTCACCTACCATGAGCTTTTTGATATTCACTCAAGAAGGATTTCCATATTCATTGTAAATACTTTCGTATTACTCGGATGTTCAAGCAAGATCACGAAGATTTGGCGTAGGACTCTTAAAATCTTTCTTACTTTTCACAGTGTGTGAAGAAGCAAGGAATTATGAAAGTGTGTCCTAATGAGATATTTGATGATCTCAATTGGCTCTAGACTCGATCGTTCATTTTTCATTTTAGTGAGCGGAGGCTGGAGAGGAGTGCCACCATTTCAATACCAATTTATTCGGAGTGAATAAATCAATAGATAATGCGTTGTCTCCGTGTGATTAAAACAAATATCTTTTAAGAGATATCTAAGTTAGCTGGGATGGGTTGTGCATTGCATCACTGGGTCCATGATGTCTTATCTTCAATATCAAGCATCATTAAAAATGATCTTAATAGCATATGTGTTGACCCAGTTTCTGCCTAAGTTGTAAGGAGGGCTTCTTTCTTTTCACCCTTTATCTTTACAATTCTTTTTCATTCTTCAACCCCTTCAATGCTTACCAATACGTCATAACTAGCACCTTGTTATGATTGTTCCAGTGCTAACTTAAGTACTTGGTCGTCATTCAGCTACGTTCACAAACTTTATCCATCTTTACTAATGACTATTATTTCTAGCTATGGAATGTCCTTGGGAAGATTCCTGCGGTTCTAGAAGAATCATTGGACTTTAACCTATCCTACCATCCTTATGTCACCATAATCTTCACCATCGTGAATAGAGATGTTTTAGGTAAGTGTATGTCACCATGAAATCCATTTTAATATCCAAATCCATTTTTCTCCCCCTTCACATATGCCACGATATTCGAAAACATTTCGCACATGTCGGGATGAGCCAGCACATTAAGACAAACCATTATTGATCTCAATATTAAATCACATTTTCTCCCCCATATTAAAAATATTAACCCAATCGATGTTTTTAATATCAATTGATTTAATAGCATTTTAAGAAAATTTGGGAAAAAAATGCAAATCCAATTATCTTCATGATTTTCACAAGATCCCCCTCAAATTAATGAGGGTGTACTTGAAACGTAAATTAAATAACTTTTAAACACAAGTGTAAGGTACTTATCACGTTCAAAGATCATATATGATAATGTATTCACAAGATTAGCAATTTAAGAGGTTGGACCTGAATGATGGAGAACATCATATGATAGAATCACATGGTTCTTGTTCACAAATGTTGGTCGCCTCGTCGTGTCTGAAGTTATCTCTTGACTCCATGTGTACGATTAATATCGTTGTCTTGACACCAATATGTGAACTTGGCACTTTCGGCGTTAAAGATTCTGAATGTTGGACAATTTCTCCCCCTCAATTGTTGACCTGTGTTCAATTGAAAGAGTTGTAGTCGCCGTTTGAGTAGTCACATCGTCGAGTATGTAGATATCAATTGTGAATTACTATGATTGGTGGAGATGATAACTTCCTAACAAAAAGATTTCTCTTGTTTTAACAAATAAATGCACTGACACGTACATATATTTTTGTTATATTGTGTTATTACGTAAACACAATCTCTTACATGGTTATAAAGTAAACCATGCCCGAGAAAATTAATTCCCGTTGTTGAGTCAAAGCTTTCCGGTGAAATGCTTGACTTTAATATGAAAAGCGGGTTACTATCTAAAATAATAGCAAGCCATTTTGAGCATGTTTTAAAACATTTGAACTTCTGCTCGAACTTTATTTACAACCCCGTGTCATTATTGAATGACATTTCTAGTATCGTAAATATTATCGATTCCACAAGACATGCTCTTTATATCAAAACATTTTGAACACACAATTTTGGAAGATTTAGAAAAACCTTTTAAGAAATTCTCGAAAAATTGTGTTCAAAGTTTTGAAAACCAATTACTTGAGCTTAAGATGTTGAATATCTTACAAAACGAGCTCAAGTACGAGAAGTTGTAAAATCCCATTGTGAGGATAAGTTTATCATCGGCGATAAACTTTCCTTTCAACTGAAGAGCGAGTTTTAAGCTGACATTTACTTAGAAGTCATTTTCATGAGCTTGGAAAATTTTTGAATGTTTTAACGTAAAGCTCATGACCGAGAAAGATGAATTTCTCGTTATAAGGAAAAGTTCTCTTATTTAAAAGATACACTTTCCTTTCTGAGCTTAAAACTTGGAATGTCTTAATACAAGCTCATGACCGAGAAAAATTAATTTCTCGTTGTTAGGATTAGTTATCATCAGTGATAACCTTTCCTTTCGTTGAATTTCGGGGCATAATCTGAAATATAATTATACACCATTTACACAAGCTTAAAAACCTTTGAATAGTTTTAATGTATGCTCGTGTCCGAGAAAAATTTAATTTCTCGTTAATAAGGATAAGTTTATCATCGGTGATAAACTTTCCATTCTTATAATCGCGGGTTACAATCTGATATGTGACTGCAAGCCGTTGTGCATGAGCTTAAAAACTTTGAATGTTTTTAACATAAGTTCATGCCTGAGAAAAAACTAATTTCTCGTTGTGAGGATAAGTTTATCATCGGCGATAAACTTTCCTTTATTTGAAGAAGGGGTCATTGTCTGACATTTAACAATGAACCATTTTACACGAGCTTAAAACCTTTGAATAGTTTTAATTATAGCTCGTGTCCGAGAAAAATTTAATATCTTGTTTTGAGGGTAAGTTAACGTTGACAAGATAAACTTCCCTTTATTTGAAATCCGGGTCATTGTCTGACATTTAATAATGAACCATTATACACGAGCTTAAAACCTTTGAATGGTCTTAGTGTAAGCTCGTGTCCGAGAAAAATTAATTTCTCTTTTTTGAGGATAAGTTTATCATCGGCGATAAACTTTCCTTTATGTGAAGATCGGGTCATCATCTGAAATAATGATGAGTAATACAAAGATTTACCAAGTATAAAAAAGTTCGTTGAAATCGGTTCAATTCGAATTGACTATTGGTTGAAAGTGTGACTCAGTCGTTCTTGGTGGAATATAAAGGAAAAAGGTGGTTGTCTATTTTGAACTACAATGAATTAAAATGTCGTTGCGTAAATGGTAAAAAAAAGTAAAAAAAAAAGCGATAAACTAACTAAAACTTAAATAAAAGACTTTGAAAGAAATTAAATAAATGACGACAATATAAAAGCGTTAAAAATAAAAGACGAGAAATTAAAACGTAAAGAAATGAAAACTTGAAATTAAAAACACATTTAAAATTAAACTAAGACGAACAAGTAAAAATAAAACTAAGTAAATTTAAGACAAGCAATTAAAATAAAGTTAAGTAAAAAAAAGCTGGAAAAGTAAATTTAAAAATTAAATTCGACAAAAACTAATTAAATTCGCAATGCAAAAAGTGGAAGAATTCCGCAATCTAAGTTAAACATGATTCCGCAATCCATGGTGAAAATTTCGCAATACTAAACATTAATTCCGCAATAGCAAAATTGTTGGGTCAAAAAGTTGATGTGGCAGAAACTCAAAAACGAAGAAAACATGAAGATTTTGTCTAAGCGTTGTCAAGAGCAATCTAAGCGTTGACAAGAGCAAATCCAAGGTTGACAAAGCAAGCATTGTCATGTACAATCCAAGCATTGTCATGTACAATGTAAGCATTGTTAGAAACTTAGACAAAGAAGCTTATGGAAGCTTCTATTTAGATAAACATGCAAGATTTATTCTGCATAAGTTTATTTAAATAGAACATTTACTTGTTTATTCATTATTATCTCTTGTAAAACCCTAATCCTTACACTATAAAAGGAACCAAGTGTCTTAGGTTTTATTCATACTTTCATTCACAATGTAAACCTAAACCGTGTGTCGACTAGACGTGGGATTCAATGTATACACGTCTAGTGCTTGCTGATTATCAAGATAATTAGCAACCCAATTGTTTTAATTCATGTGTGTTGTGCCTAAACACCTTGTTAATGGTTGTTGTTCTAATTCCGCTTTGATTATGTTAATCATATGAACAATGATCATTCCTAGTAGCTTTAAAGATCCGGAAACCAAGGTTTCCACAATTGGTATCAGTGCCTCGTGGCTCGTGATGCTAGGACCAACAAGGTGTTCGTGTATGGTGAAAAGAAGAAAAATCCGTCTAGGGTTTTTCTGGACGTTTTTGTGTGCGCAGAAGTATTCAGAAGGTCATAACTTTTTATTGGACCGTTGGATCGTCACGAAGTTTCTTATGTGTATTCTCTTCACATATATCTAGACATCCACCGGAGGGATTGTCGATTTTTATCCTCAGTAAAAAGTTATTAGGCGTCAAAGTTGACTGCAGAGATAGATCTCGTTTTTAGGGTTTGATACATAAACCCTAGAATACTTGTTCATCATGGCTGGATTAAAGTGATGATTGTACTTGCTTTGGTGAGTAGATCTCTTGATCTACGATGAACCCAAGTATGATTATAAAGATTGGAGTTTCTGATTCTTTGTCATGACTGATCTTCATATTAGGGTTTTTCACAAAACCCTAGATTCATGACCCAGATCCAAATATTCACGTGGGATTTGATATTTGTTTGTTTATTTGGTTTTCACGTGACATGATCTATGAAGAACATATGTCAAGGTATATTACTGATTATGTTAGCTCGGGGTAATAGTACATAACAGATGTGGTTCAATGAGAAGGCCACGATTCTTGGTTGTGATGTACTTGATGGTACCAACATCAGATCATGTACACAACAGCTGGTGACAAGAAGTACGACAAATTTTTTTGTTTTTTTTTACATGTCCCAAGTTATTAACGTGAAGACAATATAAAAGCAGAAAAGAAGGTGAACGGGGACCGTGTTTGTATTGTTCAATGTTTGTCTTCACGTGGTGATTGGTTTCGAAAAGAAGTACTGAGAAGTTCTTTGGCTCAGTGTCTTGGTGCCAAATTGATGACAAGGGTTGGTCCAATGAGGTACTTTCATTCTACTATGGTCACATATGATATAAATTAAAGAGAATGCAAGTGGATTTATAGCTTGAATTAAGGTGATATTAGAACTTCACGTAGGGGTGATTTGTTGAATCTTATATTACTTTGCAAGATGCAATATAAGATGTACTTGCTGGTCCATATTACTCACGTGAGGTAGCCATGTGGGGTCTCAAGACATTGATACTTATTATTCAAACGTTGTCAAAGCATGTCTAAGACGCTGACAAGGTTTTTGGTTCTGACGTTGACGAGGTTTATGGTTGACGCTGACGTTTGTAATATTGACGCTGACAAGGAATAAGTGAACGCTGACAGAGATCGTTGACATGAGTTGTCCGAGAAACGCTTGCTCAAGCGTTGATAGGTGTTGTCCGATATGTGACAGTACACATAGAAAGGATATTGGACAAAGAAGGTTCTCGGGTAACAAAAGAATAGCTGTTGTTTGAGAAAATTGGTACGTTTTTAGCACACAAAAAGGAGGAATTTACACACGAAGGTACATGGAATCTCCGTTTTATTTAGAATATCATGTTGATATTTATGGCTCGGATATTTTTAAAAGGGATTAATGATCTTAATGCGAGTTAGCAACTATTCGTGGGAGTTTGATGGATATTTTAAACTATGTAATTGGGATAGCCTTGTGAATGGCTTTTACATATGGTATGAAGATGTTATTACATTAAAATCATCATGAAGAGGTGTTGGCTTAAGGGGAAGAATTCTTATGGTAAGTTTGATGTTTGAAGAAGATTTTCGCGAGTTTGTGTTCTATCATATCTTAAAGTCGTGGATGCCATACACTGACATTAAAGATAACTTGATCGTGCTTTACATGGTTGGTGATGAAGACTTGTCATATCTAGCAAAGTTAGATTGCTATCACTTCAAGGAGTTACATTATCGTGCTCAGTGTCTCACAAAGGATGAGGATTTTGACAATGGGATCGAGGTCTACTTATATTTTATATATCTGGTATAAGTTCTTTATCACATGGATAGTATAAGACATGGAACACAAGGTTGGGTTATTCTACTTCTACATCAAGAATACTTTATTTATTTTTCTTTAAGATCATTACATAGAGCTACATTTGGAGAATCTTCAAAGATTGCATACATTGTTTACTTCCCTGTTGATGTGACAAAAAGGGGAAGACATACATGCTACACTTGAGGGGAAGCAATTTGAAGATCATGTACAACTTACAAGAGATATACAAAGAGTTTTGCCGACATCAACTAGGGGAAGATTGTTGGGTCAAAAGGTTGATGTGGCAGAAACTCAAAAACGAAGAAAACATGAAGATTTTGTCTAAGCGTTGTCAAGAGCAATCTAAGCGTTGACAAGAGCGAATCCAAGGTTGACAAAGCAAGCATTGTCATGTACAATCCAAGCATTGTCATGTACAATGTAAGCATTGTTAGAAACGTAGACAAAGAAGCTTATGTAAGCTTCAATTAAGATAAACATGCAAGATTTATTCAGCATAAGTTTATTTAAATAGAAGATTTACTTGTTTATTCATTATTATCTCTTGAAAAACCCTAATCCTTACCCTCTAAAAGGAACCAAGGGTCTTAGGTTTTATTCATACTTTCATTCACAATGTAAACCTAAAGCGTGTGTCGACTAGACGTGGGATTCAATGTATACACGTCTAGTGGTTGTTGATTATCAATATAATTAGCAACCCAATTGTTTTAATTCATGTGTTTTGTGCCTAAACACCTTGTTAATGGTTGTTGTTTTAATTCCGCTTTGATTATGTTAATCATATGAACAATGATCATTCGTAGCTTTAAAGATCCGGAAACCAAGGTTTCCACAAAAAAAACCAAGATTTCGCAATGGTGTAAACGGAAGATTCCGCAATGCTGTAAACTAAAGATTCCGCAATGTTGAGAACAACAAGAATTCGCAATAAAGAAAGAACAATGATTTCGCAATAATGCGAAATCAAAGATTTCGCAATAACAACTTGTTTCAATTCCTCAATAATGGGAAGGACACAATTCCGCAATGCTTGAAGCCAAGATTTCGCAAATGAAAAAGTTGCGAAATCGAATCAGATATTCCTAAAAACTAGGGACACTAAAAAGGACGAAAATAAGCACTTAAATCATAACTTTTAAAGGAAAATAAGCAAAGTAAAATACAAATAAGCTAACTAAAAAGCCTAGATTAATGATAAAACTTATAAAAACATCAAAAACAAGTCACGAAAATAAAAAGATTTAAACTTTATGTAAAAATTTGATGAAAATGATTATGAATAAGATAAAACTAATGAGAAAAGTAGTATGAGATTATTAAAAAGCCTAAATTTAAAGGATTAAAGATTAAAGATTCAAAACAAGATTAAATATTAAAGCTTTAGAACACGGAATAAAACTCGAGAGAAAAAGTACTTACCTACTCCTAATACATAAAAATAAACTAACTAATTATCTAACTATCTAACCACCCCTAATGACATATTAGGGGGGGGGGGGTATTTATAGGAGGTGTGGAAGTTAGCATGTGTTGCTTCTTTCTTTCTTCTCTCGCCTTTTCGTCTTCTCTTCGACTTTTTCGACTTTGTCTCGGGATTAATTAAACTCGTCTTATAATGTCTTCATTTATTAGACTTGAGTTCTTAGACTTCATTAAACTTCTGTCTTTAGACTTTTCTTCGATAAATCTTCAGAATAGGCCTTGGACTTCCGTTCTTTTTGCACTCTTGATCTTTTGACTTCGTCTTTTGTCTTTTTCTTCGATAGAAGTCTGTGAAAGCCCGTGTTTTCTTCCCTTTTCATATTTTGGTCCTAAATCACAACAAAAACACAAACCATGCATAATTCTGACATTTACGACATAAAATATACGTTTTGGCTTGGTTATTATTATAATTATGTGGTAAAAGGATAAGTGTTTTCACACTTATTAAATCCCCTACACTTGACCATTGCAATGTCCTCATGCAATGCATTAATTACAAAGCAAGATTTACACTTTTCATCACAATCAATCTACATTGGCCTTTATTAAAGATACAAAATATTTAAAGAAAGAAAACAAGTAACAAGATCAAAAACTTACCTTGGGGTTTTGGAATGTCATGAATGATTATCATCCTCAAGTTTCACGTTCCCCATACCATGCTTAAAAACGAGATCATTGTTATTATAAGTTAGCAAACTATCACAAACTCATGTGCGCCAATTATTCACATAGACTCCCTTATTCCTAGGTGTATCTCTTATATTTTATTGTTGTCTTGAATGATCACGAGGATGCATTGTTTGACTTATTTTGATAGGTTATTAGGCTTAAAATAAAGTAGGACGATTTAATTGTGGAAACCTTGGTTTCCTCGATCTTTTAGCTACTAGGAATGCATCATGTTCATATGATTAGATAATCAAAGCGGAATTAGAACACGACACATTAACAAGGTGTTTAGGGAACAAGAACATGAATTATAACAAATGGATTGTTCATTATATTAATAATAAACAATCACTAGACGTGTATACATTGAATCCCACGTCTAGTCGACACACGCTTTAGGTTTACATTGTGAATGAAAGTTATAAAAAACCTAATAACCCTTGGTTCCTTTTATAGTGTAAGGACTAGGGTTTTACAAGAGATAATATCAAATAAACATGAATATATTCTTTCTAAATAACTAATACAGAATATATCCTGCATATATATCCAAATAGAAGCTTCCAAAGGCTTCTTGTCTATGTTTCTGTCAATGCTTGGATTTCATGTGACAATGCTTAGATTGCTTTTGACAATGCTTGCTTCTGTCAACGCCTGATTTGTTCTTGACAACGCCTGGAATACACTTGTCAACGCTTAGACAAATGCCTTCATGTTTTCTTCGTTTTTGAGTTTCTTCGACATCATCTTTTTGACCCAATAATCTTCCCTTAGTCGATGTCGGCAAAACTCTTTATGTATCTCTTGTAAGTTGTACATCATCTTCAAATTGCTTCCCCTCAATTGTAGCATGTATGTCTTCCCCTTTTTGTCACATCAACATGGAATTAAACAATGTATGCATTCTTGAAGATTCGCCAAATGTAGGCTCTGTATAATGATCTTGAAGAAAAATAACTATAATATTCTTGATGTAGAAGTAGAATAACCCAAACCTATGTTCCATATCTTGTACGATGTGATGAAGTATGGGATTAATACAAAAATCCTCATCCTTTGTGAGACACTGAGCACAATAATGTAACTCTTTCAAGTGATAGAAAATATGTGCATAGAGTACCATAAGAAAGATCACATATTCCTAGATCTTGTATTACTTCATCAGTAACAATGTAAGCACAAACAAGTTATCTTAAAAGTCCATGACTGAAAGTGCACGACTTTAAGATATGATAGAACACAAACTCGCGAAAATCTTCTTCAATCATCAAACTTACCATAAGAATTCTTCCCCTTAAGCCAACACATCTTCATGACGAATGTTAATGGAATAACATCTTCATACCATATGTAAAAGCTCAAATATGGATAACTCTTTCACAAGGCTATCCCGATTACATAGTTTAAAATATCCATTAAATTCTCATAATAGTTGCTAACTCGCATTAAAATCATTAATCCCTTTTAAAAATATCCGAGCCATAAATATCAACTTGATATTCTAAATAAAAACGGAGATTCCATGTACCTTTGTGTGTAATTTCCTCCATTTTGTGTGCTAAAAACGTACCAATTTTCTCAAACAGCAGCTATTCTTTTGTCACCCGAGAACCTTCATTGTCCAATATCTGTATTGTGTATTGCCCAATATCGAACAAAACGTATCAACGCTTGGGACAATCATTTCTCGGACAACTCATAACAACGCTTTCTGTCATCGCCTGTTTTATTACTGTCAGCGTCAAATCATAAACCTTGTCAGCGTCTCCTTCTGCTGACTTTGACGCTTAATAACTTTTTCTTGGGGGATAGATCTCGACAATCCCTCTGGTGGATATCTAGATATGTGTGTGTAGAACATACATAAAAAATTTCGTGGCGATCCAACGGTTCAATAAAAATTTATGGCCTTCTGAATACTGCTGCGCACACAAAAACGTCCAGAAAAACCCTAAACGGATTTTTCTTTTCTTCTCGATACACGAACACCTTGTTGGTCCTAGCATCACGAGCCACGAGGCTCTGATACCAATTGTGGAAACCATGGTTTCCTAGATCTTTTAGCTACTAGGAATGCATCATGTTCATATGATTAGATAATCAAAGCGGAATTAGAACACGACACATTAACAAGGTGTTTACGGAACAAGAACATGAATTATAACAAATGGATTGTTCATTATATTAATAACAAACAATCACTAGACGTGTATACATTGAATCCCACATCTAGTCGACACACGCTTTAGGTTTACATTGTGAATGAAAGTTATGAAAAACCTAATAACCCTTGGTTCCTTTTATAGTGTGAGGACTAGGGTTTTACAAGAGATAATATCAAATAAACATGAATATCTTCTATCTAAATAACTAATATAGAATATATCCTGCATATATATCCAAATAGAAGCTTCCAAAGGCTTCTTGTCTACGTTTCTGTCAATGCTTGGATTGCATGTGACAATGCTTAGATTGCCTTTGACAATGCTTGCTTCTGTCAACGCCTGATTTGTTCTTGACAACGCCTGGAATACACTTGTCAACGCTTAGAAAAATGCCTTCATGTTTTCTTCGTTTTTGAGTTTCTGCCACATCAACTTTTTGACCCAACATTAATCAATAGTTAGCTAAAGGACAAAATCTTTTAAAACTGCTTCTCGGGACCTCATAAAGTTCATATCTTGGCATAACTCGCTTCACGATTTGAGACCTTTCTCGGACCGATATTTGGCAGCGACTTCATACTTCAAATCTTGAGAGACGTTCATGAAATAATGGTCTTCTCTTCATAATAGGAATTTCTTCACTTGAAATTTTTGAGAGATTCTTCATATTTAGACCACGACTTCTTCATTTTTCTCCAAGCTTTATTTGGGATTTTGATATACAACGATCCGCCTCCTTTTAGGACTTGGATATATTTATCCTCATACCTTGTTAGGGCCTTTTTGGATAGACTTCTCCATGATCTTTAGGGGAGTATTTGCTTTTCGTCGTGTGTCTCGATCCTTCATATTGATTTTTGATAAATGAATCTTCACATCACTTTTGGATCTTTAGCAACAAAATGTATCCCTCATGTCTTGTTAGGACCTTTTCGGACTCGCCAATCTTCGCATCCCGCATCAATAAGTTATGCCTTGGCTATGAACTCTAATTAATACCGAGCAACTTTTAAACGATCTTGGGCTAGAAGCTAAGTAACTTTTCAGATCGTACAACCTTATTTATTGCAATTAAATTTATTAACAAGCGATGGAAGAAAAAGCTCATAATCAACTCACATAAATTCATGAAAGAATACCGAACTTAATATTGACTCTATCATCTCTCGTTCTCCACAATTTAAAATCTCAAGGAATGAGACTCGTGGATGCTTAGCCAATTAAATCAATGTTTTGGGTTTTCAAGTCATCTATAGGATCTTGCAACTTCTTAGACTTTTTCGAGTTTAGAATTCGCATTTTAAAGTTCCCTTGATAAACGACTTCTAGGATCAATTATAGGAACTTGCGAAAAGTTCTTGTTCTTATCCAGTAAGAGTTAAGACTTTCGCGTTTTAAAGTTCCCTATATAAAAGCCTAGCAAAACTTGAATTAAACACGTTAAAGATACTAGCTAGAGTAAACTTAGATAAGTAAACTCGGGTTGAGTCAAAAGATTCACAACATTTAAAAATTAAAACCACTTTATTAAAATTTATTGTAGCAACTAAATAAAATAACTATAACAAAGGAAAAACTACAAGGCCAAAATAGATCAAAAATTTTGAAAAATGTCGAAAAATCAATTTTCCGGAAAATGAGGACATATACAAGGAAAAACCCACTTAACTTCGATAGAAGTCCCCCCTACACTTGATATAAACATTGTCCCCAATGTTTAAGCATGTGGGAGTAAACTCCCTTACACTTAGGACGTTGTGCACGTTGTTTAAGTCTTGCTAAGGAAGAGACAACTAAAGTGATTCCTATTTTAATATTGAAGAATATAAAATAGAGAATCAAAAGAGTTTAGGATAAAACCGGGAAGACGGGTACACGGAATCACTGGTCATCAAAAGTCATCAAGAATGGATCTTTGAAAGCTTGAATCCTTGCGCATGATAAGAAAGAAAACAACAACAACATACTAGGGTCTCCCCCTACACTTATTATAAAAATAGAGAAAAAGGATAGATACTGCGGGTTGCCTCCCGAGAAGCGCTTGTTTTTGTTAACCGAGTCGTGAGCCTGACTCGACCTTGATTAGCATGGTAAGAAGCTTGAAGAACATCCACCGGGATCAAAGAAATGGTTTTCGTCCATCAAGTAGAACAAGCTTAAGGCGAACAAGGCAAGCCAAAGAAGAGTAGGCAAGGTTCCCTTAAGCAAAGAATGAGCACGGTGGTAGAAAGTAGGATGAAGTGCAAGCATATCTCCACAAGTTTCAAAAATCGTTCCTTTTATTTCATCAGATGGATACTGAGATGGCTTAAAAATTGTGATACCGGGATCGAACACCTTTTCCTTTAGGGGAAAATAACACTCAGGCTCAGCAGACCTTGAAGAAGGTCCGCACATAAATAGCACAATCTCATCCTCGGAGGACGGATAGAGAGGTGTCAAGACATAGGTGCTACGGATATCGGTGTCGGCCGACTTCTTCTCCTTTGGAACGGGTTTCTTCATATCTAAAGGAGGATAAAGACCATAATCATCAAAGTCCAAAGGAGGAGCATCACTCTCATTTGGGAAGTAGGTATTGAGAAAAGTAGCAAAATCTTACTCGAATGAGTAATTATCCAAAGTATCAATAGTGTTTGGTGGAGGATCTTCATCAAAAGTAGGAGTAAGGTCATCATGAGAAGAATCACTCGAGAGAGTATCAGCATCATCAAAATTATCATAAGTTGGCATGTCTGGATACTCTGAAACAAAAGCAACAGGATCATCTCCATCGGAACTAGAATCATCATCATAGTTATCATAAATTAGTGGAGACTCCTGAATTGGTGGTGGATCCAAATTGGGGAGAGAATCATCAAAATCATCTACATCGTCTTGAAAAAGTGGATTGTCATGGGAAGACTCGAAAAGAGGATCATCATATATAACAAATTCATCAAGCTTAAAACTTTCCAAAGTAGAAGTGAGCTCTTCTTGAAGCACATTAATCATTTTCGCGGATTCTTTTCAATTTGTCTTACTTGTAATCTTCCCCATCTTAAAAACTTGAGCATCATTCCGGATTCATAAGATTAGCTCACCTTCGGCAACATCAACAAGAGCTTTTCCGGTTCTCAAAAATGGCCGTCCAAGTATTAACAGAATACGAGGGTCCATTTTATTATCAACAACAACAAAATCGACCGGAAAAGTGAAGGTACCAACTTTAATAAACACATCTTCGGCAATACCAACGGGGTAAGCGAGAGTGCGATTTGCTAGCTCAAAAGAGTCATCTTTGTCGGTGTAAGGTCGGGTAATGATAGCTTTTTCCACACACTTAATGGCATCAGATTTATACTTGCCCCGAGATCAGCTAAGGCAGTAAATTCTTCGGTTTTGTTAAAAATGCAAGGCAACACAAAACGACCGGGATCTCCAAGTTTCTCCGAAAGTTCTTTAACAAGGACGGCAGAACAATTTTCATTCAATCGAGTATTAACAAACTCGGCCATCTTCTCCGTCTTATTAAGCAAGTCCTTAAACATCTTAACAAATTTAGGCATTTGAGCTAAATCTTCAACAAGGCTAAAGGTGATGGTCAGTCCCGAAATCTTCTTCAAAAAGTTGGACACTTGAATATCATCCTTGGTGAGTAATTGGCACTTGTCTAAGCGAGAAGGATAAGGGATATTGGGTTTAGGTGGTGTAGGTGTAGTAGGTAAAGGTTGAGATGTTTAGGGTTAAGAAATGGAAGGTTTAGAGGTGGTTGGTGGGGTTGGTGGAAGGTTTTGCTTAGGTACTTCTTCCGTGATAGGTGGAGACGGTAATGGAGAACTAGTACTAGTTGTGGCAGTAGGAGGGATAAATGAGGGTGGAGGAGGTGTAGATGGAGTAACGGGAGGAGGGATAGAAGGTCCTACTAGAGTCGCTCCACTTCGAGTAGTAATAGCACTCACATTCGCTCTAGGGTTTGTTTCAGTTGTAGAAGGAAGAGCACCTTGGGGACAAAGGGGTTGTAACATTTGAACGAATTGCCTTTCTGTGGACTCTTAAATTTGTCTAGTAGATTCTTGCATTGCTTGCATTCTCATGTTCATTCAATTTTTGTAAAACTAAGTCCATTGGCGGATGAGGTAAATTGAACCCTTGTTGTTGAAAACTTTGGTTTGGGTATTGGTTATAAGGTGGAAAACCTTGAGGATTGAAACCTTGGTTTGGAAAGCCTTGATTGTGCATTTGGTAATTTCCCTGATTTGCATTTTAGCCCCTCACATTAGCACTTTGTGGAACATTTGCTCTTGGTGGCCCTTGGTTGTTATAGGTGGGTGGTGGTGGTCTTTGCTGAAAACCGGGTGCAGCCAAGTAATTTGTCGAGTTGTAAGACAAGTGATTAACATCGACATTAGGCTTGACATGAACTCTCTCGGTGTTGTTGTAAGCATAAACTTCCGCATGAGATTGATCATAAGCTTTATCACAATTAGCATAAGAGTGTGGCCCACCACAAGTTTCACAAGTTATATTAATAGCATTGTTGTTTTTGGCATTGTTAACGGCTTGTAAAGCTAGTGCTTCAACAACCGTAGTAAGCTTATCAAGTCTCATTTCGGTGTCACTAATGCTAGCACTAGCCACATTAGCCCAAACACTTTTGGTTGGCACTTTAGATTTATTCTCAATAATATCCCATGCAGCATTAGAAGACTTAACCAAAATGTTACCCCTCGAGGCACTATTTAGTGAATCTTGGTCATTAATGCTTAAACCATTACAAAAAGTGTTAATTTGATGCACTTTTGTGAAACCATGTTGTGGACACTCTCTTAGAAGTTCCTTAAAATGGTCCCAAGATTCACTAAATGTCTCACCGTACTTTTGTTCAAAGTTAATGATTTCATTCCGCAAAGCGGTAGTACGTGAGGGTGGGAAAAAGTAGTTGATGAATTTGGTCTCTAAATCCAACCACGTAAGAATACTTTGTGGTGGTTCCTTATCAAGCCAATGTCGGGCTTGTCCCTCTAAGGAGAAAGGAAAAAGTTGTAAGCGAATTACCTCTTGTGAAACCCCATTAAACTTGACCGTATTAGTTAGTTGAAGAAACCTTTTGATATGGTCATGAGGATCATCAAGTGTACGCCCCAAGAATGGTTGAGCAGAGACCATTTGAATGAAGCCGGATTTAAAGTTGTTGGCTCCAATCTCGGGTATGACAATAGCATCGGTGTTGCCCTCTACGTACGATTGCAAAAGCTCGATCATTGGTCGGTTGTTCATGGTGACAATAGGTTGAGTTTCGACTTCGGCTTGAGCTACTTTCTTCTTACGAGCACGGGTACGCATACACACCTACAAAAGGAAAAGAAAGATAGACAAGAAATATTTTTGGTTTTTTATGTTTTTCTATTTTTTTTGGATTTTCTAAAATTTTATATTTTTTATGATTTTTGAAAATATTTTTGTAAAATGCAAGAAAAAATAACGTTCACGAATGAACGGATCCTAAAATCCAACGCGTCTCTCACCGAAAAAATAACGCGTCTCTCACAAAGATTTACCAAGTATAAAAAAGTTCGTTGAAATTGGTTCAATTCGAATTGACTATTGGTTGAAAGTGTGACTCAGTCGTTCTTGGTGGAATATAAAGGAAAAAGGTGGTTATCTACTTTAAACTACAATGAATGAAAATGTCGTTGCGTAAATGGTAAAAATAAAGTAAAAACAAAAGCGATAAACTAACTAAAACTTAAATAAAAGACTTTGAAAGAAATTAAGTAAATGACGAAAATATAAAAGCTTTAAAAATAAAGGACGAGAAATTAAAACGTAATGAAATGAAAACTTGAAATTAAAACACGTTTAAAATTAAACTAAGACGAACAAGTAAAAAAAAACTAAGTAAATTTAAGACAAGCAATTAAAATAAACTTAAGTAAAAAAAAGCAGAAAAAATAAATTTAAAAATTAAATTGGACAAAAACTAATTAAATTCGCAATGCAGAAAGTGGAACAATTCCGCAATCTAAGTTAAACACAATTCCGCAATCCATGGTGAAAATTTCGCAATACAAACATTAATTCCGCGATAGCAAAACAACCAAGATTTCGCAATGATGTAAACTGAAGATTCCGCAATGCTGTAAACTGAAGATTCCGCATTGTTGAGAACAACAAGAATTCGAAATACAGAAAGAACAATGATTTCGCAATAATGCGAAATCTAAGATTTCGCAATACACAACTTGTTTCAATTCCGCAATAATGGGAATGACACAATTCCTCAATGCTTGAAGCCAAGATTTCGCAATTATGAAAAAGTTGCGAAGTCGAATCAGATATTCCTAAAAACTAGGGACACTAAAAAGGACGAAAATAAGCACTTAAATCATAACTTTTAAAGGAAAATAAGCAAAGTAAAATACAAATAAGCTAACTAAAAGCCTAGATTAATGATAAAACTTATAAAAATATCAAAAACAAGTCACGAAAATTAAAAAGATTTAAACTTTATGTAAAAATTTGATGAAAATGATTATGATTAAGATAAAACTAATGAGAAAAGTAGAATGATATTATTAAAAAGCTTGAATTTAAAAGATTAAAGATTAAAGATTCAAAACAAGATTAAAGATTAAAGCGTTAGAACATGGAATAAAACTAGAGAGAGAAAGTACTTACCTACTCCTAATACATAAAAATAAACTAACTAAAAATTATCTAACTATCTAACCACCCCTAATGACATATTAGGGGGGTATTTATAGGAGGAGTGGAAGTTAGCATGTGTTGCTTCTTTCTTTCTTCTCTCGCCTTTTCGTCTTCTCTTCGACTTTTTCGACTTTCTCTCGGGATTAATTAAACTTGTCTTATAATGTCTTCATTTATTAGACTTGAGTTCTTCGACTTCATTAAACTTCCGTCTTTAGACTTTTCTTCGATAAATCTTCAGAATAGGCCTTGGACTTCCGTTCTTTTTGCACTCTTGATCTTTTGACTTCGTCTTTTGTCTTTTTCTTCAATAAAAGCCCGTGAAAGCCCGTGTTTTCTTCCCTTTTCATATTTTGGTCCTAAATCACAAAAAAAACACAAACCACGCATAATTCTGACATTTATGACATAAAATCCACGTTTTGGCTTGGTTATTATTATAATTAAGTGGTAAAAGGATAAGTGTTTTCACACTTATTAATGAACCATATACACGAGCTTAAAACCGTTGAATCGTTTTAATGTAAGCTCGTGTCCGAGAAAATTTAATTTCTCGTTTTGAGGATAAGTTTATCATCGGCGATAAACTTTCCTTTATTTAAAATCCAGGTCATCGTATGTCATTTAACGAGGAGCCAATATACACGAGCTTAAAACTTTTGAATAGTTTTAATGTAAGCTCGTGTCCGAAAAAATTTAATTTCTCGTTTTGAGGGTAAGTTATCGTTGACGAGATAAACTTCCCTTTCTCTGATGTTCGGTTCACATACTATGATTTGTCTATGAGCCTTTGTGCATGATCTTAAAATCTTTGAATGTTTTTAATATAAGCTCATGCCCGAGAAAAATTAATTTCTCGTTGTAAGGATAAGTTTATCATCGACGATAAACTTTCCTTTCTCTGAAGATCGGTTCATCGTCTTTTATTTAATGAGGAGCCATGTACACGAGCTTAAAAACCTTCGAATAGTTTTAATGTAAGCTCATGTCCGAGAACATTTAATTTCTCGTTAATGAGGATAAGTTTATCATCGGCGATAAACATTCATTTATTTGAAAATCGGGTCAACATCTGATATTTAATGATGAACCATATACACGAGCTTAAAACCGTTGAATAGTTTTAATGTAAGCTCGTGTCCGAGAAAATTTAATTTCTCGTTTTGAGGGTAAGTTATCGTTGACGAGATAAACTTCCCTTTCTCTGAAGTTCGGGTCACAGACCGTGATTTTGTCTATGAGCCATATACACTAAGTTAGCTTCGAATCTCCCGAGACACTTGTTTCTATGATATCAGCTTCTTCATAACCAAACTCTGAGAGTGTCCATAGTTGAACGAAATGTAAAGATCGGACCGTTGTGTTCTTGTTGAACGTGGACTTTAGTACCTGCATTCTAATTAGGAGTTTGTATGCTTTTATGTGAGTTAGCGATATCTATCTTAGAACCCTGCGGGGATTCACAATTTTCTTTTCTAGTGCCAGAGGTGACCTGAGGAGATGATTCACTTGTCCTAGCTGGCAAACGTTTCCTTTTATAAAAACCCTTAAGTTCTGGCTTAAATGATGTATCATCCTTTTCAATTTCCTCCCTAGTAGTCTTAGTAGAATCATTTACTATCCTAGTTAAAGGGCACTCGTTTCCTACAAGAGTGAAAGTTCTACCAGTGGGGCGCCTAACTTTACCAATGGGTTTGATTTTAGCTAACCACTGGGATTTAAGTCTAGCACGAGAGTTCACCTCATTAAGTAGTTTCTTGACACAAGAATCATGATTTGCCTTAAAGACACATTTCCTACATGTTTTACAAGTAGCATATTTAATGTCCAAGTAAGATCTAGAATTCCTAGATGATTGATTGATGATCCTAGTATATGACATGCTACAGTTAGCATTGTTAGGTAATCTAGAAGGCATCTGACTAGGTTTGAAATTCCTATCTCATACTTGTGTCTTTTGAATAGCTTCCCTTATATCAAATTTATGACGAACGTCATTTGAACTAATTTGAGACGTGTTCTTTGGACTATGTCTAGGGAGACTAGAGGCAATCATGTGATTAGGTCTTGCAGGAGCTGTTTTAGTCACATTGGTCCGAGATGGTGGAGTGACTGGTCTAGAAAGATGAACCATATCAACTTGGGAGGCAAACCGCGGTCTCGAGGATTTTGGTCGCTCTGATCTAAATGCAGTCGGTTGTCTAACAGACTGAATTTGAGGCGGTTTCCCCAAGATTGATGGTTTTTCAAGCTTAGTGTCCACACTAGTTCCTTTGGTTTTCCTTAATTCATTTCTCAAAGTAGCCATAGCAAAAACCTTTTCTTGAACCTGAGCCTTTAAAGTCTCATTCTCTTTGAGCAAGTAATCTTGGGATGCCAATTTAGATTCTAGCAACTTAATTTGTTTCAAAAGATTATCCTTTTCAGCTTTAGAATCTAGAATTGTTTGATCCAATTTTCATTCAAGAACAACGTTTGAATTTTCAAGTTTTTCAAAATATGTTTCAAATTTGTTCGTTTTCTTCAAAAATTCAAGTTTGGCATCCTCAAGATCTTTTGATTGCTGAGCTACAATCATTTCGAGCTCTTTAACCTTGGAATTAGAAGCAGTTAATGAAGGAGTCATAAGGCAATTATCATGATTATTAGCATTTTGAACACTTTCTCCCCTATTATGACGCACATCGGATGAATCAGAAATGGTATCACTATCAGTCGTTTCCATCCCTTGTTTTTCATAATTAGATTCGAAATGCTCAATATGAGGCATATCATCAACATATACATCATATACAACATTACATTGTACCATGTTTGTAGGCTCTTCGTCATAAACGGGTATAGTGTCATCATAAGAGATGTCTGTTACATTCCCTGACGTGTTGCTGATGTCATGCTTAACTGTTGATTCCATGTCCTTGCAATCGTTAGAAGACTCTAATGCGTCAATCGTTTGACCATTTTCCTCTTGCGTCGTATATTCTTGCACTCCATTATCATACGCTCGCTAAAGTCGAGATCTTTCATAAATCGAAGACGAGACCGATGTCATGAATTTCAATAGTGTACCACGGAAATCTTGAAGCTCGGTATGTGTGTCTCGAAGAAATGACTGGCAAATCACTGAACTTTCAGACTTGACAATATTGAATTGGAGGAATGGCGTGAGTTGTGTCACGAGAGCCTTATATGAAAGTGCCGATGCAGAGTGATTAAATTCTTCATTGTGGAGGTGTTCTGCTAGTTGGTTCAAGTAGAAGAACATCAATTCCATGAATATTTGACGATCGTGACGAAAGAGTGTCACAAATTCGCTCCCTCCCTGAAGCCATGAAATGGTCACAAGATTAGAATGAAGAAGTAGAAATGAAGTGATGCCATTGTCTCTAACTTTGTCTTGCATTTGATACCGGTCTCCCTCTTGAAATGTTGAATTCAATAATTCCATTGTGTTTTATGATAAATTCTTAGATCTTTGTTAGGTAATATATCTTTTTCTCGACACAATAATTTCGTGTATCAAATCAAATGCTGATAAAACAAACCCGAGATTAAGAAGTCCAAATATATCACAAAAATAAAATGCTGAAAAACTCAATACTAAGAATGCTAAGTACACGTTTTGGCCAAATATAGTAATACCAAACCCACTTAAATGGCTGATTGTTTGTGATAAAAATAAAAATAAACTACGTTTTCTTATTACAAAACTTAACAAGACACTTAAAAAATTGTCAGTCCACAAAATTATCAGTTTTAGAAACATTTTTTAAAAATAATTCACACAACCCATTTGGCCTGACCAACCACTCCCACACGTGGCTCAAATGTCAAAAGCCAGCCAAATCCTTACCAAGCAATAACTTATCTTAACCTCGAGATATAAAAGACATCAAACCCCTCATATTACCATAACCCTACACATTTCTTAGTTTCCTCCGCCCCTCTCTCACCTAAAACATATCGCCTCCAACAAAAAATCTGCTCCCTTCTTTTTACCCAAATCACACCTTAAAACTCTAAATCTTAACCGTGATTTCCGTTTATCACACCCCACGAATCAAAACCAGTTCATAAAAGGAGATAAATTTATCCACTCTTTTTCCAAATAAAATCAATCCCACTCACGAATCCAAAAGCATGAAGAACGCACGGTTTTATGGCTTCAAGATCCTTTGAGGTCTCGGGTAGGTTTATATTTTTTTAATGTGTTTGATCGATGATGGTGTGGACGAAGATCTTTCTGTTTTTATGGGTTCGAGTCGTGTGAAGGTTTGCTGAGTGTGGGTCCAGTGGTGTGTAAGTCGTGTGAGTTGTGTGTGAGGTCGAGTGTGGTTGGTCTTTGTAATCGAAGCTGTTGGTTTGTGTTTGTGGTTCGAGTCTTAGTTTGTTTGACGAGAGTTGGTTAGTCGAGTCGAGTCTTTGGTGAGACGAGGGTGTGATTCTTGTCGAGTGTTGGTTAGTGGAGTCGAGTGATGTGAGTCGTTCGTCGGTCTGTAGGTAGTGGAGTCGAGTGCTAGTCTATTTTGATAAATGGTTTAGAGAATGTTTTGTGTTTGATGAAATCAGTTTTTGTTGAAATCAGTGTGTTGAAGTCAGTTCGAGTCTTTGATAAAGGATGTTGGATGTTGTTGTATGACGAGATCGTTGGGAGTCTTGATTCTTTGACAGGTTAATGTTTTGGGTGAGTTGAGTCTAAATGGTTTGTGAATCGAGTGTGTTTGTTTTTGTTTGGGTAAGATTTGAGTTCGAGTCTTTTAAGGTTTTTTAGGTGTCTTTTGTTTTGGGATAAAACAAAATATTCGGATAAAACCAGTCTTCGGAAAAACCAATCTTCGGGAAAACCAATCTTCGGATAAAAATCAATCTTCGGATAAAAATCAATATTCGGGAAAAAAAAATCAATCTTCGGGAAAAAAATCACTCTTCGGAAAAAATCAATCTTCGGGAAAACCAATCTTTGGATAAAAATGAACTTTGTCTGTGATTGTTGTTTTTGGTTTAATTGATTTGAGTCTGGTTGTATGTAGTCGAGGGTGTGTGAAACGAGTCCAGTGAAGATCTATGATCAATGATAGTTCGACTGAGATCTGATTAAGAGATTTGGTGGGTTTTTGTTTTTAGTTGAGTCTTGTGTCAGGGCTCAAATTCTTCTAATAAACATACTCTGCGGATAAATGGCACCAAGTTCAGAATAATTTTAACTCTTCGGAAAAATATGACAACTTCGGGATTTTGGACAATATTCGGGAAACAAAACCCTTTTCCGAAGAATGTTAATTCGAATAATATTGTTGATAGATTCTTCGGATAAACGGAAGAAGACAAAGAAAAAATATTAAAAGTTAACTAAAAATCAACTTATAACCCAAAAAATCACCGCAAAACACCAAAATTTTGTGATTTCAACCATAATAATTAAACCGAATGATTTGTTTACAACTTTAAACCATAAAATCACAAAAAAATTATGATTTGAGATAAATTGAATTAATACCCACCAAAATCAATCAAAACAAACACAAGAACAATCAATCAACCATAGCTCTTGATACCAATTGTAGGTCCATGTTTTCTTATGATTGTTACAAGTATTGTTAAGATCTAAAAGAGAGAGGAAGAGATGAAGAACTTGATATGCCCTAGAGAGAGAAAGGAGAGGAAAGGAAAGGTAGAGAGAGAAAGTAATGTTTGATTAATGAATTATGTGAAATGACTAATGACCAACCCATCCTAACATGCTAGGAGGGGGTATATATATACATGTGGGCTATATGGGCTATATTGTTTACATATTGGATCACGAGCCCAATACTTGAATATATCATCGGATTGACCGATCCTTTCTAAATACGTAAAAACATATTTCCAACAAAAAAACTCCAAATAAGAACCAAAAACCAATTGACCTTTTAATTCTACTCAAATACTACTAACACTTAAACAGACTGTAAATCCAAACACCCTTTTAAACTGACTTGGTAAAAATTAACAAATACTTTTTTGAGAACCAATCTTTTCAAAAACTAGAATCTGGGTTAATCAAACTTTAAACAACTTACTGAACCAAAAACACTTAACATCACTTATCAGAAAACCAACAAGCAGATTCAAGTAGCATGTAATTTTTTTCAGGAAAATAAAAAAGGTAAGATAAGAAGGTGATACCTCCTCCCAGTGGCTTTCTATGGGAGGCAGCTAAGCTCCCCTAAGCTTGACCAATAGCTAGTTCAAGCTAGGGGTATCTTGGATGAAATGAAGTGGCAACCAAGACTACAACAGTCAAGGTTGGGACGCTTTGTGGTGAGATGGCTGTTTTGAGACAAAGAAACCAAACAATCCTTTTCCCTTAGTGAATCAACACCACAAGCTACCAGCTTATGATGAGATAAACAAAGAGATAAGGGTTAGTACCATGTAACATGGTAAGCAAATAAGTAAAACAAAGAGTAAACATATTTTTCCAAAGATTTTTTAGTCCCCACAATTTAAACCTTTCCAAGACAAAGACTTCACTTCACCTTGATAACTTCTTATCAGGGTGAGATGATCAATCTATGGTTAAAAAACACTCAAATGCTTTAACTAGGAAGTAGGGAAAAATCAAAGATTTCTGAAAAACTTTTAAAACACAAATGCATAAAACTTAAGAACAACTTTTGAGAACAGATTAAAGAACAAGTAAATAACAATAACAGATATAATAAAAGGGACTTGGGCTTTTCTTGTCAACAAACAATACTAACTTTCATTCATGAGAAGCAGATTTACAAGTTGTGACCAAACTTAGAAAAAACCAAGAATAGCTTGAATGAAAATGCTAAGTGTCCTTATATAGGGACTATAAGAACTCAAATACTAGTAAACCCTAATGTCAAAGTTTTTAGAACTTCCCTTGAGAAGATTTGCATCTTGGTGGTTATGCCAAAATTTGAAAATGATTCTGGCTTCATGTGACTATCCCATGTGAATTGGCAGCTTGAAAAGTGATCTTGGGCGTCCAAATGAGCGTAGAGGAAAAGCTAATAATGTGGGGCGTTGATTCACTGTCACATTTTTGTCTTCATCTCAAAAGTGTAGCAGGGGAGGGTTCATGTGACAATATGGGTGAGCTAGCAGCATCTTTGAGAGTGGGTTTAGGATTAGGTTATGGTGAATTAGCAATCTGGAGCGAATTAGACAAAACCCATTTCGTTTTAGTGAGGTGGTGATTAGGGTTTATAGGGTGAATAGTTATGTGTTTGATCTAGGTTTGGGCGTGGATTAGTGTTAACCACCAAAATTATTATTAATATAATCATTTGAAAATTAATATTAATAATAATAATTAGTGGGATGGTGACATGGAGGGAAGGGTGAACCTGATTGGTGGAGTGGGGTGAGTGGGTGATGTGGCGAGTTGTGAGTGGTGGTTAAGAGTTTGCTTGTCTGCCAGCTTTGGTCCCTCACTTTCAAAATGCTTTGTATATAAGTTTTTGGCAGATTCCTTTTGTTAATGAAGTTTCCAAATTCACACTTTGGCCACAAATACTTTTCCAATGTATTTTTAAGGACTTGATTTGTAATTTCATGATATTTGAACGGCTATTCTTGAAATGTCTTGAAACTTGAAGGTCTTCTCTTGTATGTTTGACTTTGAAGAGGACTAAAAGTGACAAATCTTCATTTTGTAGGGACCAATCTTGCCAAATCTTTAAAGTTGAGGGTCCTTTTTGTAACTTTGACAAACTTTTAGGGACCAAACTTGTAATTATGAATATACAAGGGTATAAAGTGTCATTTCTTGGATAATGAAGGACCTTTCTTGTACATCTTCAATTCTTCAAGGACTTTTTCTTGGAAATTCAACACTTAGGTCCGGTTCATAGTGCGACTTCGTTTCCCGTGTTCGTTTTTTATTGATTCTTGTGATCTTTTGTCATTTTCTCGATATCCGTACCTAAAATATACATTGAGAAAACACAAGTATATTTATAGCACTTTTAATGATATTTTCATCGTTTTAAGCCTGTTTGGGACGATGAGACCATGTATAAAAGCAGTCTCATCACTCCCTTATAGTAAACCATTGCCGTGCTCTCACGCAATGCTAGAACAAAGTATCTTCGCATCTCCAAAATTCATTTTTATCGACTTTTATTGAAATTTAAACTTAATACACTACTACTACTTGTGATTTAGACATAATGTATGATTTTCATCGCAAAATGAGACGTTTAGGTTCATAGAACAAGAACACGTGAATGCTTCGTTAGAAATCATTTTGGCGTCCTCGATTTTCACCCAATTCCATGCTAAGCGTGAAACGAGATCATTGTCATTATAAGTTAGTAATGCTAACACTACTCATATGCCCTAATCACGTACTTAGACTCCCTTAATCCTAAGTGGTATCTCTTATATTTTATTTTTGTCTTGAATGATCATGAAGATGCATTTTTTAATTATGCGTTAATAGAGATTAAGGTTCAAAAATAGAGTCATAATGGTGTAACCAAAACCATCGAATTAATAACCTATCCTAATAGAAAACGATGTCAAAAAATTAAGTCAACAAGAAGGATCGATAAACACGGTTTTATAACGGTTTTGAACATGAGACTTATTACCAATTTGGAATTGGTTTACCGCCACTTTTTATTTAACTTCACCATGAAGTTTTTATTATGGATTTTGTCTTGTCCTTTTAGTTTATTTAACCTTGCCATAAGGTGTTTATTATGACTTGACGTATATCCTCACGCTAAGGCGAATTTTGGATCTTTAAGGCTTCGAGATTTAAGACATTCACTTTCAATTTTCGCATAGATTTTTCGGCCTTGTGAGCTTGAAATTTTTGCTTGATTTAGGTGAAGAGGAACTTAAAAATTATTATTGGGGAAGCCTTTGATTATTAGGGGTGCCGATACTCCAAAACCGTGATGCTGGCGATACCTTAATGTTTTCCCAATATAATTACATGGAAGCTACTAGAAATAATTAGAAACCAACAATCAAGACTAAACCGCTAAGTCAATATTTATTAGCAAAATTTATATACAAGCGAAAGGAGAATAAGCAAACAATTAGAAAACACGAGTTTTTTGAAAGAATACGAGTACTCTACATTTAGCATAGTAACTTATAATTAACTCTATCATTTCTCGTCCTCATTTAAGAGACTTAGCCTAATATAGTTAAGGAATCGAAGCTAAATGCTCAACACGCACGGTCGAGTAAAAAATTACTCTTATTCTCGCCATGAGAAAATCTACGTTCGTATCTTTAAAAACTTATGAAAACATGAGAAATTTTTTAACATTTGGCCATTTTTAGCCTTATGTTGTAACAAAACGATAAACAAAAAGATAAACTTTGGAAAGCATGAAGGTTTAGCAAGGCAAGTATCTATTCACCCCCCATACTAAAGTTAAACATTGTCCTCAATGTTTCGAGTCTAAGGGTAGTATACCCCCATACTAGAGACGAAGTCGAATACCTAATCTAGCATGGAAAGGGTGGAACCATTAAATCTATAGCCGTTTATGAAGTGTGCAAAAATGCCTATGGTTAGAACATCAAAAGATATATCATTTGGATATCGATAAATTCTTCAAATCAAACGATCGAGTGCTCACGTAAAACGAACACGAGAGGCTCCAATCGTGAAGATAATGATCTAAATAACCACAATTCACAAACAACTACAGAACAAAGGTTGGAAGGGCACAAATCCCATCAGATTAACTACATTAGAAAGCAATAATATGTATATGGATAAGCATGGGATCTCCTCTCGGAGACACCTCGTTTTTTATTACCGAGTCATGAGCTCGACTCAATCCCTTCAATACTAATTATCATTGGGGAAGGTGACTTGGTCGAGGTCGTCCAAAGAAGGGACTTCCATACAAAAGTAATGCTTAACTCTATGACCATTCACATTGAAGTTAGGACCATCATTTTGATCTAGCTCGATGGTCCCATTGGAAATACTTGGGTGATGGTGAACGGTCCAGACCAAAGGGATTTCAATTTACCAGAAAATATTTTTAATCTTGAGTTAAAAAGCAACACTTGATCCCCAATGTTAAAAACCCGGTTTTTAGTTTTTGAATCATGAAATTTTTTAATGTTTTCTTTGTAACTCAATGAATTTTCATAAGCAATGTCTCTCAATTCATCTAATTTATTCAGTTGCATATTCTGGTGTTTTCCCGCGGTCTCAATGTCATCATTTTAATGCTTTTGGGCCCAATAAGCTTTTTGTTCGAGTTCATTTAGAAAGTGACAATTCTTCCCATACGCGAGGTTATAAGGAGTGCACCCAATTGGCGTCCTATAGGCGGTACGAAAGGCCCATAAAGCATCGTCGAGCTTGTCCGACCAAGATTGTCGGTTCTCTCCTATCGACCTCTCCAAAATCCTTTTCAAGGCTATGTTTGAAACCTCAACTTGTCCACTCGGTTGTGGGTGATAAGCCGTAGAAAGCCGATGTGTAACCCTATATTTCTTTAGAAGCTTTTCAAACTGGTCATTACAAAAATGGGTTCCACGATCGCTTATGATTGCACGAGTTGTTCCAAACTGAGAGAAAAATTGTTTCAAGAACTTGACTACCACACGAGCATCCTTCGTGGGCAAATCCTTAGCTTCCACCCACTTGGATAGGTAGTCAATGGCGTCAAGGATGTACTTATTTCCAGGAGATGATGGGAATGGCCCCATAAAATCAATGCCTCACACGTCAAAGATCTCACACACTTGGATGATGTTTTGTAGCATTTCATCATTTTGTGAGGCTTTTCCTTGACGTTGGCACGAGTCACACGACTTGATAAGTGCGTGCGCATCTCGGTAAATAGTAGGCCAAAAGAAACCGGTATCAAAGACCTTCTTTGCCATGAGATTAGCTCCATGGTGACCACCCGTGGGTCCCTCGTGACAAGCTCTAAGGATATTAGTAGCTTCGGTTCCAAACACACAACGTCGAATGATTTGATCCACACAAGTCCGAAATAGATAAGGGTCGTCCCAAAAGTAGAACTTGACGTCACGAAAGAATTTTCGTTTTTGTTGTGTCGTCGTACCCTTAATGATGAAGTTTCCCGCATGGTAATTTGCAATGTCGGCAGACCATGTGGTAGAAGAATCTTCCTTGGAATTCACTACGCCAAGAGTCTCGAGGGGAAATGTTTCGGTGATTTCCTTGTTCTCATACACACTTTGGTGAGGATCTTCCAATCGAGAGAGGTGACTGGCCACAAGATTCTCGGCTCCTTTTTTGTCAAGTATGGTGACATCAAATTCTTGTAGAAGGAGAATCCAATGAAGCAATCTCGGCTTACCATCTTGTTTAGAGAAGAGGAACTTAATGGCCGAATGATCTGTATACACTATTCTTTTAGTCAAGACGAGATAAGGTCAGAATTTCTCAAATGCATACACCACGGCAAGTAATTCTTTTTCCGTTGTGGTGTATTTAAATTGAGCCTCGGTCATCGTCTTACTAGCATAGTGGATAGGTAAGAAATTCTTTGCATGACGTTGCCCCAAAACTTCCCCAATAGCGTAATCACTAGCATCACACATAAGTTCAAACGGGAGGTTCCAATTTGGAGCAACAAAAATGGGAGCTTCGGTTAGTTTCCTTTTAAGAATTTCAAAGGCTCGAACAAAATCTTCGTTAAAGACAAAAGGGGCATCTTTTTCGAGAAGGTGTGTAATGGGTCGAGATATCTTAGAAAAGTCATTGATTAAGCAACGATAAAAGCCCGCGTGTCATAGGAAACTCCTAACTCCCATGACGGTTTTGGGATGAGGTAATTTGGCGATGACCTCTATCTTAGATTTGTCTACCTCAATCCCTTCCTTCGAAGCCTTGTGCCCTAAGACGATTCCTTCTTTACAAATAAAATGACATTTTCCCAATTGAGCACAATGTTGGTTTCCTCACAACGTTTTAACATTTTATCCAAATTTCCTAACACGAAGTGAACGAACTACCAAACACTAAAAAGTCATCCATGAAAACTTCCATCGTCTTCTCGATCATATCATGAAAAATTGCCATCATGCACCTTTGAAAGGTTGTCGGTGCATTGCAAAGTACGAATTGCATTCTACGATAGGAAAACGTTCCATATGGACACGCAAACGTAGTTTTTTCTTTATCACTAGGATTGATGGGGACTTGAAAGTAACCGAAAAACCATATAAAAAGAAATAGAAATTGTTTCCCGCAAGTCGCTCTAACATTTGATCCATGAAGGGAAAGGGAAAATGGTCTTTACAAGTGGCGTCATTTAACTTACGATAGTCAATACACACCCTCCAACTGGTCACGAGTCGAGTTGGAATTAACTCGTTGTCATCGTTTGGCACAACGGTCATTCCTACCTTTTTTGGCACACAATGGATTGGGCTCGCCCAAGGGCTATCAAATATAGGGTAAATCATTCCCGTGTCAAGGACTTTAAGGACTTCTTTTTTGATGATGTCGTGAATTTTGGGGTTTACCCTTCTTTGACATTGGATTACGGGCTTGTAGTCCTCCTTCATTAAAATCTTATGTGTACAACATTTAGGGTCGATACCCTTAATGTCGGATAATTTCCAATCAATTGCCCCTTTGTGAGCCTTCAAGACATCTATAAGTGCGGTTTAATCATCATCGGAAAGATCTTTCGCAATAATAACCAGAAATTATCATCTCCTTCCAAGAATACGTATTCAAGGTGAGGAGGAAGATCTTTCAATTCGAGGGTTGGTGGCTCCTCGATTGAAGATTTTGGTTCAATACTCATAACCTCCACCGGCGGAGGAAATGGAAAATCGTCTAGAAAATCCTTGATAATAGAAAAATCCAAGAAGTTTTAGGTACATCAAACTCTTCCAAAGTAAAACCACCTCCTTCAAATGGAATAAAAGATGGTGTCGAATTATCAAGGATAGGATCGAGCATAGTAGGATTTCCACTATTTGCTTATCAACAAAACCTAAAATCTCTTGTGAAAATTCCTCGCAGACGACATCGATTAAATCAATATGGTTTAAAGTCGCGATAGAATAAGCATGAGAAAGTTTGGAGTTTTGAAGTGCGTTTATTACAAGTTCCTCGTCGTTGAAGCGTAAAGTGATTTTTCTAGCATGCACATCAATAACCTCTTTTGACGTATCTAAAAATGAACGACCTAAAATAAGAAGAACTTGAGGATCCATGGGAATATCGGCTACGGTAAAGCCTACCGGCTAATAGAACTTTCCACTTTCACAAAAACGTCTTCGACCGTTCCACATGCGGTAACTGTAGAATGATCGTCCATCTCGTTAGATATTTTTGTTGGAGTAAGATTAGGAAGATTGAGCGACTTAAATATTTCAAGAGGCATCAAATTAATACTAGCACCAAGATCGGCCAAGGCGTAGCATTCTTCCATATCTTGGATACCACACAGAATTTAAAATTTACCGGGATCACTGACTTTTTGAGGTTTGCGGTTAAGAAAAACCTATGAACAATGACTAAATTTTTTCAATTTATCTTTATCGTTCAACATACTTTTGAAGTTGGCGGAAAATCGAGGCATCATGATTAAAGCGTCGGCAAAACTTATGTTAAAATGCAAATCACGAAACATCTTAATAAAAAGCTCAAATTGATAATTGTTATGTTCTTGTAATTTTTCCTTGTGATGTCTCGATGGATAAGGTAAGGGTGGTGTTGGGTGGGGCATAGGCATAGCCTTTGGAATCTCGGGTTCTAATGTTGGTAAAGGGTCGACTGTAGGTGTGGTTTGAGCGGTACTTCGTGGGATAGAAACGTTCTCCTTTTCGACCACCACCTCGGGTTCTTCCTTAGTTTCCTCCTCCGTAGGAGTAATTGGTTGAGGAGTAGGCTCCTTAAAGGTCTTACCACTACGTGTGGTAGTCTCTTTCATTTCTCCCTTCGGGTTTGAAATGGTGTTGCTAGGAAGACCACCCGAAGTAGAGGCTTTATTCATCATAATTTCTTCCAAAATAGCATTAAGCTTGACGTCTTGCTTAGCAGCACTTTGGTCTATCCTTTGTTCAAGCATAGATTGACTTTGCTCAATTTTGTGCTTTTGACCTCTAATTTGATTTGCAAAATCGTTTTTTAACTCAATTTTCATGTTGCCATTTTCCCTTGCAAAATTTGCTATTTCCCTTGTGTTTTTAGCCGTTTCCCTAGCTTGACTAGCCAATTGCTCTTGGATATTTTCAAGACTTTTGTCGTTTGCCGTAGCGTAGTTCAAAAAATCATCTCGAACCTCTTTAATGTAAGCATTTTGAAATCCTTGACTCGGGTTTTGAAAATTGCGGTTTTGATTTTGGTTTTGCACTTGATTACTAGTCTCTTGATTCCCATCGTTGTAATTGTTACCGTTGTAATTGTTCCTTTGATTTCCTTGGTAACCACCTTGATTCTTGCGATAATTGTTAGCATTTTGATTTGGTGGAAAATCTGGTGGAGTCAATTGATTAGTGCGGGTAACTTGACCGTTTTGGTTATAAGTTCCCGTCGCCGCGTAGGCACTCGAAGTGTTACCACCGGAGGTAATGCACTCGGAGAAATCATGAGCTCCACCACAATAAACACAAGAAACCTCAACCGCTTTAGCCATAGCGGGAGTGGGTTGTTTACCAACTTTAAACTCCTTTAACAATACCTTAAGCTTATCAAAAAACTTGTAAAACCCGCATGCTTTTACCATGAATAGTGCCCTTAAGATCGTACGTCCTAGATTAAAACTTACCTTATTCAGTATTGATCACATTCATGTGCTATTAATCAAGTAAGTACATACGTATATAACATGATAAGTATCGTTTACGTACGAACTCATGATAAGCAGTTAATAAGTATTTCACGGGAACATAATTAAATCATGATCACCATTAAAACACGAACTAAAATAATCACGTAAATACATATAATATAATTACGAGTGTAAATAATACGATAAACTACATGATAAAATTAACAGAAACACTTTAAACACGAACACGTTTAACCACGAACGAACACGAAACATCGGGACACGGAAAACATTTGGGCTACCCCATGTGGGGCCCCATACCCACGACTACAATCAAGAAATGGGCTAAGCCCATCAAGTTTACATCAAAGGGGGGTAAAGGGTAAAAAACTACTTTTGTTTTTCACTTTCCAAGGAAATAATCACAAAACCTAAAAAAGTTCTTCTCCCCTCCTCTCTTCCCTTTTGTAGCCGCCACCTTTAACACCACCCTAAGGGGGTGTTGGTTGATTTTGATCATAAAAACAAGTGCTAGAAATCGTGTTTGTTCATCCTCTTTCAAGCTACGTATTGGTATATCATTCTAAACCTTTCTTTTCATTTCTTTTTAATCTTTAATTATTTTCATGAACATTTTATTTTTATTTTTGTGAAAACATGATAATTAAACATAGATCTAACATGTTTTGGGGTTAATTAAAATCAAAGAACGATATAAAAGGGTGTTTGTTTTGTCCGCCTAGCATAACCAACCCGAGGGGGGGTTCGGTTTGCTTTTAGCCGCCACCACCAAGACCATTGTTGGTCTTGGTTGGTGCATGTGGGACCCACGACAGCAAGGGGGCACAAGTACCCCGAGTTTGGCTCGGGGTACGGTGTCGAGTTCATGCCCGATTCATGGTTCGTTGGTTAAATCATGATTTATGCTACATGTTAAAATTTATGAATTATGAACTTAGGATATAAATTAATTAATAACATGAGATATTAATTAAACCATGACTTAGGTTATTTTTAATTATTAATTTAGCATGATATTAATTTAACCTAAGTATTTTATGTTATATGTTATAATTAATTAATTATTTAAAACATGCTTATAATTAATTAATTTAGACACGACTTAGGTTATGTTATTAATACATAATAATACACATTTTAACCTAAGTATTTTATTCCATTTTAATTAAAACATGTTATACTTTAATTAAAATGCTTAACCTATAGTTTAATTAAATACATGAATTAATAATTAAACTATACACTATATCATATGACTTAAGAAATAAGCTTATAAACACTTAGACTTATATGTTAGCTTATGTAACCAGCTTAATTCTATATATGGAAATCTATCTATTTCAGGCAGCTAATCTAATCATGGAAACCTTCTATATATGGAAACTTATTTAAATAAGGCAGCTGATCTATTTTTGGAAACTTTCTATTTTTAGAAACTAATCTATTTTAAGCAGTAAATTCTATTTTAGGAAACTTTCTATTTTTGGAAACTTTCTATTTTTGGAAACTTTCTATTTTTGGAAACTTTCTATTTTTGGAAACTTTCTATTTTTGGTAACTTTCTATTTTTGGAAACTTTCTATTTTTGGAAACTTTCTATTTTTGGAAACTTTCTATTTTTGGAAACCTGCTATTTTTTGGAAAGTTACTTATTATTACACAGTAAGTATAATAATACATGAAATACCAGTAATACTTAATCAGATTAATCAGAATACAAGATAAACACAGTTTAAGGCTTTAAACAGTAAACCATGACCTAAAACATACAAAGTAAGCTAAGGTAGGACATAAACCCCAGTACGTAATCAGTGATTCGATACTTATACACGTGTGTATTCATGTAGCGTTAGTGATCCAGAAGTAGGAGTCTTTCTTCCGTTCATTCACTGGACTTGAGGTACGGATTCCCGTCCTTTCAGTATGGACATTCTTTCCTTATTAGGATTTCCCCGTATGCAGCCAACTGTTTTCCCCAGTATTTGTTTTATTGTTTTGAACTGCTTATGTTTAATTAGCATAATCTATAGCCATATACAAGCATGACCAGTTTCACCTAGTTATGGAGGTACCATAACCATAACATTGGAGGCACCAATGTTATGACTTCCCCACGGCGGAATGATTGCTCGTGGCGTCCCTTTCAGTTTTGGCCATATTATTATATCATGTGGGGCGTATGGGTGCATCCTAGTTACATGTTTTATTCAGTATTTCATGGTGAATGTGGTGTGTGCCTTGCATCCTTCACAAGGAGTTGATCCCTCCTACCCAGACCAGTATATTAATTAGAGGCATCCCCTCTAATCAGCATGATGAGGTCACCCATCCAAGTATTCATGCACGTGACCTTTTCATGAACTATATGGGCTATGGTATATGTATGTTAAAACAGTTTTCATAAGATAAACATAAGGCTTTTCAAACTATAAAACCAGTTTTCTCAATACTTAACCAGTCTACTCAGAACTTAGTCTTCCGCTGTTATATGTTACATGCTTATCCTATTTTCATGCTATATTGTATATCCGTGCACTGAGCGTTTTGCTCAGCCGTTACTTTCCTTTCCATGTCCCAAAACGGCAGGTACCCAAGACTCGAGCATCTGGAGGACATGCATAGGATGGAAGCTGCCATAGACTTCTTCTCCTGTTTCCTTCATATATTTATGCTTGTTTAGTCTTTCATTCAGTTCATTTACTTTGTTATGTTTTGGGCTTATGTTTGGGAACCGATGTTTGATTCTGGTTTTCCCTATGGTCATGTATGTTTTACTACATATTACCTTGCATGCTTTGATGACACGCCATAATTACGCGTGACATTCCATTTATCAAAATGGGGTGTTACAATTATGGTATCAGAGCCAAGGCTTCGACCTGTAGGCTCTAAAACTCGACCTGTGACTAGTGGGTAGTCACCAGGAGCTTCCTAAGCCAACGTTTGTTATTCCACGTATTGATGTTTTCAGCACATTGTTGTTTTAACCATGATGTTTCCAGCACCTTGAGGTTTTAACCTTGACGTTTTCACCAGTATCGTCTTACTAATATGGAATGAACAATCGTCATCCATACTTAGTTATGTGTCATTGTCTATGCATGATGTTCCTCGTGAACCGTGACGATGTGGACTGGCCCCAGTAGTTCATAATTTTCACATAAAATTTTTCTGTTAAGTTTTGACAATGACTTTTAATTATTATGTTTCATGCATTCATGCATTTATATCATATGTCATCTGTTGCAGGAATTTTGACTAAGTAATGGTTGGTACAAGACTGGCCCTATTTAGTCGCATGTGCTTTTATCGAAACTTTTAACATTGGGACCGACCCATAGGCGTCCCCTCGCCATGTCTTTTGTTTTGGAACCGACCCATAGGCGTTCCCTCGCACATATAAAGGTTTTATAAACTACATTACGCATTCATGCACTGTTCTTCTTGCATAAAATTTTTCTCATGATTTAAATTGGCATAAATTTTTTTTTTTTCATATCCCATCATAAGTTATTATGTTTTTATGTCAAGTATGCCTTCATACTGTCATGGTTAACTTCAGTTTCATGCTGATTATGTTATACACTTCTTCGTAATAGATGGTTTCATGTTTCCTCATGGTAATTCCGTCTTCATGTTGATTATGTTTCACGCCTCTTTTGTAATTTACGTTGTCCTGCAAGACCTTGTTAGATTTCTTGAATCATGCTTTCATGATAGTCATGGTTGGTTTCCATTGATCATGCTGTCAGGCAAATCATCGTTGAATTTTGTGTAACCACACTTTAGCGTTTCTCTATGCAACCAGAATGATGTCTATGCTAATACTGCCAGATTATCATGATGGTTTTCCTAACCGTTTAACCGGTTTACTTTCCTTAAATCATGACAAATGATCGAGCCCATACCGATCATTTCATGTGCATTCCATGTGTACTCCACGTACCGTATTTCATGTGTATTACATGTACCTAAATCCATGTGTATTTCACTTGCAATACTTCACGAGTATTCGCTAGTCGATTCTAAATCATCTCAGGCGTATGTTCACTTGCTGATATTCTACAAGATTGTCGATGCCGCTCATAGCTTGGAGATGTTACTGAAGGTTGATGCTGCTGATGTTGGGAGACGCTACGAGATGCTGATGCTGATGCTGTTCACAACCTGGAGATCCTAAAAGACGAAGACAAAGGCGTCGGAGCAAGGAAATTGGACGAGAAGATGCTTTACCATCAGACGATTCCCATCGATCATTGTCCCTAATTCATAATTACATGTCACACGTCGTTCGGCTGTCATTTCAGCCATATGAGTGCAAACCGGTACCAGCCAGCCACTCAGCTGAATCGTTACATGAATCACGGTCATGAGAATGGCTGTCATGGAACTGACAGACAGGACAATAGTAACCACTACCATGACAGAAAATATCCTAGAAATCGCAACCGAGGCCCTGGCCGCGGACGTGATCAGACATACAAATGATCAGTAGTCCAACCGATCCGCCAATTTTGGCATAATAACCTTATACTGTGGTTATATTCGTTTCACATCTCGAGACGCATGTCAAGACATCAGTCAAGACACATGTCTCACGTATACTTTCTGAGGACACATGTCAAGACACCAGTCAAGACATATGTCATGCTTATTGTTCCAAGAAACGAGTCAAGACACATGACTCACGTCCAACTATGGAATATTTCTAAGGAATTCAGGGTAGCCTCCAAGGGTATATCCATTTTGTTGTGCCATGTATTAATCAGGCCACAAGAATTTCAATACCATTATCGGCGCATCAGTGAGAACTGTCACGTTGCCGATGTTACTTTCATTTCTTTCACCAGACTTCATATATTCATGACCATGAAGGACGCCTTTCGTATTCCCACGTATACGAAGGTTTTCCTTCAGCTTAATGATGAGATCCAAGCTGCAAACGCATTTCCTCGGACAGACACAAGTTGAATTTTTTTCCTAATTATGGACTATGAACAGCACACCATGCTACGATTCATAATTATGTACAGTAATGTTCAGGCTCCTGAATACTCTCAGCTTGATTTTCCATCGGAAAATCTGTGCAAATTATCTATGCTTACAAGCAGGTGCATTGTTAGACATGGTCGCTAAAATTTTCTAGCTGTCAGTAAGACACGACCACTCAACTCTTTTACGCATAGCCAGTTGATTATTCCAAAGTCTTCCTATACATTCCAGGAGAACCTACAAGGAGAAGGATGGTACCATGAGATTATGTGTCGACTACCGTCGACTTAAACAAATCACCATTCATGACCGTTATTCTCCTCCACGTATTGACGACATGTCCAATCAACCGTATAGTGTTAATCACTTTTCCAAGATCGAACTCATGAACAAGTTGCCAATAGTGACGGGTGAAAGAGCAGGACATGTCCATGACTGCTATTCGTGCACGACTCGGTCATGCTAGATTTATGATTTTGGATTAGTCTCATCAATGCTCCAACAACATTATGGACTTAATAAATTGTGTTTCCTCGAACTCCTAAACAAATTCATTAGCATTTTCATTGAGGATAACCTGACTTCATTTAAGCCTAGAGAAGAACAGGAAGACCATATTTGCACTATGTTGCAAATTCTTGACAAGAAAAATTTTACCCTAGAAAAATTTTCCAATATCAATTCTGTTTCATTACAGTGACACGCTGAATCACATGGGTTCCTACGGTTAATCTTACCATGACTCTGCTTATGCGTAAAGGAGAGAACCCTACACGACATTAGGTGTTCTAGGAAATCCTACGCTAGGAGAAGTCTGATTCAAAGACTCAGAGTTTCGCAAACTCCTAGGTATCAAGTTCTACGAAGCAAGATACAGTTACGTTCATATCTAGGTACCTGACATACCAACAGGTTAAGATAGGACACCAACAAACTGGGATGTTTTCATCATATGAAATTGTGAATCGAAAAGGGACAAGATCTCCATGGATTTCAGTTACCAGATTTCAGCAAACTCAGAAGAAGCATGATGCTAGCTGGGTTATTGTCAACAGTTTGATAAAGTCTGCAGAATCCTTACATCCGTACGGATTTCAGAACCAACAGATTGAACGAACATGTTCCAGCCAAGGCTCATCCGATCACTTGGCAATCCCTCAGCTATCGGGTCAGACAAAGATTCGTAATTGTACTCCTAACTTACTTCACGTCTTCATTCTAATTCCACGACTTGCTTTCACGCTCATGTTCATGACACTATTCACGTTCATGATGGTATTTTGGCTTACGATTTTACGTTCATTCTTTTCTCATTCTGGGAAGTTTGCAAGAACTTGAGAGACCAGACCCAAGTTTAGTATAACTCTCCATCATCAGATAGACGTTTCACGTCATATTCCACGTCTCACCTTGTAGCGTTTGGTGTTACCGCCATTATATTCTATGATCACGATATGTCTCACATGTCATGTTCATTCCACGTTCCTCATACCATGATCAAGATATGTTACACGTATCATGGATCACGATATGTTTACTCATACTACACTCGCCATATCTCCACGTAGCACGTTCAAAATTTTTCACGTATCACGTTCAAAATTTTTCACGTACTACGTTTCTTTATGTCTCGCGCATCGTTTCTAATTATCAGTTAAGTCAGATTGTCTTGCATAGTAACGTTTCAGTTACCCTTGCACGTTAACTCTTATTTTCCACGATCGAATTTAGGGGATCTACCTTCCGTTGATAACCAAGAATTTCTTCTTATTCCAAGTCAAGGTCAGGAGGACCAAGATTTATCATTAGTGTCAGGATCTTCTGAAGGAACTGTTCCAAGAGGGAGGCCACTTGGAAACGGACAAGTTCATCCGGACTTCTTATCCATTTTTCTCTTATCGATTTGACACGTCCTTTCAGTCACGTCACGTTTCATGTCTTTTCAAGACATGTCACGTTGCACGTTCCCTTCTACCATGTCACCTTCATTTCCGTTATTTTTGCATACCTTTCTAGTTTGATTCGGGTATGTTTCGCTTCCATTTACTTTATCTATAATTCGGGGACGAATTATTCTTTTTAGGGGGGAAGAATTGTAAAACCCGCATGCTTTTACCATGAATAGTGCCCTTAAGATCGTACGTCCTAGATTAAAACTTACCTTATTCAGTATTGATCACATTCATGTGCTATTAATCAAGTAAGTACATACGTGTATAACATGATAAGTATCGTTTACGTACGAACTCATGATAAGCAGTTAATAAGTATTTCACGGGAACATAATTAAATCATGATCACCATTAAAACACGAACTAAAATAATCACGTAAATACATATAATATAATTACGAGTGTAAATAATACGATAAACTACATGATAAAATAAACAGAAACACTTTAAACACGAACACGTTTAACCACGAACGAACACGAAACATCGGGACACGGAAAACATTTGGGCTACCCCATGTGGGGCCCCATACCAACGGCTACAATCAAGAAATGGGCTAAGCCCATCAAATTTACATGAAAGGGGGGTAAAGGGTAAAAAACTACTTTCATTTTTCACTTTCCAAGGAAATAATCACAAAACCTAAAAAAGTTCTTCTCCCCTCCTCTCTTCCCTTTTGTACCCGCCACCTTTAACACCACCCTAAGGGGGCGTTGGTTGATTTTGATCATAAAAACAAGTGCTAGAAACCGTGTTTGTTCATCCTCTTTCAAGCTACGTATTGGTATATCATTCTAAACCTTTCTTTTCATTTCTTTTTAATCTTTAATTATTTTCATGAACATGTTATTTTTATTTTTGTGAAAACATGATAATTAAACATAGATCTAACATGTTTTGGGGTTAATTAAAATCAAAGAACGATATAAAAGGGTGTTTGTTTTGGCCGCCTAGCATAACCAACCCGAGGGGGGGTTCGGTTTGCTTTTAGCCGCCACCACCAAGACCATTGTTGGTCTTGGTTGGTGCATGTGGGACCCATGGCAGCAAGGGGGCACAAGTACCCCGAGTTTGGCTCGGGGTACGGTGTCGAGTTCATGCCCGATTCATGGTTCGTTGGTTAAATCATGATTTATGCTACATGTTAAAATTTATGAATTATGAACTTAGGATATAAATTAATTAATAACATGAGATATTAATTAAACCATGACTTAGGTTATTTTTAATTATTAATTTAGCATGATATTAATTTAACCTAAGTATTTTATGTTATATGTTATAATTAATTAATTATTTAAAACATGCTTATAATTAATTAATTTAGACACGACTTAGGTTATGTTATTAATACATAATAATACACATTTTAACCTAAGTATTTTATTCCATTTTAATTAAAACATGTTATACTTTAATTAAAATGCTTAACCTATAGTTTAATTAAATACATGAAATAATAATTAAACTATACACTATATCATATGACTTAAGAAATAAGCTTATAAACACTTAGACTTATATGTTAGCTTATGTAACCAGCTTAATTCTATATATGGAAATCTATCTATTTCAGGCAGCTAATCTAATCATGGAAACCTTCTATATATGGAAACTTATTTAATTAAGGGAGCTAATCTATTTTTGGAAACTTTCAATTTTTAGAAACTAATCTATTTTAAGCAGTAAATTCTATTTTAGGAAACTTTCTATTTTTGGAAACTTTCTATTTTTGGAAACTTTCTATTTTTGGAAACTTTCTATTTTTGGAAACTTTCTATTTTTGGTAACTTTCTATTTTTGGAAACTTTCTATTTTTGGAAACTTTCTATTTTTGGAAACTTTCTATTTTTGGAAACCTGCTATTTTTTGGAAAGTTACTTATTATTACACAGTAAGTATAATAATACATGAAATACCAGAAATACTTAATCAGATTAATCAGAATACAAGATAAACACAGTTTAAGGCTTTAAACTGTAAACCATGACCTAAAACATACAAAGTAAGCTAAGGTGAGACATAAACCCCAGTACGTAATCAGTGATTCGATACTTATACACGTGTGTATTCATGTAGCGTTAGTGATCCAAAAGTAGGAGTCTTTCTTCCGTTCATTCACTGGACTTGAGGTACGGATTCCCGTCCTTTCAGTATGGACATTCTTTCCTTATTAGGATTTCCCCGTATTCAGCCAACTGTTTTCCCCAGTATTTGTTTTATTGTTTTGAACTGCTTATGTTTAATTAGCATAATCTATAGCCATATATAAGCATGACCAGTTTCACCTAGTTATGGAGGTACCATAACCATAACATTGGAGGCACCAATGTTATGACTTCCCCACGGCGGAGTGATTGCTCGTGGCGTCCCTTTCAGTTTTGGCCATATTGTTATATCATGTGGGGCGTATGGGTGCATCCTAGTTACATGTTTTATTCAGTATTTCATGGTGAATGTGGTGTGTGCCTTGCATCCTTCACAAGGAGTTGATCCCTCCTACCCAGACCAGTATATTAATTAGAGGCATCCCCTCTAATCAGCATGATGAGGTCACCCCTCCAAGTATTCATGCACGTGACCTTTTCATGACCTATATGGGCTATGGTATATGTATGTTAAAACAGTTTTCATAAGATAAACATAAGGCTTTTCAAACTATAAAACCAGTTTTTTCAATACTTAACCAGTCTACTCAGAACTTAGTCTTCCGCTGTTATATGTTACATGCTTATCCTATTTTCATGCTATATTGTATATCCATGCACTGAGCGTTTTGCTCAGCCGTTACTTTCCTTTCCATGTCCCAAAACGGCAGGTACCCAAGACTCGAGCATCTGGAGGACATGCATAGGATGGAAGCTGCCATAGACTTCTTCTCCTGTTTCCTTCATATATTTATGCTTGTTTAGTCTTTCATTCAGTTCATTTACTTTGTTATGTTTTGGGCTTATGTTTGGCAACCGATGTTTGATTCCGGTTTTCCCTATGGTCATGTATGTTTTACTACATATTACCTTGCATGATTTGATGACACGCCATAATTACGCGTGACATTCCATTTATCAAAATGGGGTGTTACAAAACTTGTTTTCCAAATTAGCCTCAATTTGTTGAGCATCAATGGTAGATGACAATGAAGGCGAAGACGAAGCGTTGTTAACACTCGGTGTGTTACGAGGGCTATAAACTTTAGACATATTCTCAATGACTGTCAATGCTTCTTCGACCGTTTTACACAAAAAATTACCACCCGCGGCGGCATTAAGATAATCTCGTTCATGATCGTCTAATCCATTGTAAAACATATTGATTTGATGTAAGTCGTAAAAAACCGTGATGAGGACATTCATGCAACTTTCCTTAAACCTATTCCAAGCCGTTGAAAAACTCTCATTATAGTGTTGTGAAAACTTTGAAATCTCGTTTTTCAAATGTGTAGTCTTAACGGGCGGGAAAAATTGGTTCACGAACTTTGAAACGAGATCCTTCCACGTCAATATAGAATTGGGTGGCTCTTTCTCTAACCAAATTTTAACGGGCCCCGCTAAGGAATACAGAAAAAGCATCATCTTAATCACGTCATTCGAGACGTCCTTAAACTTGTAAGTCGACGAAGACGATTGAAATGGCGAATGTGGTTATGAGGGTTCTCCTTTTCGTCACCACGAAACTTGTTAGCTTGGATCATGGATAATAAACCCGTCTTAACCTCAAAATTTTCCACAAGGATAGTGGGAATCACAATCGCTTCTCCATAACCCTCGGTGGGAGCTTGAAGCAACTCCATCATAGTACGATTAGCCATGTAAGCTTCTTGTTCTACAATGGGTTCGACAATGGGAGATTCTTCACTAGAAGGAGTTTGGTTTCCTTCTTTTTGACGACGTTTACGTGCACGTTTTGCTTTAGAGCGAGTTTGCATAAATGTAACGTACAATGTGGGGTGAGCAAAGTAGATTATTTTTGGTGTTTTAACATTTTTCAATTTTTTTGTGCTTTTGATTGTTTTTAACTTTTTTGGACATTTCTTTTGAATTACGTAGACACAAATCTAAAAATCTCTCCTCGAATCGATTTCTCGATTAAAGGAGCCTCAAGGAATGAAAAAGATCACGTTGAGTGAACACCTTCTATGACTTTAGAACGTTGGTGGAACACCAAAACGTTCAAGAGGGTTTAATCTTTGAAACCAAGCAAATATATATGATACGTAGATAATACTTTGGTGGCAAACCCTCGATTAGTCCTTTTTCTTAAAAAACGCACAAGCAAGCGGGGGAAACGAGGCGACGCGAAGCACTTAAGAGCCTTTTTCCTTTAGGTCGTGAAATACAACCGCCTTATACCCACCTTATAGTTTGTGTTAATCAAAATTAAGCTTCTCGGAAGTAATTATCTATTTTGCCTTTTTCTTTTACTTTAGATTCGAATACAATAATTAAGTGATGAAATCCCTATTAAGGATGCGTTTTCACGCTTTTGGAGATATTGTGGATTTATTGTGATATGTATACACTATAGTAATAATATTTATAAAAAGAACGAAAACCAATAATACGTATGATTGTTGGGAATAAATATAAGAGTGTTAGTTCCCCCTGATGGTTGGTCAGAGTTTCCCCTACTAGAGTAAGTTCCCCCTGCTAAATAACAAAGGTAGGAGGATTGGTCCCCCTGCTGAAGTCACAGACCCTGCTACTAAGATAAACTTGGAAGAGATTATAACGCGTTTCAGTTACTACTCCAAGATAGTTTCCTAGTTTGTTAGTAGTGATCTTGTATGTGAGTCCTTGTCATATAAAAGGACTCACTAGGTTGTCATGAAAAACATATCTTTCTCTGTTCATTTCATTTCATACATTAAGGTATTGTAACCCTAATACCACTATTGGGTATTCGTATATGTATGATATATTAAAGTTCAACGTTTAAGTTAATCATTTGTTCTTGTGCTAAATACTACATTCCGCATCTTGATTAGTTACTTTGTGTTGCAAAGTTTCTCTAGTGTTAGATTGAATTTATTCTTTCTACCACAACCCTTATACAAGCTAAGGTTTAAGATCTATGTTTTGGATCAACAAGTGGTATCAGAGCTTGTTGAGAAACGTTGATTAAACTAAGAACAAAACATCTCTCACAACCAACATCAACCATGTCTTCAGACTCTAATTCATCCTCAACCAACAACAACTCTCTCAAACTACCCATTTTGGATTATGAAAACTTCGAATTATGGGAGTTCAGGATTCAACAATACCTCAAGATGGAACACTATGTTCTATTAGAGATCATAGAGTTTGGTGATCAATTTTCCAAGACTATACCAGTTGAAGAAAAAGATAAGGGAGAAGAAAAAGGTGAAAGCTCCAAAGGTGACAGCAAGAAGAAGTCTGCTGCTCTTGCTGACAAGGAGATACTAGCAAGAAGGCATGATGTCAGGGCTCACAGTTCTTTGCTGTTGGATCTACCTGATAGACATCAGCTAAGGTTCAGAAAGCATAAGACAACTAAGGAACTCTAGGAAGCAATAGGCAAAACATTTGGAGGGAATGAGGCTACATAGAAGAAGAAAAAGAATCAAATACTTGATCAATTTGCTTCTTTCAAAGCAATTGGTGATGAAGCAATTGGTGCTATCTATAATAAGGCTTCAAGATCTGGTTGCTCAATTGGATTTCATTGAAATAGAAGTGACAAGAGAACAGGTGAATACCAGATTCCTCAACAGCCTTTAGAAAGAATGGTTTGTCTACAAAGCCATTTGGCAGAATAGGGATGACATAGATGACAAGAACATTGACGACATATACAATAACTTGAAAGTTTTTGAGCCAGTAGTCAATGAGATAAAGTCATTAGGAACCATCCCCACTAATTCAAGTGGATCTGCTGATTCCCCTGCTAACATGGCCTTCATATCTCACAGCAATAGAATCTCCAAAGGCTATGGGATTGAAGTTTCCCCTACTACCCATTCCCCTGCTGCAAGATCTGATCATCTTATGATGAAGAAAGGTCTGCAACATTCAGCCTTGACACTGCTTGTGCTTTCATAGCATCCCAAGGATCACAAGGATCTACTGTGTTACATGAAGATCTGAATCAAATCAGTAAACAAGGACTGGAGGAGATGGACATCAAGTGGAACATGGCTCTACTCAGCATGAGGGCCAACAAATTTTACAAGAAATATGGGAAGAAGATTTACATAAATCCCTCTGATGTATCTGGATTTGACAAATTAAAGGTGGAGTGCTACAACTGTGGTAAGAGAGGCCATTTTGCTAGGGAGTGCAGTGGGCCAAAGAATGGAAGCAGCTATAGGAAGGAAAGCAGTGATGATGATTCTGGTGTTAAGGCTATTGTAGCCATGCAAGGGGTAGATGGAGCAGGTGGATGGGACTGGAGTGCTATGACAGAGAGTGTTGAAAGAAATCAAGCATTAGTTGCTGAAGGGAAAGAGAAAGATTTTGCTCTTATGACTATGTCAAGCTCTAGTTCAGACAGTGAGGTATATGATGATTCATATTGTACTAAAGCTTGTAGAAAAAATACTGAGTCATTGAGTGATCAAATAAGAAAGTTAAAAGTTGATTACATTAATTGTGATAATGACCTTGATAACTATAAACGTGCGTTAGAACAGCTAGAGTCCACCATAAGAGAGTATAAACAAAGAGAAAATGATTATAGAGATCATATTGTCGTATTAGAGAGAGATGCTAAAGAAAATAATGATTCCATTAAAGAATTAACTGCTGAATTAGATGTTTTTAGGTCTAACAAGAAGATAGATGAACAAACTGTTGAAAATTTGGAAAAGCTTCTAAATATTTAACTTAAGCAGTTGAAATTGGGCAGTCTCCTAGGGAAAAAACAGTTTTTGGTGTAAAAAATGAGCATGCTACTACTCTACCACCACCTGCCAATATACATGCACCATTCCATAGAAAAGATTTATCTTGGACTGGTCTTTCTTGTTTCAAAAAGCAGGAAGATATTGAATTTGACTTAAATGCATACATACCTAACAATCTAGAAACAGAAGAATCACTAGTGAAAACTAGTGTTGTTAGGGACTTTGAAAAGGAACAAATTGCTTTAAAATAGTGGAAAATAGATAACCCTGTACTCTTTTCAAGAGAAAGATTATTTGGAAGTGATTCAAGTTCTAAGAGTAGTTCATCCAGAACCTCCAACAGATCTAAATCAGGATCAAACCCCTCTAAGACTATTGTCAAATATGTTGGTATGTATAGGCCTATTAGAGGTAATCAGAGAAATTAGAATGACCAAAAGTATCATCAATTATGAGAGGACTTTGTGATAAAGACCAAACCTTGTTTCACATGTGGCAGTTTTGATCACACTTATCAAGACTGTCAGGCACCAATGGATGTGGTGGATGCAAATCCTTTAAAGGATATGCAACCAAAAGCCATTCTCTTAAATGCAAGGGCAAAATCTTTTTCCCCTGCTAAGTATGTTGCGCCTGCTTTGAGAAACAAGGTATCTGATAAGAATGTAGTTCCTGTACTAAGAAAGGTGAATGATGCATGTCCCATGTCTAGCTCTTACATGACCAAACCAGCACCTCATACTGCATATAAATCTGTCTATAGACCCTACCAACAAACCAATAGAGGCCAAAATAAAAGATGGATTCCTTCTACTATGTATAGGGATTCCCCTACTAAGTCTAGGATATCTCCTGCTAGCAAAGTTTTTCCCTCTAAAAATATGGGAATATGGGGAAAAGCTGTGAAAGCCTCAGCTCATTGGGTTTGGGTACCCAAAAGGGGTACTCAATCCAATGGTGTATCTCTAGTCTTTGACATGTTATCTTACATTGATACACGAGGTAGATCCAAGTATTTAATGGCTTGGGTCCCCAAGAGAAACTAAATTGTTTTTCTTTTTGCAGGTAACAAAGCAGACAAGAAATGATAAAGCCTATTGGGATAGTGGATGCTCAAGGAGCATGACTGGACATAAATCCTACCTGTCTAACTTTGTTCCCCTGCATGACAATGATGGTGTTTCTTTTGGAGATGAGCATGGAACAATCACAGGAAAAGGAACTATTGTCACCACTGGGATGACATTTGATAATGTCTACTTGGTGAAAGAGCTAAAGTACAATCTCTTTAGTGTGTCCCAGATGACTGATAACAAGAATTTTGTCCTGTTTATTGATACTGAATGTCTTGTGTTGGGGAATGAGTATGTTTTACCACCAAACACCCCTATTATGCTCAAAACTCCAAGACAGAAGAATATGTACACAATTGATCTCAAGGACATCTCTCTTCAAGACAATGAAAATTGTTTCATTGCCAAAGTATCAATTGATGAATGCAAGAAATGGCATAGAAGACTTGGTCATCTTAACTTCAAGAACATGAATAAACTGGTCAAGTATAATCTAGTTCATGGTCTTCCTTCCAAGTCCTTTGCAAATGATCATACTTGTGCTGCTTGCCTGAAAGGGAAGCAACATAGAGCCTCTTGCAAGTCAAAAACAAGCATGTCCACTACCAAGCCATTGGAATTACTACACATGGATATGTTTGGTCCTACTTCTGTGGCAAGCATAATGAAGAAATGGTACTGCCTTGTGATTACTGATGATTTTTCAAGGTTCACATGGACATTCTTTCTGTTTGAAAAGAGTGACACAGCAGATGTACTCAGAGGGTTTATCAATCAGATTGAACTTTCTAAAAGTATGAAGGTAGTGACCATGAGATCAGACAAAGGTGGTGAATTCAGAAACAAGAAACTGGACACATTTTGCACAAACAAAGGAATAAAGAGGGAATACAATATAGCAAGAACACCTCAACAAAATGGAGTTGCAGAAAGAAGAAACAGGACACTTATTGAAGCTGCAAGGACTATGCTATATGATTCCAAGCTTCTAGTTATCTTTTGGGCTGAAGCTGTAGCCACTGCTTGTTATGTTCAAAACAGGGCCTTGGTGGTAAAGGCACACAACAAGACCCCTTATCAGCTGTTCAATGGCAGACCCCCCTTGATTGACATCTTTAGACCATTTGGATGTCATGTGATCATTATGAACACAACTTACAACTTAGGCAAGTTCAATGAAAAAGGGGATGATGGGTACTTTATTGCTTACTCATTAAACAGCAAGGGATATAGGGTCTTCAACAAGAAGACAAATAAAGTGACAGAAAATCTCCATTTAGATTTTCTTGAAGACAAGCCTGAAGATGTACAAACAGATCCTGATTGGTTCTTTGACATTGAAGTACTTTCAAAATCTATGAATTATGTGCCTGTTGCTTTTCAAAATACTAACATTTGAGGTACAAAAGAACCAACTACTGTGGAGAAGCCACCAATGAGGTACATGACGGTTCCCTCATTGTTTCCCATTGATGATGCTGCTACTAAAACAGGTGAAGAAGATGACACATCTCAAAGGAAGGAGCAGTCAATCCCTTCCCCTGCTAAGTCAATTCCTAAAAGCAGGGGAATGGCTGAAAGCAGTGGAATCCAGGATTCCCCTGCTAGACCAAATGTTTCCCCTGTTAATAATGAACCGGTTATCAGTGATGTTAATGAAGAAGAAAGAGAATCCCCACTCATTTCCTCATCTTCACCTATCACTGGTGGTCCACTCATATCCAACAGTGGAAGCAGAATAATTAGGAATAGAGGTCCAAGTTATTCAGAGCTGCATTCAGCTCATCAGCATCCATCCCTCAGTCATGCAGTATCATTTGGATGCTCTTTTGAGTATTTCTTTCCCAATCAAGATAGCCCTATAAATCCTGATTTGGAAGAGGATGAAACAGAAGTAATCATGGGCATGCAGCCTACCTACAGAATCAATAAAGATCACCCCAATCACAAATCATAGGTGATCTTGAGACTCCCAGACAAATAAGGTATTCGGCAAAGGAACACAACTTCATTGCCAACATTACTATGAAGTTTAACCATGACAATATGCAATGTTGTCTGTTTACTGCCTTTTTGTCACAAGAAGAGCCAAAGAAGATCTTTCAGGCTCTCAATGATCCAAGCTGGGTTGAAGATATGCAAGAATAACTCTTACTGTTTAACATCCAAGAAGTTTGGATTCTGGTAGATTTTCCAAAATGGGCAAGGCCCATTAGGACAAAGTGGGTGCTCAGGAACAAAAAGGATGAGAGGGGTTTGTAGTCAGAAAAAAAGCAAGGCTGGTAGCACAGGGATATACTCAGGAAGAAGGTATTGATTATGAGGAGGTCTTTGCTCCAGTAGCCAAAATTGAAGCCATCAGATTGTTTCTGGCTTATGCTTCCTTCATGGACTTCACAGTATACCAAATGGATGTTAAGATTGCCTTTTTATATGGCACCATTGATGAAGAAATCTATGTTATGCAACCTCCAGGATTTGAAGACCCAGAACACCCAGACAAAGTGTACAAGGTGAAGAAGGCTATGTATGGACTTCATCAAGCTCCCAGGGCTTGGTATGGAACTCTTTCTAAATACCTGTTGGATAATGGCTTCAACGTAGGGAAAATTGACCAGACCCTGTTTATCAAGAAACAAAAGGGTGACTTTCTTTTGGTGCAAGTATATGTGGATGACATCATCTTTGGATCCACAAACTCAATGCTTAGCAAAGAGTTTGCCAAGTGGATGCAGGATAAATTTCAAATGAGTGCAATGGGTGAACTCAACTTCTTTTTGGGGTTATAAGTTAATCAGAGGAAAGATGGAATCTTTATCTCACAAGACAAGTATGTGGCTGAAATTGTGAAGAAGTTTGGAAGTGTGAAGGAAAGAAAGTTTCCACTCCAATGGATAAGGAGCATCCTTGGGGCAAAGATGGCCCTGGAAAGCCTATTGATGTCAGGAATTATATGTCCATGATTGGATCTCTCATGTACCTTACAGCTTCAAGACCTGACATCATGTTTGCAGTCTGCCTATGTGCAAGATACCAAGTGGCACGTACAGAGTGTCATCTGTTTGCTGTGAAGAGAATTTTTAGGTATTTGAAGTGTCATTCAACCTTAGGACTTTGGTATCCCAAGGAGTCACCATTTGAGCTGGTATCCTATTCAGATAGTGATTATGCTGGAGACAAAAATGATAGGAAGTCTACAATAGGTGGATGTCAGTTTTTGGGAAGCAGGCTTATATCTTGGCAGTGTAAAAATCAGACTATTCTGGCCACATCCACAATTGAAGTTGAGTATGTAGCAGCTACTGCATGTTGTGGACAAGTGCTTTGGGTTCAGAACCAGCTGCTTAATTATGGGTACCATTTTCTTAAAAGCAAGATATTTTAACAGCACAATTTGCATTATTAAAAATCCTGTTTTTCATAACAAGACTAAACATATTGAAATCAAACATCATTTTATTAGAGATTGTTTTGAAAAAGGATTGATTGTCCCAGAGGCAATTGATACAGAACTAAATGTTGTTGATCTATTGACAAAAGCTTTTGATGTGGGGAGGTTTCAGTACTTGGTTGCAAGTATTGGAATGGTCACTCCCTAAAAATTGATGTCTAATTTGTCTTGTATATTTAGGATTTCTTTATTGCTGTTGTTGTACATATGTTAGTCACTTTTTCCATTATTCTTCATTTCACTACTTTTGAACAAAGATTCCCCTGCTGGGGTTCATCCCCCTGCTAAGGCATTTTCCCCTTCTAAGAGGTATTCTCTTAACTTGGGTTTGTTCTTTTTAAAGTGGTTCTATGTAGTTATTAGACTAGCAATGCATAGATCCAAATGGAGCATACTATATCATGGGAGGATCAGGTATATGCTGTATGTTTCAGGGGAGGTTAGGTCACACCTTTAGGATTTAGGGTATCCTTAGGATACTCATATTATGATTCTAGATCATATACACTGGTGAGTAGGGGTTTGGGACAATGAAGACTTGTTGCAAAGCCTGTTGGAGTTCCGAAACCTTGAGGAACTGTAATGTGTACTTAAAATTCTTTATTCACCAGCTTGATGTCTAAATTAAGATTTTTAGTGCATATTGCCAAGACCAACTAACCATAGCAAGGGAATGGTAGGGATGGAGATTGGGTATGCTTATTTTCTTGGGTTGACCATGTGCAGGGTTGCTTATGTGTTAACTCTTTCTGTTTAGAACTTTGCTGAATGGAGGACTCTTGAGTTTCTATGTATCTAACTTGTTTTTACATGAGTGTGCATTAGAGCAGAGCTATTTAGCATTGATCTATTCAGGATTAGTCTAATACCCTTAGGAAAGTTTCCCCTTCTTTAATTTTTGATACCCCTGCTAATACAACATTCCGTTGGCCAACAATACCGTTGGCCAACAATACCGTTTCCCTGCTTATAGCCGTTGGGCCTACGTGCTAACTTTTTGGTTAGGGAATATTTTATTCTTTTCAAAATATATTTAAGGTGCTTTATTTTGTGATTGGTAAACTTTTCTTTATTATCTCAAATAAATTACTTTCTTATCAAGATTTATTTCTGATATTTTGCAATTTGAAAATTTGGTCCAATCATCGCTCTTCAATTCGCCTATATAAACTCAATTCCCTTAACCAACAGGCCTAACTCACTCTTTCGATCAAATCCCACTATTTTTTCACAAATATAAACCTTCAAACTTTTTCAACACTTTTCATGTCTCTCAAAATTGCTGCTAATAACAATCAAATTGCCCTTTTACATGATGAAACAGTAGAATTCACTGATGCAGTGGCTTTTCTAAAATCATCATATTTTAGAGTAGCTCTTCTCATTAATCCCAGGATTTACACCTCTCATATCCAAGATTTTTGTTCTAATTCCATGACCAAAACAGTGGATGGAGAGGTAACAATTCAGAGCATGGTAGATGGCCATCCCAAGGTAATTACACTTGCCTCTATTCGAGACAAGCTTGTCTTGGATGATGAGGATGGGGTTGCTAACCTACCTGATGCCGAAATTTTTGAGGTTCTTGAAAAGTTGGGTACACTCTTTCTGAAAATCAAAAGTTTAAGTTTGCTAAAGGTCAGTTTGCCCCACATTGGAAATATTTGATTCATACAATTTTACAATGTTTGTCACCTAAACCACTGCTTTTAATGAATTTGAAAGTGAGGTTGCTTCTGCCCTGATATGCTTAGCATCAGGGCGGAAGTATTGTTTTTATCAAATGATTTTCTAAGGAATGGTCAAGAACGTTACAAGCAGTTCTAAATTTTGTATGTATCCAAGGTTTATACAACGTTTGCTGAATATGAGTCAACATGGTCCTATCAAACACAAACGCCAATTTACAGCCAACAAACATACTACCAAACTGTTTACCACACTTGCTGCACCAACTCCACAATTTTCTGGCAGGGCTATTCCACTCACTCCCATAATGATGAAACAAATCAGACGAGAAGCAGCTAAAACAAAAGTATCCAAACACACACCATCTGATTCCCCTGCCAAACTGATGATACCCCTGCCAGCTCTCTACCCCCTGCTGATCCAAAACATGAAAGGAGAACCAAAACCAAGTTTTCCAGGTCTCCTTTTCCTGGTGAATCTTCAAAAGTAGTAGAGAGGAGAGTCTCTAAAAGGTTGGAGCACACTGGGGGTTTGGCTGCCACTATTGTCTCATCTCCAACGGATTAGCAGGATAGTGATACCATAAGTAAGTCCTCTCCCTCACTCAGTTATACTCAAAGAGGGGAGCAATCTCTTCCTAGGATTGAGAGCAGAATGAAACCACTATCCATCTTGGAATTTACGAATATGTGCATTAGCTTACAAGAGCAAAATGCGCAACTTGTAAAAACTGTCAAAAAGCAAGGTTTGGTTATCAACAAGTTAGAGACCAGACTTACTACACTTGAGGGGAGGAGAATTCCTAAGCTTATTATCTCCACTGATGAGGATGCTTCCAAAGGGGAGGAAGTTCCTCAAACAGAAGGGTCTACTCAGTGGTATGCATATCCTGGTGAACATGATCTAGGACAAGAAAAGGTGTCAAGTGCTGAGAAAGGAGGTGATAAGGGGTGTTCCACAAAAGATATTGCCCAAACCTTGTTGACTATGGGCAATAAAGAAGAAGCCCCTACTTTTACAAAAGTTTCCCCTACTAAAATTGATCCCCCTACTGTAAGTCCTTCCCCTGCTAAACGTATTACTCAAACATTTGTTAGGAAGAACAGAAGGTAACCAGCTCAGAAGGGAATAAAAATTGGGGAACCTGCAAAAAAAAAACCAGCAGTGGATCCAAAAGACAAGGGAAAGGGGAAAATGATTGAACAACCCAAGAGAAAGTACAAGCACAAAACGCCTGAACAACTAAGGGCTCAAGAAGAATATGACGAACAGGTAGCTCTTAGACTTCAAGAAGAAGAGCTACACATGCAAGATCAGAGAATGCAACAAATGAGATCCAAAGAAATGCTCAAACAGATTGAAATCATGCATAGAGAGATAGATGAAAGGGTAACTCATGTTCAAGAATTTCTAGATCAATGGGAAAAGGAGTTGTGAATGCTCCTTTGGAAAACAGGTATGAACTAACTCTTTTGGTGTTCAAATATCAAAAGGAATATCTGGAAAGAAGTGTGAGTCAGATTCAAAAGGAAAAGTATTTGAAGTCTGAAAAGGGGAGCCTGACACACTACAAAGCTATGCTCAAAAGACACAAGAGGTGGACTGATGCTCACTTAAAAAACATGACTTTTGAGGATATAGAGAAGGCAGTCAGACCAATTCTAAAAGAGACTAATGTGGATGACTTCATAGGTATAAACACTCTTGAAGAGGTTGAGTATCTCAGGAGGAAAAATGAGATGATGTAGAGAGCTAGGGAGTCCAGAAAAAGAAAGGCTGAAGGAATAGCAGTGGAAACAACACAAGCATGTGCATCATCCCAAGCACGTGCAACTTTTCCAGAAATTGAGAGATCTATTCTCAATACACAAAGAGCAGCCAAAAGGTTAAAAAGGATGGAAAAGGTTGGTATAGTTACTAACGAAACTCAACATCACTCCAATGAAGAAATAAATAAGCATCTGATTGTGCAAGAGAATGATGAAATCCCACCAAGTGAGTTTGGGATGAAGTATGCCATAGTAGATTATGTTGTTTATGAGCATAGGGGAATGTCTTGGTGGAAGCTTACAAGAGCTGACAATACAGCACATACATTTTTAAGAATAGATATTCTATTTCAAACTTTAGATAGTGAGGACTTAGATGATCTACGAAAGCTTTTGAAGAAGATATTTGCAGCAAACCATCCTACTATGGATGGTGTAGAGAAGGACTGGGTGATTTGGGACTGCATGCACAGGATGTATGAGCATGAGATGTTTGATCCTATCTTTGATGTAGTAAATGGGGGAAATCTGCTGTATTGGAAGTTGTTTACCAATTCTGTTGTTTATGAGGTAACCATGGAAGGTGTAAGTGTTTATTTGCTTAATCATCGTTAAAATCCTTTCACTCAAGATACCTTGAAGAAGCTGGCACATGCTGACTTGATTGTAGATGCTAAAGCACATGTTGCTTATGATTTGGTAAGGTTAATGTATAGTCAACTTTGGCCAGGAACTTTGTAAGCATCCTCATCAACTAGCATTTATTCAGAAACTTGTCTTTAGGCTAAAGCACAAGTTTAGGGGAGGATTGTTGGGAGTAAATATAAGAGTGTTAGTTCCCCCTACTGGTTGGTCAAAGTTTACCCTGCTAGAGTAAGTTCCCCCTGCTAAATAACAAAGGCAGGGGGATTGGTCCCCCTGCTGAAGTCAAATAACCTGCTACTAAGATAAACTTGGAAGAGATTATAAAGCGTTTCAGTCACTACTCTGATATAGTTTCCTAGTTTGTTAGTAGTGATCTTGTACGTGAGTCCTTGTGCTATAAAAGGACTCACTAGGTTGTCATGAAAAACATGTCCTTCTCTGTTCATTTCATTTCATACTTTAAGGTTTTGTAACCCTAATACCACTATTCGGTATTCGTATATCTATGATATATTAAAGTTCAATGTTTGAGTTAATCATTTGTTCTTGTGCTAAACACTACATTCCGCATCTTGTTTAGTTACTTTGTGTTGGAAAGTTTCTCTAGTGTTAGATTGAATTTATTCTTTCTACCACAACCCTTAAACAAGCTAAGGTTTAAGATCTGAGTTTGTGATCAACAATGATTAGAGTGCTAATCACACAAATACTATTTATGGATAATATCTAAAACAAAATTGTTCAAATTTAAGACAACACGCCTCCCTGGCAGCGGCGCCAAAATGATATGTAGTAAAATACGTCTTTTAGGAAAAAGAGCGTATAAAGTGGTAAGCACTAAGCGTACGTTTAGGAAAACGTATACACTTATGACCCTTTGTGTGACTTCGTTCTCGAAGAGGATTAATGTGTCTGTTAAACTTGTTAAATGTGAGATTATTATTGATGAAAGAAAAAGGGGAGAAGAAAATGACGGATTATGAAGAAAATTACACTAAGACGAAAAACGCGGATTCACGCAAATCTAGGTAAAATGAAAAATTACTCTAAAAATTCCCAAAAAATCATAACTAATTCATAAAAATCTAATTAGCGTTTACAAATGATCAAAACTTTTTCAAACCTTTTATTTAATTAATATTTAAATTTTTAATGCTAATTAAAGCCCTAAAAATCAAATAAATTAGTAAAAAGCCCAAATAAAGTTTATTCAACTTGTAAACCTCAAAATGACTTAATAAAATTAAAAAGTATTTTTCCATAATTTTTAAACCTATTAAAAATATTTAAAATAATTAAAAACTAAAAATGAATATTAATATAATATTAAAAATTCAAAATTTATAAAAAATTCTAAAAACTTGAAAACTAGTTTATTTTAACCTAATTAAACTAGAAAGGAACTTGAAATTACCTAACTACCTCTATTGGGCCTCCAAATGGGCCAAAATAAAAAACAGTCCAATAAGATGGGCTTTTTGGCCCAAAAAGAAAAGAGTCAACCAATTTAGCCCAAAAACTATAGTCTGACTTAATATTTGATTTTAAACAAAAAACTCTAAAGCCCCAAAAGCTAAAAGTGAGCTTATCACATCTTAATAAACACCCAGCTTATTCTTAATGGGCCAATAAGCCGATTAAGCTATAAGCTGATGCCATAAACTGAAAATTAACACACATCCTTTTCTTGGGATTATAAAGATGTTTGTAAAAAGAAATTTTGAAAAAGCACACTCAATAAGCCAGAAATAAGCTAAGTATGTCTTCACAAAAAGACAAAATAGTCATTTTTTTAGTTATAGACCACTTCAGGACTTGATTTTTCTTGCAAAAGGTTCTAAATAACTTAATTAAGACAGATCAATCATAAAATATCCAATAAGCTAAGCCAAATAAGCTGAAACAGTTCATAAGCACTTTTGAAAAAGTCAAATAAGTTCGTTTTCTAGTCAAACCCTAATACCAAAAGCTGTAAACTTCAAAACTGACTAATTAAAGCTATTAGTGGCTACCAACAGTGGGAAAGGAGTTTCCACTGCTTGAAATGAGAATGCTCTTTTGAGCTTGTTTTACTTGGTGATTTTGGATAATAAAGGCACCCCTACAACCACTAAGTTGTAGGGAGTCACAAATAAGCAACAAAAACACAAATCACACAGCCAAATGATATAGTTAAATCAAAACATTCCTAGATATGCAAAGAACTAGGTCTGATGTTTTCTTTCTGGTGCAATTGACTAAATGGTGAACTTTGGAGCCTCAAAACTAACAACATAGCATACAAGAATCCAAACTAAAAGCATACAATCCTATCTTAGCATCAAAACTAACTGATGACCAAGTTTCACTTCTTAAAAACCTTAATCAAACTAGTTTTAGGTTGTGATTCAGTTTTGAGTGTTTATGTCACCAAGTATGTAGATTTTAGAGCTAAACCACACCAAATCAGAACCAAAAACCAATTGACCTTTTAAATCTACTCAAATACAACTAACACTTAAACAGACTGCAAATCCAAACACCCTTTTAAACTGACTTGATAAAAATTAACAAAGACTTTCTTGAGAACCAATCTTTTCAAAAACAAGAATTTGATTTAATCAAACTTTAAAAAACTTACTAAATCAAAAACACTTAACATCACTTATCAGAAAACCAACAAGCAGATTCAAGTAGCATGCATTTTTTTTCAGGAAAATAAAAAAGGTAAGATAAGAAGGTGATACCTCCTCCCAATGGCTTCCTACACGAGGCAGCTAAGCTCCCCTAAGCTTGACCAACAGCTAGGTTCAGCTAGGGGTATCTTGGATGAAATGAAGTGGCAACCAAGACTACAACAGTCAAGGTTGGGACACTTTGTGGTGAGATGGCTGTTTTGAGACAAAGAAAGCAAACAATCCTTTCCCCTTATTGAATCAACACCACAATCTACCAGCATATGATGAGATTAACAAAGAGATAAGGGGTTAGTACCACGTAACAGGATAAGCAAATAAGTAAAACAAAGAGTAAACAGATTTTACCAAAGATTTTTTAGTCCCCGCAATTTGAAACTTCCCAAGACAAAGACTTAACTTCACCTTGATAACTTCTTATCGGGGTGAGACGATCAATCTATGGTTCAAAAACACTTAAGTGCTTGAAAAAGGAATTATGAACAAATCAAAGATTTATGAAAAACTTTTGAAACAAAAATGCATAAAACTTAAGAACTTTTATGAACGAATTAAAAAACAAGTAAATAACAATAATAGATATAATAAAAGGGATTTGGGCTTTTCTTGTCAACAAACAATTCTAACTTTCATTCATGAGAAGCAGATTTACAAGTTGTGACCAAACTTAGAAAAAACAAAGAACAACTTGAATGAAAATGCTAAGTGTCCTTATATAGGGACTACAAGAACTCAAATACTAGTAAACCCTAATGTCTAAGTTTCCAGAACTGCCCTTGAGAAGATTTGTATATTGGTGGTTATGCCCAAATTTGAAAATGATTCTTGCTTCATGTGACTATCCCATGTGAATTGGCAGCTTGAAAAGTGATCTTGGGCGTCCAAATGAGCGTAGGGGAAAAGCTAATAATGTGGGGCATTGATTCACTATCACATTTTTGTCTTCATTTAAAAGGTGTAGTAGGGGAGGGTTCTGTTGGAAATACATTTTACGTATTAGAAAGGATCGGTCACTCCAACAATAGTCCATGATATAGCTCGTAGTTTAGTTATTTACATTCATTAAACAAAGCCCAAAACCGAGCCCATGAAATGTATGGGCCGGCGGCCTAATGTAAACCCAAGCCCATCTCATGGGCTTAGGTATATAAACCCTCTCCTTAGATGGAGAGGGTGTGTGGTTATTCACTTTTCACATAGTAAACATTGGTTTTCTCTCTCTAAGAGTGTGTGTAATCCACCATCTCTCTATCTCTTTCTCTCTCTAAAATATAAGTATAGATTTACAAATCTTCAAATGGTATCAAGAGCTTGGGATGAAATATAGGTTTGTTTTAGTGTTGCGTATGTTTTATAAACATATCGTAGGATTTTGAGTTTTCTTTGCCGAATCATCAAAATTTTTCGTGTTTGTTTGTGTTCTAAAGTCGAATACAGTCTTTAATCGTGTCGTAGTATCTTGGGTATCTTGGTTTTTGGATAAAACTCAAGTTTTTTGGATCGAAAGTTGCAAAATTTCTTGTTTCTCATCATTCTGAAATTCTTGCAAGGTTTCCATCGGAAAGTACAACGTGAGGGTAGTCTGATCGCAATAACCTATTGGTTCCACTTTGCGATCACTGGAGTTAAACATCTTATTCCGACGTGACATTCGGATCTAACATTGCGATCTGGGATTCCGACGGCTTTAAGGATTCTAGTGACGTCACTCTGTCCATTTTATTTTAGCAACATTCCGATCTGGATATTTCGATCTGGATATTCCGATCTGGACATTAAGATAGTGTGACATTCCGATCTGGACATTCCGATAGTGACATTCCGATAGTGACATTCCGATAGTGACATTCTGATAGAGACATTCCAATCTGGACATTAAGATCGTGTGACATTCCGATCTGGACTTTCCGATAGTGACATTCCGATCTGGCATTCCGATCTAGACATTCCGACAATCCAAAAATTATTCCTTAAAAAATGTAATTTTGACTTGGAATTTTTGGTTTATCGAGAACATAGTTTAGGGGATTTTAACATTGTTTCTCGACTTCAACACAAAAACACTTAACCTTATTTCATTGTTCGATCAACTTTGTAAATCTTAACTTATTGAAATGGAGTACACATCTCTTACGGATAAGTCCATCCTCTCGGGTACGGATAATCGTCCACCAATGTTGGTGAAGACTATGTATGAGGAATGGGCTTCCCGAATGGAACTTTATATGTTGAACAAGGAGAATGGACATCTAATTTGGGCATCAGTGCTCAATGGACCATTAGATTATGGTACAGTGACGGAAGGTACGACTACTCGTCCTCGCACTACGGGTGAGTTGACTAGAGATATGAAGATTCAAGATAAATGTGATAAGTATGCTACAAACATCATTCTCCAAGCCCTTCCTCCAGATGTCTACAAACTCGTCAGCAAACATAAAGTCGCCAAAGAGTTATGGGATAGAATTCGTGTTCTAACGCAAGGCACCTCGTTAACCAAACAAGAACGAGAGTGTAAGCTTTATGATACTTTTGATAAGTTTGCCTATGTGCCAGGGGAGACTCTCAATGACTACTATCTGAGATTTACCCTATTGTTGAATGAGCTCAATATCTATGGCATGGCAATTCCTACCTTTCAATTGAACACCAAGTATTTGAACACTCTTCCTCCATAATGGAAAAAATACGTGACGGATGTTAAATTGGCTAAGGACTTGCATAACACCAACGTGGATCAACTTCAAGCTTTTCTTCAACAACGCGGATGCCATGTGATCGAGGCTCAGTTGTCTACACCTCAAGTTCATGATCCACTTGCAATGTATGCTTCTCAACAAAACATGGCTTATACTTATCAACAACCATCATACTTGCAGCAGCCACCACCACACATCTATCAGCAACCACATCAACCATCTTATCAACCACCAATGATGCCACAGCAAGAATATCAACAAAGTGTTCATCAACAATCTTTTCAACAGCAACCACTATATCAGACATCACCATCACAAGCCAACACTTCTCCATTGGGCTATACTCCTCAGCAAGGATATTTTCCAATAGAAGCACAACCAGTACAAGCTTTCTACTCTAATGAACTTCCACCAATCCAAGCACCGATCTTTACTCCAAATGATACGCCAGCTGATGTTCTAAACCATCTCACAGCCTACTTGTCAAAACTTGTTGAAACTAGAGGATTTCCACCAACAAACAATCAGCTCCGCACTTCATCAAATCCTCGACAACAAGCTACTGTTCAAGATGGTCAAGTGACGGTGCAACCTATTCAGGGAAGGCAAAATTCATATGGACCTCCTACAAGGACTGGGAACAATCAAGCTGTGAATTCTCAAGCTAGTAGAAATGGGACTCCTATTGGTCCTAAGAAGGTTGTGACTTGCTACAATTGCCGAGGACAAGGTCATATGGCTAGGGAATGCACTCAGCCGAAAAGGAGAAGGGATGATGCATGGTTTCGTGAAAAGATGTATTTGGTTGATGCTCAGTCCAAGGGGAAGATTTTGGATTCAGAGGAGTTAGCATTTCTTGCAGACCCAGGGGCAACAGATACTGAAGGCATTGCAGTTGTTTCCACTTCTAATGCAGCTTATCAAGCGGACTATCTTGATGCATACGATTCGGATTATGATGACATTCACTCTGCCCAAGCTGCTCTCGTTGCTAATCTCTCTCACTACGGTTCTGATGTCGTCAGTAAGGTACCATCCACATCTAATAATATTGATGATAACCAACATCAAGTTGGGCATGAAAATGACAACCTCGAACAACATTCGGGAACTAGTAACTCAAATGATGTGGTACCCACTCCTACGCATTTGAGTGAACCTCAACCAAATGCTACGACGGGTATGGAATCTTATGCTCAACATGATTTGGTCATGGTGCCTAAACATATTATTGATCAAATGCATATGGCCCTCAGACAATCCGTAGATACTAATTCCACCCTAACTACTGAGCTTGCGTTGCATAAAGAAAAGGTCAAAACTTTTGAAATGGTCCCTCAAGCAGAGAAAATAACATGTTCTGAATTTGACCAATTTCGTTTTGAAAAGATTGAACACTTGAAAGAAAAAGAATCATTAAAAGCTAATCTTTCTAATGAATTAAAAGAAAAGGAGTCGGTTGTCAATGATTTTCAGAAACTTAAAATGGATTTCGAAACTCTCGAGTCTAAAAAGGTTGAATCAGAAATTAATGCTACCAAACTTCTTAAATTCAAAGAACATCAGCTTTTAAAACAATACGCTTCCACAGAAAAGGTTCATATTTTAACTAAATCATTTAAAGAACTCGAACTTAAGCGTATTCAAGATTTACCACCTAATCCAGGTTATGCAAAACAAGCTCAGGAATATATTCCCGGTCTTTATGATATGACCATAATTGGCATATCGAAAGAAGCACCTTATGTTCGTATTACTGAGGAGACACAATCACTTGCGGATGAAACTTATTCTAAAATGCTTTCAAAATTCCATACAATTGATTATGATCAACACAACATAGATCAATTTTCGAAAAAGACACGCATTCGCTTACAAAAGGAATTAGCAGAATTAACAGTTCTTGTGCCCCAAAGTTTGTCAAATGAAAACCTTCCTAGTACGTCTCCTACACTTGTCAAAACGGATTTAACAAAGTTAATTCCACCGGTAAGCAAGGCGTCTGTTAAATTAAATACGGTTCACCAACACTTAGCCGATTTTGACAAGGTCATTTTGGAACGTACGACGGCTTCGGCCATAACGGAAGGTGAATGGAATTTTGAGCACACTAGAGCTGCGTTCCGAAATGAAATTGTTCCGTTTGTAGACAATGTTAAGGCTTGTCTTAGTAATCTTGATCAAGATTTGTTTTTGGAAATAGAAGAAGTTAGACGTGTTTTCAATGAAATGGAAGATGCTTATGAAAATAGTTTACTTGAAATAGAACGGGTTTCACGCCAAAATGATCTGCTTTTGAAGCAAGTGATGTCTCATGATCTAGTTTCCGTCTGTGTGAATAACAGTGTTGATAATGATTCTATTATGTATAATGTTGAATCTGTGGATAATGTGGTAGATAGTACTTGTCACGAATCTGACGCTGAATTTTTAAAGCTTCAAGATTCATATTCATCGCTTTCAAAACGTTTTGATGAGATTCAAACACATTGTATTTCGCTTGAATGCAAGCAACAATTTATTCAAGAAATCTTTGAAACGTCATTCGAAGGTGTTAATATCGATGATGCAAATTTTGAAAAGAATTTTCGATTGAATTTACAATCAAAACAACGCCAGCCAAGTGACAAAGTTGCTAAATCTTTGCCGATAGAAATAGAGAAGTCTAAGGAGCTTAACTGTGTGAACGTACTTGAGGCCGCTGAGAATTTTAAACTTGATCTAGATAATCGAGTTTCCAAGATTTTGTCCAAAGTTGATAACTTCAAACAGAAAAATACACGACTCTTCGATTCAGTAAAGCCCGCATGTGTTGATACCACTGCACAGAATCAGTCATTGATTGAACAATTGAATCGAAATTCGATGGAAATATCTGATTTGAGGGAACAAATTTGTGATAAGAATCTTGTCTTAGCTGAGTTAAAGGAAACACTTCGTTCTCTAAAAGGTAAGAATGTTGTGGATAACGCAGCCACTGTCTCAGCATCGTCCTCTAGTGCAATCAAAAGGAACCTTATTGCCGTCACACCATTAAATAAGGGACCTAGGACTAAACCATCTCAAACTTTGGTCACTAAAGATAAGGCATAATCAAAACTAGCTTCTAATATTCCCGTGTTGCCTTCTACAGGAGTAAGCACCACTACTAAGGCTCAAAGATCTAAGCTTAAGAGAAACAAGAAGAATGATAGGATCTTGCCCCCATCTAGTAGTCAAGTGAAGAAGAAAGTAGAAGCCCATCCTAGGAATGTTATTTCTGTTTTGAATAAAAAGAATCATGTAGCTAAACATAAAGGCTCTGCGATTGTGCAGCGTTCTAAGCCTACTGTGAATTCTAATTTGAAATGTTGGAATTGCAATGAATGTATGTTTTCTAGTCGTCATGATTCTTGCCTTATTGACCATGTGAATGAGATGTATGCCCGGAAAAATGGATTAGAATGGAAACCGACTGGGAAAGTGTTAACTCAAGTTGGTTGGATGTGGCGCCCCACTGGTAGAACTTTCACTATAGTAGGAAATACGTGCCCTTTAACTAGGATCACTCCCACTGAAGTGAAGAAAGCGTGCCCTTTAACTAGGAGTACCAAGGCTACCAAAACACAAGCGTGTCCTTTAACTAGGAACACCGACACTACTATAGGAACCAAGTGCTCTTTAAATTGGTCTACTCCCACTATAGTGCCCGCAGATAATCCAAAACCTAAGAAAGTTGGAACAGTAAAACCTGTTAGTGCTAAAACTATCATTAGAAAACGCAAGAAATCTAAGGGTCTAAAAAATGTTAGCAATTCTGATAATTCTATATCTGTATCTGGTAACACTCTGGAACCAATAGTTTCCAATGCATTGTCTACTGTTGTTTTTGAAAACAGGTGGTCCAAATTGTTCTCTGGTATTTGGACTCTGGTTGCTCCAAGCATATGACCGGAGATCGCTCTCAGCTCAGAAATTTCGTCAGCAAGTTTCTTGGTACGGTTCGATTTGGAAATGATCATATTGCAAAGATAATGGGTTATGGTGAATATCATATTGGGAATGTTATAATTTCGAGAGTGTATTACGTGGAAGGTCTTGGTCACAACTTATTTTCTGTGGGACAATTTTGTGATGCAAACCAAGAAGTTGCTTTTCGAGAGCATACCTGCTTCATTCGTAATTTGGAAGGGGTTGATTTATTGAAAGGTACTCGAGGGAATAAATACTTTGTCTCTACAAGACATGATGGTCGCATCTCCCATATGTCTTCTCTCCAAAGCATCGAAGACTAAGTCATGGTTATGGCATCGACGGTTATCTCATCTTAACTTTGACGCTATTAATCATTTGGCGAAAAACGAACTTGTTTGTGGTCTTCCTAAACTTTCATTTCACAAGGATCATTTTTGTTCCGTGTGTACAATGGGGAAAAGCACTAAGAAATCATACAAACCCAAGACGGAAGACACCAACCAAGAGAAACTTTATTTGTCGCATATGGATCTTTGTGGGCTAATGCGTGTTGAAAGTCTTAGTGGCAAAAAGTACATCCTCGTTATTGTGGATGATTACTCTCGGTTTACATGGGTGAAATTTCTTAAAGCAAAAAATGAGGCACCTAAATTCATCATCGGATTTCTCAAGATGATTCAAGTGCGTCTCAACACTACTGTCCGACGCATTCGTACAGATAATGGAACCGAATTTGTGAATCAAATATTGCGTGACTATTATGAAGAAGTTGGCATATCTCATGAAACATCAATTGCACGTACTCCACAACAAAACGGTGTCGTTGAAAGGCGAAATCGCACACTTATGGAAGCTGCTCAAACGATGTTAATTTACGCAAAGGCTCCATTGTTTTTATGGGCAGAAGCGGTATCTACAGCAGTGTACACCCAAAACCAGTCACTAATTCGTAAACGCCATGGTAAAACACCTTATCAGATTCTCTATGGAAAAGTACCATATTTATCATATCTTCATGTATTTGGTTCTCTTTGCTATCCAAATAATGATGGTGACAATTTGGGAAAACTTCAACCAAAGGCTGATATTGGTATTTTCATTGGTTACGCACCCGCAAAGAAGGCATACCGAATCTACAACCGTAACTCTCGCAAGATCCTCGAAACTATGAATGTTGATTTTGATGAGCTGACAGCAATGGCTTCTGAGCAAAGTAGCTTTGAACCCGCACTTCATGAAATGAGACCCAGTAACATTAGTTCTGGTCTTGTCCCAAATAACCCTACTTCATCATCATTTACACCACCTACTAGGAATGATTGAGATACGTTGTTTCAACCGTTCTTTGATGAATTCTTTACTCCTCCAACCATTGTTGCTCCAGAACCTGAGGTAATAGCTCCGGTAACCGAAGTTGTCGCTCCAGCAACCGAAGCACAATCAGACACATCTGAACCTACAATTGGCCTAGATATACCTTCCACGAGTAATTCTCAACCAACACATGTTTCAACTACTCATGTCATGCCTATTGATGATGAAGAGGATGATGATGATCACGATTTGGAATTCGCTCAAATGCGTGAACTTCCATTCTTTGGTGTACCAATTCCCGACCCTAATCAAGCCGGGTCGTCCACCTCAGAGGAAGCTCCTTCTACAGTTTACTCCAATCCACGGATTCATGAACATGACAGCAAGTGGACAAAGGATCTTCCTATAGATTCTATTATTGGTGACCCTAATCGTCCGGTATCCACACGAAGTCAGATACAAGAAAGTGCAATGTTTTGTCACTTTGATGCTTTTCTCACTGAAGTTGAACCTAAGACATGGCAACAAGATTTTACTCAATCTTGTTGGATAGAAGCTATGCAAGAAGAACTTAACGAATTCATACGTCTTGAAGTTTAGGAACTTGTCCCATGCCTGGATCAAGTGCAGTTACTCACTTTGAAATGGGTTTACAAGGTGAAACTCGATGAGTTAGGAGGAATATTGAAAAACAAAGCTCGACTAGTAGCTCGTAGATACAAGCAATTATTGGGCATCGACTTTATGAAATCCTTTGCACCTGTTGCCCGTTTGGAAGCTATTCGACTATTCCTCGCTTATGCAGCCCATATGAATATGATCGTCTATCAGATGGATGTGAAGACGGCATTTCTTAATGGTGAACTCAAGGAAGAGGTCTATGTTCAACAACCAGATGGTTTTGTGAATTCTAATTATCCTAATCATGTGTACAAGCTTAAGAAGGCTCTCTATGGGTTGAAGTAAGCTCCTCGCGCATGGTATGATCTTTTGTCACAATTCCTCATCACGCAAGGCTTCACTAAAGGCAAGGTGGATCCCACGCTGTTCATTCAGAAACGAGGTAAAGATATGATTATGGTACAAATATATGTTGATGATATTATATTTGCAGCCTCGACCCAAACCTTATCGGATGAGTTTGGGACACTCATGTCTTCCAAGTTTAAGATGTCAATGATGGGCAAGGTATCATTCTTCTTAGGTCTTCAGATATCTCAGAGTCCCAGAGGCATCTTTATTAATCAATACAAGTATGCCCTTGAATCGCTTAAGAAATATAAGATGGAATCTTGCGACCCCGTGGATACACCAATGGTGGAAAAATCTAAGCTTGATGCAGATCCACATGGAATTGCCGTTGATCCGACACTTTATCGTGGAATGATCGGTACTCTTCTGTATATCACAGCTAGACGACCTGATCTTCAGTTTGCTATATGTATGTGTGCTCGGTATCAAACTCGACCTACTTAGTTACACTTGGCCACTGTGAAACGGATCTTTCGATATCTTAAAGGAACCATTAATCGGGGACTTTGGTATTCGAAGGACTCTTCTATTGCACTATTGGCATATGCAGATGCAGATCACGTGGGTTGTCAAGATACAAGGCGTAGCACGAGTGGAACTTTGCAACTACTAGGAGATCGACTAATCAGTTGGGCATCGAAAAGGCAGAAAAGCGCTGCAATTTCAAGTACGGAAGCAGAATACCTAGCTATGTCCGGTTGCTGTGCTCAAATTCTTTGGATGAGATCGCAATTAACCGACTATGGTCTAGGTTTCAACAAGATTCCGATGTACTGCGATAACAAAAGTGCAATTGCCTTATGCTGCAACAATTGTTCAATTCTCCCGGTCGAAGCATATTGACATTCGCTACCACTTCATCAAGGAGCAAGTGGAAAATTGAGTAATCGAGCTTTACTTTTTCCGATCTGAGTATCAATTGGCAGATATTTTCACGAAGGCTTTAGATCGCACTCGAATTGAATTTTTGGCCGACGAGCTAGGAATGAGAACCTTCTCGCCTGAGACTCTAAAGGAACTGGCAGATGAAGCGAAAGAATAGTGGTTGTAAAACTATTCTCCGTATCCTTGGTGATCATTTATATATATTGTTTATATGTTTATCCACAAAAACAAAATACAAAAATATAAAACCATATAAAAACCATAAAAATTGAAAAATTCATAAAAATCCAAAAATATTCTCACTTCATTTTTCAAAGGCGTGTCTTTTGGTACGATAATATTTACGGCCTTAGAAATGTCGATTAATATTGACACGGCGCCATAAATAGAGTTCGTACAAAAGTTGTAAATATTTCATAAAACATGCCTAAATGGCTTGTAGTTATTTCTGATTGCAACCCGGTTTTCACATTAAAGTCAAGTATTTCTTATGAAATCTTTGGCTCACAACGGGAATTAATTTTATCGGGCAAGGTTTACTTTAAAACCTTGTAAGGGATCAAGTTTACTTTATAACTTGGTCTAACACAAATATATGTACGTTTCAGTGCATTTATTTGTTAAAACAAGAGAAGTCTTGTTTTTATGAAGCTATCATCTCTACAACCATCGCAATCTACAATTGGTATCTACATACTCGACGATGCGACTACTCAACCGACGACTACAGCTCTTTCAATAGAACACGGGTCAACAATTGAGGGGGAGCAATTGTCAAGCATTCAGAATCTTTGATGTCGAAAGTGCCAAGTTCACAAGTTGGTGTCAAGACAACAATACCAATCGTACATGTGGTGTCAAGAGATGAATTCAGACGTGACGAGGCGACCAACATATGCTGACAAGAACCATTTGATCTTATCATATGATGTTCTCATCTATCAGGTCCAACCTTGTCAATTCTTTTTTAATATGGTGAATATGTGATCATGTTACAAATCGGTATCATATCTCATACGTTTGATATCATGAAGATAAAATCGACTTGCATTTTTCTTCCCAAAACCTTTGTTAAAACTTCATTAAATCAATTGATATTAAAAACATCGATTGGGTTAATATTTTTAATATGGGGGAGAAAATGTGATTTAATATGGGATATTATCACAAATGGTTTGACTTAATGTGCTGGCTCATCCCAACATGTGCGAAATGTTTTCGAATATCGTGGCATATGTTAAGGGGGAGCAAAATGGATTTGTTATATCAAAATGGATTTTCATGGTGACATATACTTACCCAAAACCCATTTATTTCACGACGATGAAGATTGTGGTGACATAAGGATGGTAGGACAGGTTAAGTCCTATGATTCTTCCAGAACCGGAGGAATCTTCCCAAGGACATTCCATAGCTAGAAATAGTAGTCCTTAGGAAAGATGGAGTATGATTGTGAACGTAGCTGAATGCCGACCAAGTACTTAAGTTAGCACTGGAACAATCACAACAAGGTGCTAGTTATGACGTATTGGTAATCATTGAAGGGGTTGAAGAATGAAAAAGAATTGTAAAGATAAAGGGTGTAAAGAAAGAAGTCATCCTTACAACTTTAGGCAGAAACCGGGTCAATACATATGCTATTGAGATCATTTTGAATGATGCTTGATATTGAAGATAAGACATCATGGACCCAGTGATGCATTGCACAACCCATCCCAGCTAACTCTGTAACACCCCCAAATTTATACAATCTCAATACAGCGGAAGACTAGTTGGTGTTACGGGATAGCACATTACTCACATCATAGACAACGCATAAAAATCGCGTCGTTTATTAATAAAGCATGTCCATTCATAAATATCAAAGTTACATCGGTCCCAAGTCATTACATTTCATACAAAAGTTTTACAAAGTGTTTGAATGGAAAAATATTATTTAAGTGCGGGCCATGAATTCTTGTTGTCTTCCCGAGAATTACCTTCAAGTACCTGAGATAAGACATGTTAAAAGAAAAGGTCAGCGATAACGCCGAGTGAATTCATAGAGTTTAGTAAATTCCATCAATATAACTTTGGTATAAAATTAGTACCAAAAATCAATTCGTACAAATCATTGTAATAGGCCGTAAAATAGCCAAAATCGTTTTATACAAATCTTTGTAATAGGCCATAAAATAGCCGAAGTCATTTTATATAAATCCTTATCGAAAATCATGATATAGGCATTTGCCTTAAAAATTATTATACGAGCCAATGTCATAAAAACATCATACAATACGTCTTATGACGTTGTATAAAATCAAATAAAAACCGTTATATGAATATGGATATGAAAACCAAAATACAATCATAATATCAATAGTATGACCCTGTATTGCTAGTCAGGCAATACATCGTAATTCGGAGCGTCTATTATTATTTTGTTAATTCGGAATATTATAAGCCGCATGACATTGTTACCTTACTAAACCAACAACGGGTAGCTAACCCGATACCAATTTTGCCCATCTAAAGTAGCGTGTCGTCACAAAGGTCACGCTATGGAAATCTTCTCATACATAAATTCGCTTACCAATCAATGTGGCACGACGGGGATCAACCGTCAAGGCGCGAACTGGGGTGATCGTCCCCAAATAGTACTATTAAATGCATAAGCGTCTACCAACTCCCGGTAGTTCACAATTCATGCTAATGGGACTTTTAGTGACATAACCTAACTTTAATAATCCATTTAATTTCATCTATCGGGTCCATTAATCATTTATCGGGTCATACAATCGGGTCATTCAATCATTCGGGTCCAAAATCAATAAACAAACAATCGGGACAAATGGTGTCCTATTTTATAAAAACTAACATGTAATCTCCCTCGCGGGTTTATAAAACATTTATAAAAACATTTAAAAGAGTGCGAGGCTATGAACTCACGTTGAGGTGGGAAGGCGGGTGATTGGCAATTCGGACGTACGGTACGTGCTTCAATCACGGAAACCTAGACAAATAATACTCGGTCTTAGACGTTTGTCCAATGACTTTATAAAAATACCAATTATGTATACATATGATGATTATATATATATGATGATCAAGTGGGTTTACATATTCTCGTTTACTCATTTTAGTGTTATATGTCGATTACTTTTATACTAGTTTACTAGTTTTACCCATTTACGTGTTTTAAGTCCAATAAGCTTATTATAAGTTATTTAACTTATTTTAGTCCATTTTGTACTTATATTATCAGTATTTAAACTTTACAAGTTGGGCCCAAATGGGTTAAGCCCAATAAATTTCTTTTTACAAGTTTTTATCTATTTAGTCCAATTATTAGTCCAAGTATTAGTCCAATATGTTTACTTAACTCGTTAATGTCCGTATGTCCTAAAGTTCGGGTTTTATTGGTTTTTACTTGTTACACATGTCTATATATCAGTATATAAGTTTTATAAAGTTTTCATTAGACGGGTCCAACCATCTAAGTTTTATTTAACAAAAACGTTAATTTTACGGCAATAGCCGAAAAAGTCGTAAAAATCATGTTTATAGTTTTATAACTTATAAAACTTAACAAATTACCATTTTTATAAAATGTCCACTTATTTATCATTGTACATATTTATATAAATAAAATCCAAGAGTTAGTGGGTTTTAACTTTACATTTTATACAATATAATTTTGAGTGCTTATATAATAGTATTATTCTTTAATTTCCAAAAATCTGATTTTTAACTTCATCTTCACCAAAACTGCCATATCTTAAGTTCTATATGGAGATAGAAGCTCAAATTTTTATCACATAAACTACATGATATGTGCTACATTTAACTCTCGTATAGATACTGTTGAATCATCCTTTAAGTATTTTCTAAAAATCGTCCAAAACAGTAACTTCAGATTTATACCCTAAACTTGTTTTGATCATATCTCACTCATTATTTTGATTCTTGCAGATGCTCTAAGATTTAGATCCTAACAAGATTCAATCTCAATCCTAATACGATGATTATCAATGATAATCTCTCCAAAGGAAAACGATTATACGGTCTATTACCAAAGGTCAATCATTCAAACATAAAACAGCACTTATAGTATTTTGTATCGTTACTTTACCTCGTCCCTTCGATTGGGGTGGTACATAGTACTCTCATCAAGGTTCGTTCTCAATGACTTCTGAGCAAATCTCTAGAAATTCGATGCGAAGCGAGGATCTTGATATAGAAGATCGATACAGGCATGCTATGTTTACACAACTCTTTTGCATTTATCATTAACGAGAATGATATTAGCAGATTTGGTCAGTTTGTCGACGATGACCCAAATCGAATCAAATTCAGATGATGACCTTTGCAATAGCTAGATGTTTACAAATGTATGAGGCGATGTCTGCCTTCATAATTTGCCATTAGTACAACTTCTTCAGACAAAGATACTTTTAGTCATAAATGACATACATAGAATACTTATACTTACAAATTCAAACATAACTATATCTCACAATCTCCATATTTAGACAACCACAAGTGGTCTTTAAAATATTTAACGCTATCGGCTTCTCAATTTTAATTGTTCACATTAGCCGTGAACCTCTTTTATAATTTATATTATCTCTTTTTACAAACATTGTTTGTTTTTATATCGTTCGGCAAATTATTTTGTACCTTTATTATCAAGAAATACATCTTAATTGATTCTTTATCCTTTTTATATAATATGTCAGTATCTATATTCACTTCTCATGATGTTATAATTATCATGTCCACAATTTACTCAGATATTCTTTCTATATTAAGCGTCAGTAATTACGTTTACCTTCCTGATGAAATAATTATCATAACTGTATTTATTCAAAATTCTTTCTTCATAATTTCTAAGTTTCAGTTTCGTCTCATCTATCATTTTTATCAGTTTTTCTCAATCCGGCGTCTAAAGCGTCGATAATTATCATAATTAATTAAATAATTATTAGTTAATTTTTATGAAACGTAATAGTTTTAAATTTCTTAGTTCGACCAATTATATAAAATGTTCAAAATAAATTTGAATTTTAATTAACAAGATTTTTGTTGATTTATCCAAATTATTTAATAAGATTCGTAATTGTTCGAAAAAATCTTTGGTTTATACTTTGGTCAAAATTTTCTTAGTTGAAAAGCAAAAAGTGTCGTTTCAAATTTTAAGTCATGTTTTAAATGATGTCCTCAATCCTTCAAAAGTTATCTGGAGGTATACACAAACATTTACCCCTAAACAGAAGTTTAGTTAAATGGTTTGTGTATAAGGGAATAATCCCTTAAAATCCTTTGTTAAAACATTCGTCAAAACATATTTCCATTTCTTTTTGGTAATATCCAAAGTCTTAAAAGGGCTCTTAATTTTTGAAGAGTCTATATGCATACATCTTACCATTATTAATCCAACGGTCATTTTATGTAAAGGATTAAGTTTTAAGTCTTATGTTAAATATTTAAGGTACTTGTTTTAATTGTTCGGCCAGTCCAGGGCAATCTATAAATAATTATTAACTCCTTCCTATTCTTATAGACACACAAATAGTCCTTAATGATCACGAGCTTGAATTTATCAAATTACAGCCTACACACGTGATTCACCAAATTTATGAATGCTACATGTGTATTAGTTAATCCAAACGACATCACGTGAAACTCACAACGTTCATTACAAGTTCTTGATGTAGTGATTGGAATAGATAATCTCTTTCGCAGATGCGAAGTTGATGATAACCATGCTATGGATCAAATTTGCTAGAACCTTGTAATTGATCGAACAATTCTTCCATTTCGAGTTATGGATATCGTTTTCGATTGTCAATTTACTCAGTCACAGTAATCTATAAATACAAGGAAAGATAACACCATAGCTCTTCAGGATGACAGGCTTGGTATAATAAAATCTTTCTCCGACAACTTTCTCAGTTGTACGGTAATTCCTTTAATTCAGATGGTGCTGACATACAGTGCACAAGGCACAGGTGCAACACCGAGAATATAATCAATACCAAATTCAACTTGCCTTAATGGCGAAATTCTAGGTAAGTCATCAATAAATACCTCCTAAAGTTTCAGATAAGATAAACATCTTTTAATAAATTCATATTAACTTCTTTCTAGATTATAATATCTATAACTAGTTCACGACCATTCATGGTATACTTTTAAGTCTAAATACAGGATATCGTCATCCACCAAGAATTATTTAGATCACTTTTGATAATCAGCATCTTATCATTTAGAGGAATTCTACTCGAGTTCCCATCAATTAAGACAATGTCGTCATGTCATAATCAATCAATCCATTCTACTGGCATTACCAACTTTTCAGTTTTATTGCCGTCGATAAGATGTGAACTTCTCAAAAGACTAATAATAACTCATAATCCTTCACAAATTCAAGGATATATGGAGACACAACTACCATCTAAAGAGTAAGGTCAACGCATAATCTACGCGATAGAATTTCAGATCAGATACAGACGAAAACATTTAACGAATATGAATATATCCCATGTTTTCATAATTTGAGTACGCATTCGAAAGCTCCTCGGATCGTTACCCAGGTCATTCAAATGAAATCAAATCATAAGAAATGATAAGAACGTCAATACATCCAGTCGGGTATCAACACTCGGTAATCAGATACTTTCCCTAAGAATCTCACTACGGGGGAATTGAACAAGAAAGAATTGTCAATTGTCAAATAAGACAATTTCCACAGATGAGTAAATTCAACTCAGAAGAATAGATGCTACAGGCACATATGTAGGTGTCCCTAACACTATGTCCTTATTTTTCACTTATTGCAGATCTCATAAAATTTAATCTTTCACAATCTTCAAAGAAAATGTAGTGTTTATTCATTAGTTTTATGGTGACTACTAATCAGTCTTGCATAGTCCATTCCAAATTGTATGTAGGCGCGCAACTATATACAATTTCAAGATCAACGATGCAATACTCAGTTCGTCAAAATGTTATCATCATGTTTATAATAAAAACATTTTCATGCTTAATTCTTAAATAAGAATCAAAAATATATTTACAAAGATTTTCGTTATGAAAACAATTAGGTTTTCCAAAGTGTTTTATAAACAACCTCATTTCAATAACAATCACTTATAAATTTCACTATAAATAATCCTTATAGTGATGAAAATTCAATTTTCTCAAAGGATATCGTTTTAACTTTATAAAAACAATGTGTGATCTGCAAAAGAGTGATGAAAGCTTGTTCACCAAGAATTAACTACAATATGATAGGAGATGAGCTTAACCAATTAATCATGAGGTTCATGATCTCGATGACACTCAAAAAGATTAATCCACAACGTAACTTAAATCAAGATGAGTACTTGTTCAATGGTTGCATCACTAATGCGAACATTAGGATGAAGAAATAAAAGATAGATAACATCGATACATGTAGGATTTAGCAATCAAAGGTAGTCTTTTTCATTAATCACAAACAAGTCAAAATTGTACTGTAACACATTACATGTCACTATGTCATACAATTCTCAGAACTCATCCTACCAACTGATGTCTCAGTTAAGTTAGGGATTCTTAAAAGATACCACAATGAATACTAATCTACAAGAGTCATTAGGTGTTCCACATGTCCCAGAAGATCCATCGGTCTCAATTCAGAAGAAGATTTCTTCAATTAATTTCTTGGACACTAGGCATCCTCGTTAGTGGACAACGGCCTAGGAACAGCCTTTAACACAAACTAACAATCATTTAAAACCTTATAATTCAATCACAAAACTTAACGACTTCCTCTTAACAATCTTATATCCCATACAAGTTAAATTTTGCTTTATTCAAGTTTCAATCAATTTTATACTCAATTCGATATCCTACCTCATTATCCAATACTTACAACCTTATTCTTCGGCCTTGTAAAGGCAATACAATCTCAATATGAATCAACACTTAATTTCCAATCCTATTAGCTCTTACAACAACAATTATCAAATGAGTCATTAATATGAAATGACTTGATCATTCAACTAGACTTCTCGGAAATGTATTAGTGGCATGAGGCTTTTGGGTAATGGTTCCATTGACAGCCTCAAATGCAACATTCACCCTTTCGATTTCAAATTTAAGAATTGGGTGACAACGAATCAGATGACATCCTTCCAGGTGGTAACGTTTTGTCAAACTCCACTCTATAAGGAAAGATCGTCATGACATCGATATCAGTTTGAATCTCGCCAATTCTTTTTCAATCTCACAATCAACTAATATCTACACTTCTACGAATATCAACCATTTGTCGGGATCATAAATATCCACAACTTGGTTTAGATCTAGGATAGCTAGAATTCCTACGAGAATAGCTTCGATTAATTTACTAGGGGATTTAGGGTTACTTGTGACAATCTACGTCGTATAAATACCTCGTATAAAAATCAAAATAATTATCAAACAATCATGTAATCAAATTACATCATATATATATATATATATAATCCAAGTTATATATATATATATTAAAATAACACTTCTCAGTCTTGGCCTTGTCGGTAACTCGGGAATTCTTCGGCACCGTTATAGTCAAAAGATTTTTTTAGGCATTTTTAGAAAAATGTTTTTAGTTAAAAGATTTTGAAACGTTTTATTCAAAACCTTAGTTTTAAAAATCTTTCGTTCTCTATAACGAGAGCTCTGATACCAAACTGTAACACCCCCAAATTTATACAATCTCAATACAGCGGAAGACTAGTTGGTGTTACGGGATAGCACATTACTCACATCATAGACAACGCATAAAAATCGCGTCGTTTACTAATAAAGCATTTCCATTCATAAATATCAAAGTTACATCGGTCCCAAGTCATTACATTTCATACAAAAGTTTTACAAAGTGTTTGAATGGAAAAATATTATTTAAGTGCGGGCCATGAATTCTTGTTGTCTTCCCGAGAATTACCTTCAAGTACCTGAGATAAGACATGTTAAAAGAAAAGGTCAGCGATAACGCCGAGTGAATTCATAGAGTTTAGTAAATTCCATCAATATAACTTTGGTATAAAATTAGTACCAAAAATCAATTCGTACAAATCATTGTAATAGGCCGTAAAATAGCCAAAATCGTTTTATACAAATCTTTGTAATAGGCCATAAAATAGCCGAAGTCATTTTATATAAATCCTTATCGAAAATCATGATATAGGCATTTGCCTTAAAAATTATTATACGAGCCAATGTCGTAAAAACATCATACAATACGTCTTATGACGTTGTATAAAATCAAATAAAAACCGTTATATGAATATGGATATGAAAACCAAAATACAATCATAATATCAATAGTATGACCCTGTATTGCTAGTCAGGCAATACATCGTAATTCGGAGCGTCTATTATTATTTTGTTAATTCGGATTATTATAAGTCGCATGACATTGTTACCTTACTAAACCAACAACGGGTAGCTAACCCGATACCAATTTTGCCCATCTAAAGTAGCGTGTCGTCACAAAGGTCACGCTATGGAAATCTTCTCATACATAAATTCGCTTACCAATCAATGTGGCACGACGGGGATCAACCGTCAAGGCGCGAACTGGGGTGATCGTCCCCAAATAGTACTATTAAATGCATAAGCGTCTACCAACTCCCGGTAGTTCACAATTCATGCTAATGGGACTTTTAGTGACATAACCTAACTTTAATAATCCATTTAATTTCATCTATCGGGTCCATTAATAATTTATCGGGTCATACAATCGGGTCATTCAATCATTCGGGTCCAAAATCAATAAACAAACAATCGGGACAAATGGTGTCCTATTTTATAAAAACTATCATGTAATCTCCCTCGCGGGTTTATAAAACATTTATAAAAACATTTAAAAGAGTGCGAGGCTATGAACTCACGTTGAGGTGGGAAGGCGGGTGATCGGCAATTCGGACGTACGGTACGTGCTTCAATCACGGAAACCTAGACAAATAATACTCGGTCTTAGACGTTTGTCCAATGACTTTATAAAAATACCAATTATGTATACATATGATGATTATATATATATGATGATCAAGTGGGTTTACATATTCTCGTTTACTCATTTTAGTGTTATATGTCAATTACTTTTATACTAGTTTACTAGTTTTACCCATTTACGTGTTTTAAGTCCAATAAGCTTATTATAAGTTATTTAACTTATTTTAGTCCATTTTGTACTTATATTATCAGTACATAAACTTTACAAGTTGGGCCCAAATGGGTTAAGCCCAATAAATTTCTTTTTACAAGTTTTTATCTATTTAGTCCAATTATTAGTCCAAGTATTAGTCCAATATGTTTACTTAACTCGTTAATGTCCGTATGTCCTAAAGTTCGGGTTTTATCGGTTTTTACTTGTTACACATGTCTATATATCAGTATATAAGTTTTATAAAGTTTTCATTAGACGGGTCCAACCATCTAAGTTTTATTTAACAAAAACGTTAATTTTACGGCAATAGCCGAAAAAGTCGTAAAAATCATGTTTATAGTTTTATAACTTATAAAACTTAACAAATTACCATTTTTATAAAATGTCCACTTATTTATCATTGTACATATTTATATAAATAAAATCCAAGAGTTAGTGGGTTTTAACTTTACATTTTATACAATATAATTTTGAGTGCTTATATAATAGTATTACTTTAATTTTCAAAAAGCTGATTTTTAACTTCATCTTCACCAAAACTGCCATATCTTAAGTTCTACATGGAGATAGAAGCTCAAATTTTTATCACATAAACAACATGATATGTGCTACATTTAACGCTTCTATAGCTACTATTGAATCATCCTTTAAGTATTTTCTAAAAATCGTCCAAAACAGTAACTTCAGATTTATACCCTAAACTTGTTTTGATCATATCTCACTCATTATTTTGATTCCATTGCATGGCCAACTCTCACATGTGTACAAGACTCATAGCTTACTGTAAATGGATTCTACTTCATCATTTTATCAGTTTATATCATGTTTCTTTACTGTTTTATACAGCCATGTAAATTAATCAAGATTTTAACCTTGTTTCTTATAGTTTTTCACCTTTTTATCCATGATTATCAACAACAAATCCCCACATAACATTTTTATCATCATATAATCATCATAAATATATACAATAGGAAATAAAATACATGTTTACATAATCAAAATAACAAGAAGTTGAGGAGGACAATCTTTATACCACCAACTTGATGTAGGTTATGAGTTTGGCATGGTTTTGGATGGAGAAACTTGTAGACAACCATGACCATCTTCAAAACCATCATTCTTCATGAGAACCTTGTGGAAAATCAGCCCTCCTACTCCATGAAAACTCCTCCTTGGATGTTATAAGTTGCACCAATCTTCATCTTTTTGAATGAAGATTAACATTTGTTAATTATAACATATGTTTATGGTTAAATTTTGATCAATGATGGTGTTTGTGAGAGAGATATGGGACGGCATTAATGGAGTTAGAGAGAGAGATGTAGCTAGTTTGCATGAGTGGAATGAGAAAATGTGTGAAGGTTTGATGGTTTTGTGTGTTGGTTAGCTTAAGATGTAAGCTTGTTACATGTGTAACTACTAAGCTAACACCTTGACACATCAAGTGTTAAGGTGTAATGTTGTAACCGGTTTTGAGTGAGGGTGGGGCAAGTGTCCCACTTGTCTCATCCCCATTTATTTACGGGTACTCCTCGATTCTAGTTTCCTCGATTTGCGTGCCCTCGGGTCGTTTTACGAAAAACGTTTTTATAAATTATGAATCGACGTCACAAAACGAATCCAAATAAAAATTGTCTCATCAAAAACGGAGTTCGAAAACGTAAATACGTAATCCTAAGGTTTCCGGTTTAGTCGTAAAGGACGTTAAAATAAAATCGTAAGTCCTAATCTCTTCTCGTAAATTTGTGAGTTTATGAACCAACACAAATTTAAAATTCCAAAATAATATTTACGGATAAATTTATTTTCTGAAATGTCGGACTGTCACCAAAGACGGTGTATGTAAACGTAAGCACATAACGTAGAATCCTCCGGTTTAAACGTAGTCGATGCTACTTCAAGACGTAAATCCAAATTTCTTCCCAAAAATAAGTGAGTTCATATTGTAACATTAAAATGATATTTTCAAATAATATTTGAGAATAAAATATCAATCGTAAATTGACGGATTGTCACAAACTCAGATATCTCTTAAAAGATATTTGTTTTAATCACACGGAGACGACACATTATCTATTGATTTATTCACTCCGAATAAATTAGTATTGGAAAGATGGCACTCCTCTCCAGCCTCCGATTACTAAAATTCAAAAAATGCACGATCGAGTCTAGAGCCATTTGAGATCATCAAATATCTCATTAGGACACACTTTCATATTTCCTTACTTCTTCACACACTTTGAAAAGTAAGAAAGATTTTAAGAGTCCTACGCAAAATCTTCATGATCTTCCCTGAACATCCGAGTAATACGAAAGTATTTACAATGAAGATGGAAATCCTTCTTGAGCGAATATTAAAAAGCTCATGGTAGGTGACTTGTGCGATTCTTTATGAATTAAGGTTGTGATAACTGGAAAGTAACAGTGGTTTAATTCTTAACTGAATTTAAACACGTTCCAGGCCTCTACGCATTATCTTAGTGATCTTGCCAGAACACTCAGAGTGATACCTTAGTGTTCACAGTGATGAGTGGAAATCCTTCTAGTGTTAACCTCAAACAGCACTTGGTAGGTAACTTGCAAGATTCTATACGAATCAAGCTCGTGACAACTGGAAAGCAACGATGGTGCGATTCTTAATTGAATCTCACTTGTTCCAGGAACATGAATTGACGGCTTCAAATCATGCGGATATTATTATCCAAATGATTCACTCTTTATGTTCGCAGTCAGCTTTGGACGGTCGAATAAAGAGAACGGGTTTACTCGCGAAATCCTGTCAGGAAGTTTACTTAATTGAAACTATCCGTCACGGGTACGATATCCAATATCGTCCAACGGTCTTCACCGACCGGAGGTAAAATGCTACCGATTTAGAATGAAATGTTCAAAGCCATTTCGTTCGTGTCTACTTATGTTGCAGCATTTGAAGACGGTGGCGTTGCGGAATCTAAGAAGAAGTCGTCTCCACATGCTTATACTTTATGCACTTAATATCTCATTTAATTCAAGAAAGCCTAAAAGTTAAGTCTTCCACTGTATCGACCTCTGAAGCTTTCAAGAATTACGAAGGTATAAGTATGTGGGACATGGTGTCACGAAGAGGCGAAGATCACAAGTGATGGATGCACGAGATCAAGGCAAGAGATTAATTCTCAAGATTGATATCAAAGATCATATCAGCATGTTCACCAGAAAAGAAAAAGAAAAGAAAGACGAAGACTACGAGCTCAAGACAAGCATAGTATGCTAGGTTTATCTTATTATTGTAACTCGGGTAACGCCCTTGTTTGGAGTGACCTCCCTTAGGGGGAGATTGTTGGAAATATATTTTACGTATTAGAAAGGATCGGTCACTCCAACAATATTCCATGATATAGCTCGTTGTTTAGTTATTTACATTCATTAAACAAAGCCCAAAACCGAGCCCATGAAATGTACGGGCCGGCGGCCTAATGTAAACCCAAGCCCATCTCATGGGCTTGGGTATATAAACCCTCTCCTTAGATGGAGAGGGTGTGTGGTTATTCACTTTTCACATAGTAAACATTGGTTTTCTCTCTCTAAGTGTGTGTGTAATCCACCATCTATCTCTTTCTCTCTCTAAAACATAAGTATAGATTTACAAATCTACAGGTTCATGTGACAATATGGGTGAGCGGGCAGCATCTTTGAGAGTGGGTTTAAGATTAGGTTATGGTGAATTAGCAATCTCGAGCTAATTAGACAAAACCCCTTTCGTTTTACTGAGGTGGTGATTAGGATTTATAGGGTGAATAGTTATGTGTTTGATCCAGTTTTGGGGTTGGATTAGTGTTAACCGCCAAAATTATTATTAATATAATCGTTTGAAAATTAATATTAATAATAATAGTTAGTGGGATGGTGACATGGAGGGAAGGGTGAACCTGATTGGTGGAGTGGGGTGAGTGGGTGATGTGGCGAGTTGTGAGTGGTGGTTAAGAGTTTGCTTGTCTGCCAGCTTTGGTCCCTCACATTCCAAATGCTTTGTATATAAGTTTTTGGCAGATTCCCTTTGTTAATGAAGTTTCCAAATTCATACTTTGGCCACAAATACTTTTCCAAAGTATTTTTAAGGACTTGATTTGTAATTTCATGATATTTGAAGGGCTATTCTTGACATGTCTTGAAACTTGAAGGTCTTCTCTTGTATGTTTGACTTTGAGGAGGACTAAAAGTGACATGTCTTCATTTTGTAGGGACCAATCTTGCCAATTCTTCAAAGTTGAGGGTCCTTTTGTAACTTTGACAAACTGTTAGGGACCAAACTTAGAATTATGAATATACTAGGGTATAAAGTTTGATTTCTTCAATGATGAAGGACCTTTCTTGTACATCTTCAATTCTTCAAGGACTTTTTCTTGGAAATTCAACACTTGGGTCCGGTTCATTGTGCGGCTTCGTTTCCCGTGTTCGTTTTTGATTGATTCTTGTGATCTTTTGTCATTTTCTCGATATCCGTACCTAAAATACACATTGAGAAAACAAAAGTATATTTATATCAGTTTTTATGATATTTTCATCGTTTTAAGCCTGTTTTGGACGATGAGACCATGTATAAAAGCAGTCTCATCATACGATATTTGATATCGTCTAACGGTCATCACCGACCGGAGGTAAAACGCTACCGATTTAGGACGAATGTCAAAGCCATTCAGTCTGTGTCTATGTTTTATATCAAGAAGGTGGCGTTACGGTGTACTCAGCAAAGTCAAAGATTCAAAACCACATACTCATGCCCAAAGACATACTCAACAATCAAGAAAGCAAAAGTCTTTTGCAACTCTGATGATCAAAGCAAGCTATCAAGATGATGAATATTGTAAGCATGTGGATGTAGACACTAGATCATAAGATGGCAAAAACAAGCCAAGGATGATTTGAAGATCTCAAGGCTAATGATAAAGTCGAAAGACAATTACTAAGGCTCAAAGATCACATCATGACAGAACAAGACTACTACTACACGTTCAAGACTCATTTATGGCGTGATTAGTAATCTCTACAAATCTCCAAATGTCGAAGGGGGAATGACCACTCATTGGGGGAGATTGTTAGCCTCAAAATATTGAGTCAAACAAGAATGATCGGTCATATGTTTAGTATGTATCGTTTATTAGAATGTTGTAATAGGTAGTAGAATAGTCGTGACAATACGGGCTTGATGGCTAGCTTAAAATGCCTCTTTCAAGGTACAAAGAATTTATTCAAGCCCGACCCAAACAATATAGTCCATACAAAGCCCACATGTAGGCGGACTATATAAAGCCCTTCCTAGCATGTTAGGAAGGGTTAGCCATTTCATTTTTTAATCTAATCCTCCCTAAGTTTCACACACATCTCTCTCTACTTTCTCTCTCTACTTTTATCTATTTTTCTTCTATAATTCGTATATAATCATCATATAATATGGGACAACAACCTCTTACATTTCAAAGTGAATGAAGAATTAAGGCATAGTTGGAATGTGTCCTAATGAAACATTTGTTGATCTCAGGGAGCTAGACTCAATAGTGCGTTTTAATTTGGTGAGCGGAGGCTGGAGAGGATTTCTAACATTTCAATATCAATTTATTCGGAGTGAACAAACCGATAGATAACGTGTTAAACTCCATGACATTAAAACATATACCTTTTAAGAGATATTTAAGTTATCTAGGAGGGGTTGTGAAAAATTCATCACTGGGTCCATGATGTATTGTCTTTAATACCAAGCATCATTAAAATTTTCCCGATAGTATATGTGTTGACCCACTTTCTGCCTAAGTTGTAAGGAGGACTTCTTTCTTTTCACCCTTTATCTTTACAATGCTTTTTCATTGTCTAACCCCTTCAATTCTTACCAATACATCATAACTAGCACCTTGTTGTGATTGTTCCAGTGCTATCTTATGTACTTAGTCGTCATTCTTCTACGTTCACAATCATTCCTCATCTTTCCTAAGGACTACTATTTCTAGCTATGGAATGTCCTTGGGGAGATTCCTCCAGTTATGAAAGAACCATTGGAATTATACCTATTCCTACCACCCTTTTGTCACCACATCCATCATTAAGGTACTTGTGATATAAATATCAAATGTTTTGTACCTTAAGTGTTTTTGTCATCAAATGCTACCCTTAATTTGTGCAATACATATCAAGTTAGGATTTTCATTTAAGTCCGTTGTCTTAATCACATAACTTTACATGTCACCTTAATCCCATTTTCTCCCCTTATCCAGAATATTAATCGTTGACATTTTTGATCCAATGGATTAACCGATCTTAGGTCAAAAGATGAAATTATGGTTTGGCCTAGAACGTTTTAATGTTATGCTTCAAATTAGTGAGGGTCTAGATGTAGTGTTTGAGTATGATGTTAATAAAAGATTTAGATTCTCGTGAGAAATTCTTGAAAAATTCATACCCGTGAACTACACCATGCCACACAAGCCTAGTATATATGTATGCACATATTCACATTTATATCAATTATGAGGTTAGACCTAAATGATGAGTACATCATATGATAAAATCATGTGGTTCTTTATAGCAGTTGTAGGTCTTCCCCATAACATCATGATTTAAGTTATCTTAACTTCCACCTAAATCAGCAATCCTTTTATGAGTAGATTCAGAACATTCTTTCAAGTTGCATCAAGCAGTCTTAATGTGTGAAGTCCAGATTTCTGAAGCACACAGTTGGCTCTTTCAAGAATTAGATAACGCTGCACCACAGTCAATTAAGTATCCGATGATCACATTTTTCTATTAAGGATAGTGATGATGTGAATTGTAACCCCAAAGTCAACAAAGTATCCGATGTTACAATTTCTACCTTGAAGTAGACGAGATGAGAATACTTAATTCAACTAAATCCCAAGTGATCATATTCCATTCGCTTATCTTAAGGAATCATCATACTTATCAACCTTACGTGCACCTCCTATTTGTAACTAATTTTACTCATTTACAAAGAATAAGCTTCATGATTAACCGTTTGAGGAAGCCTTTCTAAAATCAGTAACCAATCACCTCAAGCTTTTAGATAATTATTCTCCTAATACTTTTCCTTTGGAACTTAAATAATGCATACTGAATAATGACGAGATGTATCTTTCACCAAGAGGTTAAAATAGTGCACCCAAAAGTAGCAAAACCATTACCAATCAAAAGAAGCTAACCACAAGGGAGAACTCACTAGACCAATCGTGGTATATATCTACTACTTCCCCCTTGTTGGTTTTGATGTCTCAGAATCAACAGCACCTTGTATGCATATATACCGAAGGTCGTGGTCGAATAATTAATAAGCTCAAATTTTGACAATTCCTCCCCTCAAATGTTGACTCGTTTTCTATCGAAAGAGTTGTAGTCATTTTTTTATTAGAGATCTTTTCGTGAGTAGAGGCACCGATTTGTTGAGAATACAACTTAATAATAAGATTTCTCTTATTTTTACAAATAAATGGACTAAAGCGTACATAAATTTTTGTTAGATCAAGATATCATGTAAACTTGATCCCATATATGGTTATAAAGTAAAACGTGACTGAGAAAATTAATTCCCGTTGTTGAGCCAAAGTTTTATGAAGAAATACTTGACTTTAATATGAAATGTGGGTTGATGTCTGAAATAACTACAAGCCATATAGACATATTTTAGAATATTTACAACTTCTATACGAACTCTATTTATGGCACCGTGTCAGTATTGAAAACATTTCTAAGGCCGTAAATATTATCGTGTCAGAAGACATGCCTTTTGAAAAGAAATATATTTTTTTGGGTTTTCTTGACTTTTTTATTTTTAGTGTTTTTATAGGTTTAATTTTTTCTCTTCTGCTTTTGTTGTTTAGATATATAAAGAGTCTGATGACTTGAGCGACAAAACTTTGAATGTTGTGATAAATGGCTCAAGACTTGGGAAAGTTGACTTTCTTGTTGAGAGGATAAGTTATCTAAAAAGATATACTTTCCTGTTGAATGAAGAACGAGTCATAAGCTAAAATTTACTTAGAAGTCGTATGTAGAAGTTTCCTATTGTGTTGACAAATTTTTTTGGAGTTGAATTAGGCTGTAATTGACGTATATCGGATACATCAGCGAGAGTCACATTGAAGGACTTGGAAACAACTTGATTTTCTCCCTCGAAATATTCATTAAACATAGAATCGAATATATATTACAACTTATTTCCATTGACGTCCTAAACATCACATCTGCTGTAGGACCTTCTAATATAGTCCGAGTTTCATGAGCTTAAAACTTTGAATGTTTTAATAAAATTTCATGACCAAGAAAATTAAATTTCTCGTTGCTAAGGATAAGTTATCATTCATGATAAACTTTCCTTTCTTTGAAGACCGAGTCACTGTCTGTCATTTGACTATGAGCTATTTGCATGAGCTTAAAAAACTTTTAATGCTTTTACGAATAGCTCATGGCCGAAAAAATTTAATTTCTTGTTGTAAGGGTAAGTTATCCTAGAAGAGATAAACTTCCCTTTATTTGATATCCGAGTTACAGTCTGTCATGTGACTGTAAGTCATTTTGCATGAGCTTAAAAAACTTTGAATGTTTTTAATATAAGCTCATGCCCGAGAAAAGTTAATTTCTCGTTGTGAGGATAAGTGCAACTAAATATACACTTTCCTTTCTATGAAGATCGGGGCATAATCTGTTATATGATGATACACAATATACAAGAGCTTAAAACTTTTTAATAGTTTTAATTCTATCTCGTATTCGAGGAAATTTAATTTCTCGTTTTGAAGGTAAGTTATCGTTGAAGAGATAAACTTCCCTTTATTTAAAGTTCAAGTTACAGTCTAACATGTGACTATCAGTCATTGTAGTAAGCTTAACCACAAATCCCCCAAGACACTTGTTTCTTAGATGTCAGCTTCTTCAACAACCAAACTCTGAGATTGTCTTTAGTTGAATGGTACACAAATAGTTTACCATTTTGTTCCTGTTGAACCTTGAGTTTGTTACCTGCACTCTCATTAGTAGTTTGTATGCTTTTATGTTGGTTGGGGATATCTTTGTTAGAACCCTGTGAGGGTTTATAGTCAACCTTGGTAGTTGTAGAGGAATATATCCTACTTGTAGGAACCCACTGAAGACCAACAGTTTTAATGATTCTACCCGTGTGTTTCCACGTAAGATTGGATCTAGGCGACATTGGTTTCTTATGCACAACGGAAGACTTGTCTAGAGAAATCCTGTTTCCTTTAGGAATCCCTCTTTTAGCACATGAGTTCATCTTATTCAAGACTTTAGTTACTGAAGCAACATGATTTGTCATTAGACACTTTTCATGCATATAGAACAAACACCATGTTTGGGGTCCGTGTGAAATATAGAAGTGCTAGTGTGATCTGCCATACGTGCTTCAGATAACTTAGTACAACTACTCTTAGGAGTAGGCCAATTCCTAGATGATCGATTAACACCCCTAGGTTTAGTGATGCTACCATTAGTAGTGTTATGTAATCTAGTAGAAGACATCACATTGACATATCTTTCTTTTTTCTTTTCTTAACTTCTTCTACATAGAGATTAGGAGGCATGTTATTTGACCTATGTTTTAGCATGTTTTTAGAACTATACCTAAAATCACTAGAAGCAATCTTGTTTTGAGGTTTTGCAAAGGCAGATTTAGTCACATTGAGCCTCGGTAGTGGAGTGACAGGTTTTGAAACATGATTTACATCAACTTGCGAGGTAATACAAGGTTTTAATACAAGGTTTTAGCCTCGTATGAAAGTTCGTTGTTCCAAGTCTCTTCGAATTGATTACTAGTTAAGAGTGCGACTCAGTCGTTCTTGGTGGATAACAATAAATTGGTCGTTGTTATAGTTAAATTGCGAAACGTTAAAGTAAATGACGGTTAATTAAATCTAAAACTAATTAAAAAGTGATTGTGCAATATTAAAAACTGTAAAAGTAAAAAATTAATTAGATGACAAAACTTAAAGCTTGACGAAAAATTAATTTGACAAAGTAATAAAAATGTGAACTTAATTATCAAACAAAACCCCAAACCATCGGAATCCAGATCAGAAAGCTGTCACCATTCCCCATCGGAATCTAGATCGCAATAGAGGTATCGGAATGAGTCTAAACCTATCTATCGGAATAATCTGAAATGTTATCTATCGGAACGTAAGGGAACAAAAGCTGTCAGAATAAACTTCTATCGGAATGTTACTCAGATCGGAATGTTGCTAAGGAAATTTGGGCAGCACTTCCTCTAAATGAAACCTTAAGAGCCGTCGCAATCCAGATCGTAATGTGCGATCGGAATCTTGATCGGAATAAGGGGGATTGCCTTAGATCGGAATGTTAGATCGCAATGTCGTCGTAATGTAATAAGCCTCGTTCCGATACTGTCACTATCGGAATGTGGAGACGAAGAACCGTCAGAATGTCTAAAACCTCCCTTTCCGATGGAAATGAATTCGCAATAAGCAAAAATTAAATAAGCTATGACTAAATAAGCTAATATCAAAAACTTAACTGAAATGATGATAAGACGAGATAACAAGCAACAAATTTAAAAACTTTCAAAACATAAAAGACGAAAACTTTATAAAATGGATTTTATAAAGACAAAATTTTTAAGAAAACTTAAAAACAAATAAGCTAAACACAAAATAAGCCAATAATATTGTCAAACTTATATCTTAATTCGTATAAAAGCTTATATGGAAATGAAAAGACAAACTTTTAAATCAAATAAGCAATGAGATTAAGCAAAAGATTGCTTAATCCGAATTTGTAATAAATCAAAACTAGAAAAGTAGGATGAGAATGATAAAGAAAAGCTTGATTAAAGAAAAACAAAGATTAACAATTAACTTACTTGGAATCAAAGTGCACGAAATTTAAAACATGAATTTAAAAAACAATTTAGTAAAAATGACATGGAAATGGAAATGGAAATGGTGCAAATAAGTAAAGGTGGAAAGTCTAATTTGTCAAATTATCTAACAAAACTATATGTGGTGAAATGAAGGGTATTTATAGTGATTAGGGAGGTTAAGCATGTGTTGCTTCCTTCTTTCTTTCTTTCTCGTCTTTCGTCTTTTTAAGTTATTCGACTTTCTCGACTTTGTCTCGGGACTAATTAAACTCGTCTTGTAATTTCTTCATAAATTAGACTTGAGTTCTTCAGCTTTTATTAAACTTCCGTCTTTAGACTTTTTCTTCGACAAATCTTTAGAATAGGTCTTGGACTTCCGTTCTTTTTGCACTCTTGATCTTTCGACTTCGTCTGTTGTCCTTTTCTTCGATAAAAGCCCGTGAAAGCCCGTGTTTTCTACCCTTTTTCACATTTTCACCCTAAATTACAACAAAAACACAAACCACGCATAATTCCGACATTTACGACATAAAATACACGTTTTGGCTTGGTTATTAATATAATTAAGTAGTAAAAGGATAAGTGTTTTCACACTTATTAAATCCCCTACACTTGACCATTGCAATGTCCTCATGCAATGTATTAACTACAAAGAAAGTTTTATATTTTCCATCATAATCAATCCATCTTGGCCTTTATTAACAACAATATTTAAAGGAAGAAAACAAGTAAAGAAATCAAAAACTTACCTTGGGTTTTGGAATGTCATGAATGATTATCATCCTCAAGTTTCACGTTCCCCATACCAAGCTTAAAATCGAGATCATTGTTATTATAAGTTAGCAAACTATCACAAACTCATGTGTCCCAATTACTCACTTAGACTCCCTTATTCCTAGGTGTATCTCTTATATTTTATGATTGCCTTGAATGATCACGATGATCCATTGTTGACTTATTCGATAGTTATTTAAGCTGAAAATAAAGTAGGACGATTTAATCAATAGTTAGCTAAAGGACAAAATCTTTTAAAACTGCTTCTAAGGACCTCATAAAGTTCATATCTTGGCATAACTCGCTTCCCGATTTGAGACCTTTCTCGGACCGATATTTGGCATTGACTTCATACTTCAAATCTTGAGAGACGTTCATGAAATAATGGCCTTCTCTTCATAATAGGAATTTATTCACTTGAACTTTTTGAGAGATTTTTCATATTTGGACCACGACTTCTTAATTTTTCTCCAATCTTTATTTGGGATTTTGATATACAACGATCCACCTCCTTTTAGGACTTGGATCTATTTATCCTTTTAACACCCCCAAATTTACACGCAGCGGAATACATCTTTGGGTGCTAAACAATGATACAACAACACATAGTTTATAAAGAACGACTCGGAAAGAGACGTTTCAAATTTATCGTTCCTAAAACATTTGTCCGAGTAGCGTAGTCCCAAGACATCGTAACTGAAGTACAACCAAAACAAAAGATTTAAATTGTTTTGAACAAAAGGAACGACAAACATTCAAAGAGTTTATATTACAAAAGTAGTGCACAACATCATTCCCGTGGCTTCCAAGCTTCACCCTTCCTGATTACCTGAAATACATGTGAGAAAATCATCAGCAAAAAAATGCCGAGTGAATCTATAGGTTTATATAATCATTTTGAACACAAGCAAAGATTATAAGTTTGTGGCATGCTTAATAAGCATCGAATAATAATTTGCATCAACAATGATAATTATATATTGATAGGTGGGAAAAGACCCATTCTTTTACCACTTAATTACAATGAAAACGAGACCATAACGTGTATTTTATGTCGTAAATGTCGAAATTATGCGTGGTTTGTGTTTTGTTGTGTTTTAGGACCAAAATGTGAAAAGGAAGGAAAACACGGGCTTTCACGGGCTTTTATCAAAGAAAAAGACAAAAGACGAAGTCAAGAAATCAAGAGTGCAAAAAGAACGGAAGTCCAAGGCTTATTCTGAAGATTTATCAAAGAAAAAGTCCAAAGCGGAAGTTTAATAAAGCCGAAGAACTCAAGTCTTATTTATGAAGAAATCTCAAGTTGAGTTTAAAGAAATCCCGAGCCAAAAGTCGAGACTTTAAAGACGAGACGGAAGAAAAGAAAGAAAGGGGAAGCCACCAACCACTCCCCTCTCCTATATATACCACCCTCATTTGTTAGGAGAGGGTTGGTTAGTTTTAGGATTAGATTAGGATTAGTTTAGTTTTTTATGTTTTCTCTCTCTAAGTTTTAAGCTTTCTCTCTCTAGATTAATTTGTGATCTTTAATCTTTAAGTTCTTGTTATTGAATCTTTACATTTTAATCAAGCTTTTAATTCATCTTCTTCTTCCTTTCTTGCTTAATCTATCCTTATGATTCATGGTTGTGTTCTTGAGATTTCATAGTTTTAATCAAAAGGGTTTTGATTGATTTGATCATGAGTGTTAGTTTTGTTGATTTGTTTTGATTGGTGATTGTTATTAGATCATTAGTGGTTGTTTTGGTTTAATCGTTTGGTTGATTTTGGTTACTTTTGATTTAATTAGTCCCTTCCTTGTCCCCTGTTCTTCGTTAATCTTCCTGTTCCCCAGATTCCGAACCAGCAGTTTATTCCGAATGAGCATTTTCTTTCATTTATTCCGGATCAGCATTTCCTTATTTTTATTCCGGATGAAGCCTTTTCAGTAGATATTCCAAACGAAGGGGTTTTATTCCGGATGAAGCTTGACATTTCGGATGAGTGATTTCTTTTTTATTATTCCGAACCAAGACCTTTTTATCTATTTTATTCCGAATCAGTGTATTCATTTGGAATACTCAATATTCTGGAAGAATCATTTGTTCCGAATCAGCATTGTAATATAACATTCCGGATGAAGCCTTACTTTCCGGATGAACGTTTTATTCCGAGTGAGTATTTATTCCGGATGAACAACGTATTCCGAATGAATGTTTATTCCGGATGAACCTTTATTCCGGATGAGCTATTATTCCGGATGAAGGGAAATATTCCGGATAAACATTTATTCCGAATGAGCTGTTATTCCGGATGAAAGAACTTATTCTGGATGAATCATTTTATTCCGGATGAGCAGTTTTTCTTAGTTTTGTAATTTTTGTGTTTTTATTCATTTAGCTTTACTTTTCCCACCTTTTTACTTAGTCGCACTTTTAAGTTTCCTTGCCTTTAGTTTTAGTTAACTTGCCTAAGTTTACATTTTAAGCCTTGCCTTAGTTTATTTCTAGCTTCGTTTTAAGTTTACGTTATTTACTTTTATTGCTTTAAATTCTCGTCATTTATTTTTTATCATTACTAGCTTTATTTACGCTTTATTAACTTTACCTTTACTTTTTAAAAGTTTTAATTTTTATCTTTCCTAGTCTTTATTTTTAATTAGTTCAGACAACGACAACAATTCTATTTCTTTTCCACCAGGAAAAACTGAGTCACACTTTGGACCGGAAATCAATTCGAAAAGATCGGACGATAATATTTTCTTACTAGGTAAAAGCCTTGTATTAAATGGTGCCGCTGCCGGCTCTTTTCGTGAAGATTAACGGTTTTTTGTGAGAGACGCGTTGACTTTTGGGATCCGTTCACTCGTGAACGTTATTTTTCGTGTCAAAAATTTTCAAAAATCCCAAAAAAATTTGAAAAATCATAAAAAGCATCTGTTTTTCAAAGTTTTGCACCAAAAATATTCTTCTTGCTTATCTATTTTTCTTTATGGATTCTTATGTCCATTGCGTCGGGTGTGGGAGACGATTATATGGGAACGACTCATGTCAATGGTGTACATGTGAGCGGTGCGGAAACGATATCGATAACTCACAATTCGGATTTTGTCCATCGTGCAACTCGACTAATTCGTCCTTTTCTAATCCACCTCCTATTCCCCCTTGCATCTATTGTGGAAGCGATTCTTATTGGCATGTTTCGTGTCCGGTTCGATACCCGTATGGTCTCGAGCAAGAACCGGGTTACAATTATGACAATGGAAATAGCTATCCACAAAACTCACCGGGTTTTTCTCCATACCCATGTTGCCAAAATTGTGGGGGCCCTCACGATACTTCTTATTGCTAGCCAATGAATTATTATGAGCCAAACCCGTGTCCTCATTTTTCTTCACCGATGGATTATTATGAACCAAATCCGTGTTATAATTCTTCTCAACCGATGACTTACTATGAGCCACATCCGTGCTATAATTCTTGTTTTCATAACTGTGAGCCCCCACACCCCAACCTCAATCATCAATCCTCTCAGAGAATTCGTATTGCCCAACAACTCACTACTCTGAATGAAGAAAGACAAGCCATTCTTTTGAAAGTGCATGACGGCTTAATTCAACTGACCGAGGCATTGAAGGAGCAAAAGCGACAACAACAAGAGCGACAACAACAAGAGCAAGTATATAATCTTAGTGATTATACCCCTCCTCTTGTGCGTCCATACTATTATGATGATGATGACGATGACAATACTATTTCTTTGAATGATCTAGTTGCTGAATGTCCTAGCGCAATTGCACTTCCCTCTCTTAATATCCCCAATGCCTCTAAGGATTGTGATACATCGAGTGAGATTAGTGATTTTGGTCTTGATAAATTCTTTGATGAGGTTTGTTATGTGCTAACTTTTGAGGAGCTTACGGAAGAGGTCGCTGTTAATGATGATGTTCCTTCCACCAACACTTTGGGAGATCATTCTTTGGCTTTCTCTAATCCCCTTTTTGATCTCGATGATGATTTTACTTCTAGTGATGATGAGTCACTATCCGATGAAGACGTTCAGAAGGAAAATTTCAAGATTTATTCGAACACTTTATTTGATTTGGATGACGCCTACATCTCTAGTGAGGTGAATCCTCTCTTTGAAGAGGGGATTGAGGACATTGATAGCTCCGACTCTCTTGCTATTGATGAGCATTATTTGTTAGCCATGCCACCTCCCATCGTAGCGGAGGTGGAGAGATTTGACCCTACCTTCCGTTTGATTCGATCTTGTGAGGTGACGCGGGTGGTAGATATGTCTTCTGATATTTCTCATATTATGTTGCCACCCCGTCCTACCGCGGGCACACCCAAGTAGGTGATGTATCGCTTTTACTCTCCTCGTTTCATACCGGGAAATAAGGATGAGTGCTTTGACCCAGGAGGTGACACTGACCATTCTATGATTGATACCTTTACGGCTTTGCCGAATAGTAACCATCCATTGTCTTTGGGGGATGACAATTTGTCTCCTTTACCCACTCCACCTCCCATGGATCAAGATTTAACATACTTCTCGTATGTTGAAAGGACCTTTCTACCATTCAAAACTTATCCTCCGGCCTCTCCTTTATTATTTTCCTACGGGAACGAGGACAAGGTTTTTGATCCCGGTATTACATTCGAGGCTTCCCCATGGACCATTTAATTCGAGGACGAGTCAGGCTCGTGACTCGGTTAATATAAACAAGCGCTTTTTGGGAGGCAACCCAATTATCTATATATCTTTACCTGTTTTCACCATAAGTGTAGGGGGCACCCCGTTGGTGTTTCTTGTTTTCTTTCTTATCATGTGCAGGGATTAGAGCTTCAAAGACACACTCTTGATGACTTTTGACGACCCGTGATTCCGTGTTTACATCTTCCCGGTTCTATCCTAAACTCTTTTGATTCTTTATTTTATATTCTTCAATAGTAAAATAGGAATCACTTTAGTTGTCCTTTCCTTAGCAAGATTTAAACAAAGTGCATAATGTCCTAAGTGTAGGGGAGTTTACTCACACATGCTTAAACAATGAGGACAATGTTTATATTAAGTGTAGGGGGACTTCTATCGAAGTTAAGTGGGCTTTTCCTTGTATTTGTCCTCATTTTAACCGGAAAATTTGATTTTTGACATTTTTCAAATTTTTTTAATCTATTTTGGCCTAGTAGTTTTACCTTTGTATAGTTATTTTCTCTTTTTACTTGAATAAATTTTAATAAAGTGGTTTTAATTTTCATCGTTGTAAATCTTTTGACTCAACCCGAGTTTACTTATCTAAGTTTACTCTAGCTAGTATCCTTAACGTGTTTAAGTCAAGTTTTGCTAGGCTTTTATATAGGGAGCTTTAAAACGTGAGAGTCTTAACTCTCACGGGTTAAGAACAAGAACTTTTCGCAAGTTCCTATAATTGATCCTAGAGAGCCGTTTATCAAGGGAACTTTAAAACGCAAATTCTAAACTTGAAAAAGTCTAAGAAAATGCAAGATCCTATAGGCGACTAGAAAACTAATAACTTTGATTTAATTGGCTAAGCATCCACGAGTCTCATTCCTTGATATTTTAAATTGTGGAGAACGAGAGATGATAGAGTCAATTATAAGTTTGGTATTCTTTCGTGAATTTATGTGAGTTGATTATAAGCCTATTCTCCCATCGCTTGCTAATAAATTTATCTGCAATAAATAAGGTTGTACGATTTGAAAAGTTACTTAGCTTCTAGCCCAAGATCGTTTAAAAGTTGCTCGGTATGGATTAGAGTTCATAGCCAAGGCATAACTTATTGAAGCGGGATGCGAAGATTGGCGAGTCCGAAAAGGCCCTAACAAGGCATGAGGGCTACATTTTGTTGCTAAAGATCCAAAGTGATGTGAAGAATCATTTATAAAAAATCAATATGAAGGATCGAGACACACGACGAAAAGCAAGTACTCCCCCAAAGATCATGGAGAAGTCTATCCAAAAAGGCCCTAACAAGGTATGAGGATAAATAGATCCAAGTCCTAAAAGGAGGCAGATCGTTGTATATCAAAGTCCAAAATAAAGATTGGAGAAAAATGAAGAAGTCGTGGTCCAAAGATGAAGAGTCTCTCAAAACTTCAAGTGAAGAAATTCCTATTATGAAGAGAAGACCATAATTTCAAGAACGTCTCTCAACGATTTGAAGTATGAAGTCGCTGCCAAATATCGGTCTGAGAAAGGTCTCAAATCGTAAAGCGAGTTATGCCAAGATATGAACTTTATGAGGTGTCGAGAAGCAGTTTTAAAAGATTTTGTCCTTTAGATAACTATTGATTAAATCGTCCCACTTTGTTTTCAGCTTAAATAACTATCAAAATAAGTCAAGCAATGCATCCTCATGATCATTTAAGACAAAAATAAAATATAAGAGATACACCTAGGAATAAGGAAGTCTAAGTGAATAATTGGGCCACATGAATTCGTGTTAGTTTGCTAACTTATAATAACAATGATCTCGTTTTTAAGCTTGTTATGGGGAACGTGAAACTTGAGGATGATAATTATTCTTGACATTCTAAAACCCTAAGGTAAGTCTTTGATTTCTTTACTTGTTTTGTTATTTTCTATCTTTTTAATAAAGGCCAATGTGGATTGATTGTGATGAAAAGTGTAATCTTGCTTTGTGATTAATGAATTGCATGAGGACATTGCAATGGTCAAGTGTAGGGGATTTGATAGGTGTGAAAACACCCATCCTTTTACCACTTAATTACAATGAAAACGAGACCATAACGTGTATTTTATGTCATAAATGTCGGAATTATGCGTGGTTTGTGTTTTTGTTGTGTTTTAGGACCAAAATGTGTAAAGGAAGGAAAACACGGGCTTTCACGGGCTTTTATCAAAGAAAAAGACAAAAGACGAAGTCAAGAAATCAAGAGTGCAAAAAGAACGGAAATCCAAGGCTTATTCTGAAGATTTATCAAAGAAAAAGTCCAAAGACGGAAGTTTAATAAAGCCGAAGAACACAAGTCTTATTTATGAAGAAATCTCAAGACGAGTTTAAAGAAATCCCGAGCCAAAAGTCGAGACTTTAAAGACGAGACGGAAGAAAAGAAAGAAAGGGGAAGCCACCAGCCACTCCCCTCTCCTATATATACCACCCTCATTTTTTAGGAGAGGGTTGGTTAGTTTTAGGATTAGATTAGGATTAGTTTAGTTTTTATGTTTTCTCTCTCTAAGTTTTATGCTTTCTCTCTCTAGATTAATTTGTGATCTTTAATATTTAAGTTCTTGTTATTGAATCTTTACATTTTAATCAAGCTTTTAATTCATCTTCTTCTTCCTTTCTTCCTTAATCTTTCCTTATGATTCATGGTTGTGTTCTTGAGTTTTCATAGTTTTAATCAAAAGGGTTTTGATTGATTTGATCATTAGTGTTAGTTTTGTTGATTTGTTTTGATTGGTGATTGTTATTAGATCATTAGTGGTTGTTTTGGTTTAATCGTTTAGTTGATTTTGGTTACTTTTGATTTAATTCATCCCTTCCTTGTCCCCTGTTCTTCGTTAATCTTCCTGTTCCCCAGATTCCGAACCAGCAGTTTATTCCGAATGAGAATGTTCTTTCATTTAATCCGGATCAGCATTTCCTTATTTTTATTGCGGATGAAGCCTTTTCACTAGATATTCCGAACGAAGGGGTTTTATTACGGATGAAGCTTGACTTTCCGGATGAGTGATTTCTTTTTTATTATTCCGAACCAAGACCTTTTTATCTATTTTATTCCGAATCAGTGTATTCATTCGGAATACTCAATATTCCAGATGAATCTTTTGTTCCGAATCAGCATTGTAATATAACATTCCGGATGAAGCCTTACATTTCGGATGAACGTTTTATTCCGAGTGAGTATTTATTCTGGATGAACAACGTATTACGAATGAATGTTTATTCCGGATGAACCTTTATTCCGGATGAGCTATTATTCCGGATGAAGGGAAACATTCCGGATAAACATTTATTCCGAATGAGCTGTTATTCCGGATGAAAGAACTTATTCCGGATGAATCATTTTATTCCGGATGAAGGGTGTATTCCGGATGAGCAATTTTTCTTAGTTTTGTAATTTTTGTATTTTTATTCCATTTAGCTTTAATTTTCCCACCTTTTTACTTAGTCCCACTTATAAGTTTCCTTGCCTTTAGTTTTAGTTAACTTGCCTAAGTTTACATTTTAAGCCTTGCCTTAGTTTATTTTTAGTTTCGTTTTAAGTTTACGTTATTTACTTTTATTGCTTTAAATTCTAGTCATTTATTTTTAATCATTACTAGCTTTATTTATGCTTTATTAACTTTACCTTTACTTTTTAAAAGTTTTAATTTTTATCTTTCCTAGTCTTTATTTTTAATTAGTTCAGACAACGACAACAATTCTATTTCTTTTCCACCAGGAACAACTGAGTCACACTTTGGACTGGAAATAAATTCGAAAAGATCGGACGATAATATTTTCTTACTAGGTAAAAGCCTTGTATTAAATGATAATTGTATATACATAAATTACAATAAGCTCATGGAACCGATCCCTTAGACACTCCCTTTAGAGGTCTGATAAGACGGGAGATTTATTAATTGTCATTACCTCCAGATTATTGGTACATTGCCGTATACCTGACTTCTCAATACAATATGCTCAAACAGTATGGAGGTCGGGCCTAAGCTTCTATGACAAGTCCACACAAACTGAACCGGGGCGGCTTCCCCCATAGATCTATAAATTGTACTAGCGGCTAGCCCATCATAAGCTAGTTAACGGTCCAAAATTGAGGCTTTAACAAAGGCAATCACTTAATGCAATTCAAAGGCAACCACGGGTCCATTCATAGAGGGACAAGCATACCATAAAAATCTTGTGTTCTAAGTTTACAAAACATGTATTCCCCCTCGCGGGTTTTAAAATATTTGAATGAGCTCAAACGAGGCTATAGACTCACCTTAGTACTTATAGTAGTTGAAGACGATCGCCGACGATAGTAGATGCCCGATAAATACGACAACCGCAACCTAGCAAATAAGGTGCGTACATTAATAATAGACTCGAGAAATAAATCGTACATAACAACATCAAACTCAAACTCATAAAACCATAATACACTCAAGAGTAAACGATATAAATAACTTCATTATAATTTACTACTCATTTACTTTACCATTTTATACTTTTAACAAAGTCCGCTGGCACATACTACATGTACTAGCTTATTTACCCCTTTTTAAACTTGTCAACCGTTTATGAAACGACTCGATAAACTAACTTACTATATATAAAAAGTCCTCCTACAAGTTTATCAAATGAAATTACTTTTAAAGTCCTTTACCCGACTCATTTTCAAACTACAAAATCCGGACAGATTTACGTTAATTTTTCATACAACCGTTTTAACTTATTTAAACGACTCCGTTTACAAAACCGACACTCGGGTTTTAAAGTAAACTCAACCTGTAAAGTAAACACCTCATTATCAGTAGGTTACACATTTCAAAACATCCATTTAGAGTCCCCGAGATTCGATCAAAATATCGACAACAATTATATGTAGTGTCGATACTCGTCTCCCGGTACACGATCATGCAAAACATCATAACTTCGCGCTCGTTTGGAGCTAGAAGCTCTACCTTATATCAAATCGAAGCTAATAAAATTATCTACAACCCTAGGCTATAAGTTAAGCCATTTTTAAAACATAAAAATTCGGATTTTACACTTTACTTACTGTTATAAAATGACCATTAAAATCTTGTATAAAATCACCTTTTTGATCAAAACCAACCATAGAAATGATCATTTCTATCCTCTAATATCATCATACATCTACCATAACATCAAAATCATAATAAAAATAAAAATCTTTAGATCAAAATGAAGTTTTTAACAAGATTTCTAGCAAGAACCACCATGGATCATGCTAAAAACACCATGCATGATCATGGCTTCTACCTACCAACATCAAGAAAATAAAAAGTGCTTGCATGTAAGAATTTCTTACACCAATATGATTCTTGATCAAAAATAAGAATGGTTCTATGTTTGGTTTTGTTCAAATCATCCTCAAACTCAAGATAAACTGAAAATTGTATGTGTTTGGGGTGTGGTGTGGTGTTTCGGCAAACAAGAGAGAGAAAGGAGGAGTGGGTGAAATTTTGAAGTGAAAAATTATGTTGTGTGTGTTTATTTTGGGTTTTTATATAGTGGGGTACGGACCATAGTTGCAATTTGGCAATAGTTGTGGCTAAAAATGTAAATAGTTAGCTAAAAAGCGGGAAATAATTATTAGTCAAATTTGAAAATATTTACGGGGCTCGGGTTTCATAAAAATACTTAAAAGTTTAAACGCACACGAAATATGATAATATAACGACTCGATACGTAATTAAAATGATATCTCGAAAATATTAAATATCGAAATGATCAATAATAAAATATAAAATTGTGGGCATCCTTCGGTATCGCGATCACTAGTAGTCCTCGTTGCTCGTCAAAATATTAAAATAAAATATTCAATATCGGTTTCAACTTAAACCGTTAAACATAATAATATTTAATGTTATAAAATATTTCAAAAATATTTGAAAAGTAAGAATTAAATAATGACCTTATTTTGTGGGTTTTACATCCTCACCACCTTAGGAGAGCACCGTCCCGGGGCTTACTTCTCCTTAGGTTCGTCTACGAATAAATGTGGATACTTGTTCTTGAAGTAGTCCTCTCGCTCCCAAGTGTATTCGGGTCCACGTCGGGAATTCCATGGCACCTTCACTATCGGGATCCGACTCTGCTTAAGCCGTTTCACCTCTCGATCCATAATCTCCACTAGTTCCTCAATAAAATGAAGCTTGTCGTCCAGTTGAATCTCCTCAAGTTTAATTATCAAATTCTCGTCCGCCAAACACCTCTTAAGATTAGAAACGTGAAAAGTATTGTGAATAGCTGATTTGTAGTGTTTTACTACCCTTTAGGAAAAGAGCGTAAATAGCGGTAAGTATCGAGTGATGATTTTAGGAAAAATCAACACTAATGACCCACAATCAAATAAAAGAGATGAAAGATTCGTTTCCCAAGGAGGTATAGGTGTTGTGAATTAACTTGTATTTCTTTGAGATTAATATTGAGAAGATGGAATGACGGTTTCTTGGAAATTACACTATGACGTAAAAAACGAAAACGTAAAACCGTAGAAAAACCACTAAAATTAAAAATTATTAAAACCAAAAACAAAATCAAGAAAAAGATTAAAAAGACTAAAACAAGTCTAAAATAATATGAATAAAGTCAAAAATCCAATAAAGATATTTTAAAACCTTTTATTAATTAAAAAATTAATTTTAAATGCTAATTAAAGCCCTAAAATTAAATTTAATTAATTCAAATGTCAAAAATATGATTTTATTGAATAATTACTCAACTTATATTATTATAAGACTAAAAAGTAATTTTCTAAAAATTAAAACCTATTAAAACTATTTTTAAAACTCTAAAAATGATTTAAACTAATTAAAAACTAATTAAACTTAAAATAATTATAAAAATAAATCTAAAAGCTAGAAAATTATTCTAAAAATGGAAATAGTCCTAATTAATGACAAAGAACCTAGGAAAAATGAAAAAGAAGGAAAAAGAAAATTTTGAAAATTAAATAATAAAATAATATTAAAATATTACTAAAAATAAAAAGTTTATAAAATTTAAAATAAAAAATTTCTAAAAATCCTAAATAATATAATTAAGAGAAAAACACAAATTAAAGCTTCTAAACCTTTATAAAAAACCTTAAAATATTATAAAATTAAAAATAAATGTTTTTGAAACCAAAATAAGATGTAAACCTCAAATATATTAAATAAAACCTAAAAACTATTTTTCCTATAAATAAAAACTATTTTTGGTATTTTTTTAATGATTTAATAAAAACGGTTATTAATTAAATCCTAGAAATTAATCTAATGAATGGAAAATTATGAAACCAATTTTGAAAAATCAACAATCCTATTAACTTCCTAAGAAAAATAGGCTAAGAAAAATAAGCTAAGAAAATAAGCTAGAAAATGGGAAAAACGGCTACGGCTTATTAAATAAGCTAGAAACCAAAATAGGTTAAGTAAATAAGGAAACCACTCCCTAGTAGTCAAAGACCCTAGGGCGCAGTGGTGAGTGTGGTGTGGTGTGAACGTGGTGACCAGGGTTCGAATCCTGAAACTCCCCCCTTTTTATCACTCAGTTGCGCCGCAACGTTTTTTTCTTGCGCCGCAACTAGTGAAACGAAAGCACCTTTGGTCAGTAACTCCTTCAGTTGCGCCGCAACGTTTTTTTCTTGCGCCGCAACGAGTGAAACGGGAATACCAAGATCTGCAGCTCCTTCAGTTGCGCCGCAACGTTTAGGTCTTGCGGCGCAGCTTGTATAACGTGCCTGGTTTTTGCTTGTGGACTGATGATCACAAAAGTGTGAGTGCACACTTTTTAGCCAAGAGGACTTTGGCAAATTGCTTTGTTTGATGGATATGTTGGAACAATTGGGCACCCTTGTGCTCAATGAAGCACAAGGAGTCAATAACACACAAATTAAACACCAAACACACCACAAAATAAGCAAAACAAGCACTCCCTAGCCTATGCAAGTTGCTGAGATGTACTATGCAGGTCAGTGAGCTAGTATGGCTAATTTCTAGCAACCTAGTGAACCTTAAGCTACCAAATCATGCACACAAACCCCCAAGATGGCATTCAATCCAGAACAAACCTTAAAACAACCTAATCTTCAACAATAATCCAAGATTAAGCATCAAAATGAAGCAAAACAAGCAGATTTCACCCTTATGCAGATTTCTAGCAACCTTAATCCTTTTTTACCACTCCAATTAACTTCTAACTTGATCAAATGATTACACAACAATAAAACAATCTATCTCAAACCTTTATCACTAACTATAACACCCTTACAATTCATTAATTAAGATCCAACCCCTGCTAAAACTTGTTGCCAAACACCAGTTTAAAATTCTAAAACAAAGATTAACACACCAAAATACTTCCAAAGGCTACCAAATTGATTATCAAACTATCAAACATGCATGTGAACACAAAAGCATACAAATCAAACACTTAAAACAACCTTAAACTCAGAATCAAACAAAGATCATACAAAGCTATTTTATGAGATTTTATCAAAGGTAAAGAGATTTACCTTAGGTCCCTTACATCCAAGGGACCTAGTGGTTGCTTAACCACCTCCCTACCAGCCCGGGCTGGTGCTGACCCTCTATCAACACTTCTTCAACCTGTTTATGACAAATCAAACAAACAAAATGGATAAAACAAGATATATCAATATTTTGTTTTTATTCTCTTTTTTTTTTTATAACTCTTCCAAAACCTTTTTAATCTTCTTAAAATGTTTCTATAACACTTAAATCACCAACAAACATGAACTCCTAACACATAAACCTTTTGAGAAGATTTTACCAAAATCTCTCAAAATCTCAAACTTTGAAAATATTTTGAAACCTCAAAAACTTTTAACCAAATCAAACATGGAACTCAGAATTAAGCTTAACACAACACTCAACTTTTAAAAACAATAAAAAAGGAATTACACTTGAATATTTCAAAAACCAAACTTTTTATTTCTTTAAAAAGGTATTACATGTGCAAGCTTAAAAACTGGAACAAAGGGATCACCACAGCTTGGGTCTCCTTTTATAGAGCCTATAGAACATCCTAGAAGCATAAAAACATAAACCCTAATACATAGAAAATCCCAAATGTGCCCTTGAATGATTTTGAGTGCATTTTGTCCTTTCTTGATCTTGGCCTTTAAATTTTGCTTTGTGAGCAAGCATAGCATCTTGGACGTCCATTTTGCCACGTCACATAACTTGGGGACAAAGGAATGAGGTGATTGGTGGATTGGGGAATTGGGGGTTTGGTGCACATGAGTGGGATGCAGGTTTTTAGGAGTGGGAAAGGTTTGTGAGTGTGTGAATTACTTGTGTGCAAGTTTAATTGGTTTTTACCCAAGGAAAAGTGAGGGTAAAATCTGGGGTGGTAAGAATGATGAACAGTTACCATTTGATCCGAAAATGGGGGAAAAAAGCTGTTAGGCGCCACTTTTCTTTTAAATCTTTCCTTTTTGGCAACTATGGTCCTTGTGTTTTGGGTTTTTATGCATATCATGTTTTTCAGCCCTAAATTCGACTTTCCTTCACAAATAACTTTCATGACTTGTCACTTTTGGCTCAAATCTTTTTCCAAAGTGTTTTAAAGGATGAATTTTGTCATTTTGAATATTTCAAGGGCTGTTTTTGAACATTGTTGATCTTCCAAGGTCTTCTTTGTATCTTTACTTCATGAGGGACCATAATTGGCAATTTGAATTTGTTGAGGGACCAATCTTGCCATTTCTTCAAAGTTGAAGGACCTTTTTGCAATTTTGACAAACTTAAGGGACCAAACTTGTAATTATTAATATACAAGGGTTTTAAGTGTCATTTCTTCAATAAATGATGATCAATCTTGTTTTGTCTTCAAGTCTTCAAGGGTATTTGATGAAAATTCCATGATTAGGGCCCGGTTCTTTGTACGGCTTCGTTTCTCGTGTTCGTTTTTCCTTGTATCTTGTGATCTTTTGTCTTTTTCACGATATCCATACCTAAAACACACAAGTAAACAAACACAAGCATATATATGGTATTTTATGACATTTTAATGCATTTAAAGCCCGAAAAGAACGATGAGATCATGTATAAATGCCATCTCATCACTCCCCCATACTAAGCCATTGCCGTGCCCTCACGCAATGCTAGAATAAAGTATCTAAGCATCACCAAAGTTCAATTTTATTAACCTTTATTGAAGAGTAAAAGACTTGCAACATACTACGAGAATGTGTAAAGACATAATGTATGATTTTCATCACCAAAATGTGACTTTTAGGGTTTAAGAATAGAAACAAGTTAATGTCCCTTAAAGTAAACTTCGTCATCCTTGATTGTCATACATTCCATGCTAAGTGCAAAAACAAGATCATTGTTGGTACAAGTCACAATGCTAACACTACTCATACGTTCAAATTGTGTAATACTTTTTCTCCCCGCAATCCTAGTTATTATAAAAGGAAATGGGTTACTAGCATTTTTTTATCTATTTGTCATGGATCACAAGTGATTCATATTGACTTATTTGAGTAGTTATTAGTCCGAAAGTAAAGTAGCACGATTTGATCAATAGTTAGCCGAAGGACAAAATCTTTTAAAACGGCTTCTCGTGTATCTCCTTAAGTTCATATCTTGGCATAACTCGTTTCACGATTTGAGACCTTTCTCGGACCGATATTTGGCATGTACTTCATACTTCAAATCTTGGGAAGACGTTCTTGAAATTATGGTCTTCTCTTCATATATTTGGAATTTCTTCACTTGACGTTTTTGAGAGATTCTTCATATAGGACCACGACTTCATCATTTTTCTTCAATCTTTACTTTGGATTTTGATATACAACGATCCGCCTCCTTTTCGGACTTGGATATATTTATCCTCATACCTTGTTAGGGTCTTTTTGGATAGACTTTCTCCATTCTTTAGGGGAGTAATAGCTTCTCGTCGTGTGTCTCGATCCTTCATATTGATTTTGGAATAATGATACTTCACATCATCTTTGGATCTTTAGCAAAAATAGAGCTCCTCATGCCTTGTTAGGGCCTTTTTGGATGATCGCCAATCTTCGCGTCCCGCTTCAATAAGTTATGCCTTGGCTATGAACTCTATTCAACCCCGAGCAACTTTTAAACGATCTTGCGCTAGAGGCTAAGTAACCTTTCAAACCGTACGACCTTACTTATTGCAATTATGATTTATTCCTAATGCATTGATCTTATGGGAAGAAAAAGCCACAATTAAAAACATATGAGTTTTTGAAAGAACATTTTCATGTTCTACGTTTAGCATGATCACTTGTCTAACTCTATCATTTCTCGTTCTTCACTATATAAAGACCTCTAATTAAAGAGACTCGTGAATACTTAGCCATGCAAGTAAAAATTAAGCCAAATTTGGATTAGCTTTCATTAAGACTATATCAAATCAAAGTTTTGGGTTTTCAAGCCACCTATAGGATCTTGCACTTTCTTGGACTTTTTCAAGTTTAGAGAATGCGTTTTAAAGTTCCCTTGATAAGTGACTTTCTAGAATCAATTATAGGAACTTGCGAAAAGTTCTTGTTCTTAACCCGAATGAATTAAGACTTTCGCGTTTTAAAGCTCCCTATATAAAAGTCTAGCAAAACTTGAATTGAGCGGGTTAAGGAATGTAAATGGCTCCAAATGCCCATCAAGTCAAAAGTTAACTCTTATTCTACCCATCGGAAAATATACATTCGTGTCTTAAAAACACTTATGAAAACTAAGAAAAATTTTAAAATTTGGCCATTTTTAGCCTTATTAGCAAAACAAAACATTGAAAATTGGAAAACGTGAGGGCGTAGCAAAGCAAGTACCTATTCACCCCCCCATACTAAAAGTAAACATTGTCCTCAATGTTTCGAGTCTAAAGGTGGAGCTCCCCCATACTAGAGACGAAGAATCGAATGCTTAGGATCTAGCATGGAAAGGGTGATCAACAATATATCTAAAGCCGTTTATTAATTATGCTAAAAGATAATTGTTAGAACAATAAAGGATATGTCATGGATTCGTGAAAAACTTCTTCAAACGAACGATGGAGGCTCACGTAAACGAACACGAGAGTCTTCAATCGTAGACGATGATGATGATCTAGATAACACAATCACAAACAACCACGAGACAACGAGTTGGAAGGGTACAAGTCCCCTTATTAGTGAACATAAAGCATAAAGATAAGCATGGGATCTCCCCCACGAGGCACCTCGTTTTTGATTACCGAGTCATGAGCTCGACTCGATCCCCTCAAAATGTGAACATTTAGGGAAATTCATGGTGTGGTCAATTTTTGGTGGGGCTTACATGATAAACAAGGCCCAAAAAGCAACCGGTATAAAGGACTAAGTCCTTAGATGATGCAAAATACCGGGGTCGAAGATGGCGTTCTCGTTTCCATTGGAAAAACAAATCAACGCCACTCCAACATGTGCCATAAACTCAAAGAGTTTGAAGAAAATAGATAAGAAGTAGAAGGGTGAGACAATTGGTAAGACAAACGTTTGAGCTACTCGAGGTAGACTCGCACCAAGCAAATAGATATAGCTTCCATTTATTGCATCGGTGGAAGACCGAGATTTCCCTTTACATGAAATTCCGGGATCGAATATCTCGTCCTCGGTGGACAAGGATGAGGGAACATAAGGGGCTTCCCCCATACTAGAACCACACAAAACATCGTCAAAAGGAGTAGACGAGTTTGTAGCACTCAAATCACGCGGTGATGACGGAGTTAGATTTGTAGAAAAATCAATTAAATCACATTTAAGATCTTTTTCTTTGTTATCTTTTAAACTCTCCTTATGAAAACCCTTTTTAATTATGTCGAAAATATTCGGTGTTTCTAAGACGATGTTAGTTACACTAAAAATTCTCACATTTTGAAACCGTTTTGGTTTTGGTGGTGGCAAGTTCTCAAAACGTTTATCGACGAAGAAAACATCCCCATTAGGGTCCATATATTCATCATCCGAAAGATCTTCCGTAGAAACCGGCAACTTATCAACACTTTTCAAGAATGAAGGTGAAGGATTTTTCGATTCAAGTATTGATGGTTTCTTCCTTGTAGGCTTAGCACTCATAACCTCCACCGGCGGAGGAAATGGTAAATCGTTTTTGGCGACATTCCCTAAAACTCTTGGTGAAAATTCTTTGCAAACGACATTGGTCGAGTCACCATGGTTTAAAGTTGCAATAGAATATACATGAGAAAGATTGGAGTTTTGTGTTGCATTGATGACAAGTTCTTCTTCATTGAAACGAAGGGTGATTTTACGAGCATGAACATCGATAAGTGCTCTTGATGTATCCAAAAATGAACGACCCAAAATGAGAGGAACTTTTCGATCGATGGGAATGTCTACAACGATAAAGTCAACGGGATAGTAAAACTTTCCGACTTTAACGAAAACGTCCTCGGCTACTCCACATGCCATGATCGTAGAATGATCGGCCATCTCGATGGACATGTTCGAAGGAGTAAGAGCCGGAAGCGAAAGCGATTTGAAAATCTCGAGAGGCATTAAATTAATACTAGCGCCAAGATCGGCCAAGGCGTAGCATTCCTCCATATCTTGAATTGCACACGGAATCAAAAATTTACCGGGATCACCGACTTTTTGTGGTATGCGGCTTAGAAAAACCGATGAACAACTAGACGTTTGTTGTAACTTTTCTTTGTTGTTTAGCATACTTTTGAAGTTTGCGGCGAATCGAGGCATCATGATTAAAGCATCGGCAAAACTTATGTTAAAGTGCAAATCACGAAACATTTTCATAAATAGCTCAAATTGATAATTGTTCCGTTCTTGTGCTTTCTCTTTATTTCGTCTCGAAGGGTAGGGTAAAGGTGGTGTGGGTTGGTCATTAGGCAACGGCCTTGGAAACTCGGGTTCCATAATTGGTATTGGTGTAACCGTAGGTGTGGTTTGAGCGGTACTTCGTGGGATTGTAATGTGCTCCTTTTCGACCATCACCTCGGGTTCTTTCTCGATTTCCTTCTCCGTAGAAGTACTTGGACGAGAGATTGGTTCCTTGAAAGTTTTACCACTTCGTGTAGCAACAACTTTCAATTCTCCCCTCGGGTTGTTAATGGTATCACTAGGAAGACCACCCGAAGAAGAGGGCTTACACATGATTGCTTCGAACATCTTAGCCATTCGGTCCTCAAATTTTGATTGCCTAGCATCCGCTTTCAATAACTCTTGCTTAATCTCATGTTGTCCTAATTCCATCTTTTGTTGGTTTTGTTGAAGACGTTGGACATTTCCTTCCATTTTGTTTGCATGAGTTTTAAGTTCATTAGCAAGTTCATTTTTAAGCTCGTTTTTCAACTCGGACCTTAAGCTAATCATCTCACGTTGCATATTATCAAATTTAGCATCATTTGCTTTTGCATAATCTAAAAATTCTCCTTGCAAATTTTTCGTGTGAGCATTTTGAAAACCTTGTGTAGTATTTTGAAAATCACGGTTTTGGTTTTGATTAGAGATTTGTCCATTCCCACTTTGATAATTCCCTTTGTTGTAATTGCGTGTGTTGCCTTGGTAATTACCTTGGTTGTTGTTTCGATAATTGTTAGCATTTTGATTTGGTGGAGCTTGATTTTGGCGGGAACCTTGGCCGTTTTGGTTGTAAGTTCCCGTTGCTACATAAGCACTCGAAGTGTTACCATCCGTGGTAATGCACTCGGATAAATCATGAGCTCCTCCACACGATAAACAACTCTTAGCAACCGCTTTAACCGAAGCGGAATTGGAAGCTTCTTGAGCCTTCCAATGGGACATTAGATTAGCAAATCTATCAAAAAACCGATTTTCCTCATTAGCTTCATCATGTAAGGCGTTAATGCTACGAGACGATTGTGACGACGATGACGAACCCATATTGGCAACACTCGGTGTGTTACGAGGGCTATAAACCTTAGATCGATTCTCAATGATTTGTAAAGCCTCATTTGTCGTCTTACACAAAAAATTACCACCCGCGGCGGCATTCAAATAATCTCGTTCATGATCATTAAGCCCATTATAAAAGGTATCAATTTGATGCAATTCCGAAAAATCATGATGAGGACATTCATGTAACATCTCCTTAAATCGTTCCCATGCCATAGAAAAACTTTCATTGTTACGTTGCACAAATCGTGAAATCTCATTTTTTAAGTGTGTTGTTTTCGATGGTGGAAAAAATTTGTTCACAAACTTAGAAACGAGATCGGCCCATGTCAAAATCGAATTTGGCGGTTCTTTCTCGAGCCAAATTTTAGCGGGTCCATCCAACGAATATGGAAACAACATCATCTTAATGGCGTCATGCGGAACATCCTTGAATTTGCTAGTGGCGGTGAGACGGTTGAAATTCCTAATGTGGTAATGCGGGTTGTCTTTCTCGTGTCCTCGAAATTTGTTTGCTTGTAGCATCGACATTAAACCCGTCTTAATCTCGAAATTCTCCGCAAGGATGGCGGGAATAACAATGGCCTCTCCAAAACCCTCGGTGGGTGCTTGTAGCAACTCCATCATAGTACGATTAGCCATTACGACTTCTTGTTCTATAATAGGTTCAACAATTGGAGGTTCTTCAACAATCAACGATCCTTGATTTGCTTTCTTTTGAAGACGTTTACGAGCTCGTTTTGCTTGATTACGAGTGATCATAAACTTCACGAAGAATGGGAGGTGAGCAAAGAAGATTCTTTTTGGTCGTTTTGTGGATATTTAATTTTTTTGGATTTTGGGTGTATCTTCGTAGACAACAATCTACAAAATCTCTCCTCGAATCAAACTCTTGATTAAAGAAGCCTCAAAGGAATGAAAACGATCACGTGGAGTGAACGCCTTCGAATGACTTTAGAACTTTGGTGAAAACCAAATTGTTCACGAGGGTTTAATCACAAAGAAAACCAAGCAAATATAGTATACGTATTAATACTTTGGGCGGCAAAACCCTCGATTAGCCTTCAATCTCAAAATACTCACAAGCAAGCGGGGAAACGAGGCGGCGCGAAGCACTTAAGAGCCTTTTTCCTTAAGGTATATTTTATAATACCCGCCTTATACCCACCTTATAGTTCGTATCTTTCAAAATCGAGCTTCACGAAAGTATTTATCTATTTTTGCCTTTTCTTTTTGTTTGAGATTCGAATACAATGATCGAGTGATGAAATCCCGAATCAAGGTTGTGTTTTCACACTTTTGGAGATATTGTATTTTTATTGTGATACTTAATACAATATATTAATAATATTCACAAAGAAAAACCGAGAAAACCGATAATACGTGTTAAGGGAGTTCCACTTAACACAAATACTATTTTGGATAATATCAAAAACAAAATTTTCCAAATTAAATCACGACACACCTCCCCGGCAGCGGCGCCAAAATGATTTGTAGTGTTTTACTACCCTTTAGGAAAAGAGCGTAAATAGCGGTAAGTATCGAGTGATGATTTTAGGAAAAATCAACACTAATGACCCACAATCAAATAAAAGAGATGAAAGATTCGTTTCCCAAGGAGGTATAGGTGTTGTGAATTAACTTGTATTTCTTTGAGATTAATATTGAGAAGATGGAATGACGGTTTCTTGGAAATTACACTATGACGTAAAAAACGAAAACGTAAAACCGTAGAAAAACCACTAAAATTAAAAATTATTAAAACCAAAAACAAAATCAAGAAAAAGATTAAAAAGACTAAAACAAGTCTAAAATAATATAAATAAAGTCAAAAATCCAATAAAGATATTTTAAAACCTTTTATTAATTAAATAATTAATTTTAAATGCTAATTAAAGCCCTAAAATTAAATTTAATTAATTCAAATGTCAAAAATATGATTTTATTGAATAATTACTCAACTTATATTATTATAAGACTAAAAAGTAATTTTCTAAAAATTAAAACCTATTAAAACTATTTTTAAAACTCTAAAAATGATTTAAACTAATTAAAAACTAATTAAACTTAAAATAATTATAAAAATAAATCTAAAAGCTAGAAAATTATTCTAAAAATGGAAATAGTCCTAATTAATGACAAAGAACCTAGGAAAAATGAAAAAGAAGGAAAAAGAAAATTTTGAAAATTAAATAATAAAATAATATTAAAATATTACTAAAAATAAAAAGTTTATAAAATTTAAAATAAAAAATTTCTAAAAATCATAAATAATATAATTAAGAGAAAAACACAAATTAAAACTTCTAAACCTTTTTTAATAATTTTATAAAAATCTTTAAAGTTTATAAAAAACCTTAAAATATTATAAAATTAAAAATAAATGTTTTTGAAACCAAAATAAGATGTAAACCTCAAATATATTAAATAAAACCTAAAAACTATCTTTCCTATAAATAAAAACTATTTTTGGTATTTTTTTAATGATTTAATAAAAACGGTTATTAATTAAATCCTAGAAATTAATCTAATGAATGGAAAATTATGAAACCAATTTTGAAAAATCAACAATCCTATTAACTTCCTAAGAAAAATAGGCTAAGAAAAATAAGCTAAGAAAATAAGCTAGAAAATGGGAAAAACGGCTACGGCTTATTAAATAAGCTAGAAACCAAAATAGGTTAAGTAAATAAGGAAACCACTCCCTAGTAGTCAAAGACCCTAGGGCGCAGTGGTGAGTGTGGTGTGGTGTGAACGTGGTGACCAGGGTTCGAATCCTGAAACTCCCCCCTTTTTATCACTCAGTTGCGCCGCAACGTGCCCTCACGTTTTCCAATTTTCAATGTTTTGTTTTTATTCTCTTTTTTTTTTTTTTATAACTCTTCCAAAACCTTTTTAATCTTCTTAAAATGTTTCTATAACACTTAAATCACCAACAAACATGAACTCCTAACACATAAACCTTTTGAGAAGATTTTACCAAAATCTCTCAAAATCTCAAACTTTGAAAATATTTTGAAACCTCAAAAACTTTTAACCAAATCAAACATGGAACTCAGAATTAAGCTTAACACAACACTCAACTTTTAAAAACAATAAAAAAGGAATTACACTTGAATATTTCAAAAACCAAACTTTTTATTTCTTTAAAAAGGTATTACATGTGCAAGCTTAAAAACTGGAACAAAGGGATCACCACAGCTTGGGTCTCCTTTTATAGAGCCTATAGAACATCCTAGAAGCATAAAAACATAAACCCTAATACATAGAAAATCCCAAATGTGCCCTTGAATGATTTTGAGTGCATTTTGTCCTTTCTTGATCTTGGCCTTTAAATTTTGCTTTGTGAGCAAGCATAGCATCTTGGACGTCCATTTTGCCACGTCACATAACTTGGGGACAAAGGAATGAGGTGATTGGTGGATTGGGGAATTGGGGGTTTGGTGCACATGAGTGGGATGCAGGTTTTTAGGAGTGGGAAAGGTTTGTGAGTGTGTGAATTACTTGTGTGCAAGTTTAATTGGTTTTTACCCAAGGAAAAGTGAGGGTAAAATCTGGGGTGGTAAGAATGATGAACAGTTACCATTTGATCCGAAAATGGGGGAAAAAAGCTGTTAGGCGCCACTTTTCTTTTAAATCTTTCCTTTTTGGCAACTATGGTCCTTGTGTTTTGGGTTTTTATGCATATCATGTTTTTCAGCCCTAAATTCGACTTTCCTTCACAAATAACTTTCATGACTTGTCACTTTTGGCTCAAATCTTTTTCCAAAGTGTTTTAAAGGATGAATTTTGTCATTTTGAATATTTCAAGGGCTGTTTTTGAACATTGTTGATCCTCCAAGGTCTTCTTTGTATCTTTACTTCATGAGGGACCATAATTGGCAATTTGAATTTGTTGAGGGACCAATCTTGCCATTTCTTCAAAGTTGAAGGACCTTTTTGCAATTTTGACAAACTTAAGGGACCAAACTTGTAATTATTAATATACAAGGGTTTTAAGTGTCATTTCTTCAATAAATGATGATCAATCTTGTTTTGTCTTCAAGTCTTCAAGGGTATTTGATGAAAATTCCATGATTAGGGCCCGGTTCTTTGTACGGCTTCGTTTCTCGTGTTCGTTTTTCCTTGTATCTTGTGATCTTTTGTCTTTTTCACGATATCCATACCTAAAACACACAAGTAAACAAACACAAGCATATATATGGTATTTTATGACATTTTAATGCATTTAAAGCCCGAAAAGAACGATGAGATCATGTATAAATGCCATCTCATCAATAGCACTTAACTTCTCTGGCAATTCCAACTTATATGCCACAGGACCAACTCGATCAATAATCTTGAATGAACCTATAAAGCGTGGACTCAGCTTTCCTCCCTTTCCAAATCGAATTACTCCTTTCCAATGTGATACTTTCAGCATAACCATGTCGCCAATATCAAACTCCAATGGTTTTCTCCTCTTATCCGCATAACTCTTCTGCCTACTACGAGCTGTCAATAAACGATTCTTGTTTTGCACGATCTTCTCAGTCGTTTCTCTAATCAATTCAGGACCCGTCAGTTGACTTTCTCCAACTTCACACCAACCAACTGGTGATCTACACTTTCGCCCGTAAAGTGCTTCAAAAGGCGCAGCCTTAATACTTGCATGATAACTGTTGTTGTATGAGAACTCCACCAAAGGTAAGTGCCGATCCCAACTACGTCCAAAATCCATTACACACGCTCGTAACATATCCTCCAAGGTCTGAATAGTCCTTTCACTTTGTCCGTCCGTTTCCGGATGATACGCAGTGCTCATGTCCAACTAAGTCCCGAAAGCTCGCTGAAGCGATTTCCAAAACTCAGATGTGAACCGACTATCTCGATCAGAAATAATTGAAAAAGGAAATCCATGTCTACAAACAACTTCCTTCAAATACAATCGAGTAAGTTTGTCTAAGTCATCAGTTTACTTTATCGGCAAGAAATGAGCCGACTTAGTCAACCGATCAACAATCACCCAAATCGTATCATAACCACTAGAAGTTCTCGGAAGTCCCGAAACAAAGTCCATAGTGATCTTCTCCCATTTCCATTCTGGAATTTCAGGTTGTTGCAGTAAACCCGAAGGTCTCTTGTGCTCAAACTTCACCTTAGCACGCGTCAAGCATTTACTAACATAAGTAGCAATGTTAGCCTTCATATTCGGCCACCAGTAACATTTCCTCAAGTCTTGATACATTTTATCCGATCCTGGGTGAATCGAATATTTAGACTTATGAGATTCGTGCATAATTAGATCTCTCAGTCCTCGATACACCGGTAACCATACACGATTCTCAAAATACCGAATTCCGTCATCACGAATTTCGAATATAGGTGTCATCCTTCTACCCAAGTCTTCATTTCTTATATTCTCTTCCTTCATCGCCTTCGTTTGAGCTTTAAGTATTTGATTAGATAAATCAGACTAAGTTTTCATGGATATAACTCTAACCCTTTTGGTTATTTCTCTATCCTTCCTTCTAAGAGCATCGGCAACTACATTCGCCTTGCCGGGATGGTAGCAAATTTGAATGTCGTAATCACTCAACAATTCTACCCATCTTCTCTGCCTCATATTGAGCTCTTTCTGATCCAAAATATGTTGCAGGCTTTTATGATCGGTATATACCACACTCTTTGTACCGTAGAGATAGTGTCTCCAAAGTCTAAGAGCAAAGACCACAGATCCTAATTCCAAATCATGTGTAGTATAATTATCCTCATGCTTCCTCAATTGACGAGATGCATACGCGATCACTTTCTCCCTTTGCATCAACACAGCACCAAAACCCTTACGTGATGCGTCACAATATACCACAAAGTCTTCAGCTCCGTCGGGTAAAGCCAAAATTGGTGCAGAACACAGCTTCCGCTTCAAAGTTTGGAATGCTTCTTCTTCTTCTGAACCCCACTCATACTTATTGTTTTTCTCTGTAAGTTTAGTAAGAGATTTAGAAATTAAAGAGAATCCTTCTATGAATCGCCAGTAGTATCCAGCTAATCCCAGGAATTGTCTAACTTCAGTCGGGGTTGTAGGCCTAGCCCAATCTCTAATAGCTTCAATTTTGGAAGTATAAACATGAACACCGCTACTATCGATCACGTGCCCAAGGAATTGGACAGAATCCAACCAAAAATCACACTCGGAGAATTTTGCATACAACTTCTCCTTTTTCAACAACTCCAAAATAATCCTCAGATGACCTTCATGCTCCTCCCGACTTTTGGAATAAACCAGGATATCGTCGATAAATACAATCACAAACTTATCGAGGTATGGTTTACACACACGATTCATTAAGTCCATGAATACCGCAGGTGCATTGGTTAACCCAAACGGCATCACTTGAAATTTAAAGTGTCCATAACGCGTCCGAAAAGCTGTAATAGGTATGTCCTCCTCTTTAACACGAAGTTGATGATAACCCGACCTCAAGTCGATCTTCGAGTACACACACGAACCTTGAAGTTGATCAAACAAATCATCAATCCTAGGAAGTGGATAACGATTTTAGATAGTTAACTTCTTCAACTCTCGGTAGTCTATGCACATTCTGAACGATCTGTCCTTCTTCTTCACGAACAATACTGGAGCTCCCTAATGTGACAAACTTGGTCTAATGAAACCCTTCTCCATTAACTCCTTCAACTGATCTACCAACTCCTTCATCTCAGACGGTGCCAAATGATAAGGTTCACGCGCCACCGGTGCAGCCCCTGGCACTAGATCAATCTTGAATTCGACTTCTCGCTGAGGCGGAAGCCCTGGCAAGTCATCAGGAAATACTTCAGGAAAATCACGAATAACCGGAACATCCTCCACACGCCTAACCGGTAGTTCTTTCTCCACTACTTGAGCCAAGAACAGGTGACAACCTCTTTCTACATATTTCCTCGCCTTGATACAAGATATCACCATCAGACGAGATCTACCGACATCACCTTTAACTACTAACACCTTTCCCTTTACCGGTATGTGAACAACTTTCTCCCCGCATACAATCACCGCATAATGAGAAACCAACCAATCCATACCAACAATCACATCAAACGAACCCAACTCTATCGGCATCAAATCAATTTCAAACAAATGATTTGCTAATTTCAAAGGACACTTCTTAAATATAGTGGTAGTACTAACTAATTTTCCATCAGCTAACTCGACCTCATAACTAGTATTTAGGCTTGTTGGCTCAATATCAATTAAATGACTAAAGGAAGTGCTTATAAAGCTCTATCAGATCCTAAGTCAAACAATACACTAGCATAACGATGGCTGAGTAAGAACGTACCCGTCACCACATTTGGATCTTGTGCCTGATCAGCATCCTTAACAACATAAACTTCCCCAACAGCTTCACCTGCTTTCTTGTTCTTCCACTTCGGACATTGAGGGCGAAGATGATCACATTCTCCACATTTAAAACAAGTCCTGATCGGAATAGCATTCGCTCCAGTGGCAGGGACCCTTGTCTTACATTTCTCCACAACATGCCCAACCTTTCCACATTTAGTGCACCTTGGTGGACAATCACCAAAGTGACAAGCACCACAGCTCTTACATTTCTGGGCTGGTCCCCCTTGGTCAGCATTATCATTCTTGTTAGTTGCAGCTCTAGCCCCATCATTTCTCTTCTGATTGTACTGACTATGGCGGTTACTACCTGATAGGTGTGGAAACACCCATCCTTTTTACCACTTAATTACAATAATAACCGGGCCAAAACGTATATTTTATGTCATTTATGTCGGAATTATGCGTGGTTTGTGTTTTTGTTGTGATTTAGAACGAAAAGGTGAAAAGTGGAGAAAACACGGCTTTCACGGGCTTTTATCGAAGAAAAAGACGAAAGACGAAGTCGAAAGATCAAGAGTGCAAAAAGAACGGAAGTCCAAGACCAATTCTGAAGATTTATCGAAGAAAAAGTCAAAAGACGGAAGTTTACTAAAAAGCCGAAAAACTCAAGTCTAATTTATTGAAGATTACAAGGCGAGTTTGAAGAAATCCCAAGAAAAGTCCAAGTATTAAGAAGATTAACTAAAGATTAAGAAGATCAAGGACTTAAGTGTGCAATTAAGGAAAAGAAGAAAGAGGGAGGAAGCTTCCTAAGCTCCTCCCTAATCTCCCTATAAATAGTTTTAGTGTTTTCATTTTTCAAGTTGTTGGAGGCCTGACAAGCCTTTCTTCCCCATTCTTCAATTTCTTGTTCTTTACTTTTATGCATCTTAATCTCCATGTAATGCACCTTTAATTTTCTTTTAATTCCAAGTAAGTTTCCGATGTTAATCTTTACTTTATTGTTAATCTCCTTCTTCCTTTCTTGCTTGAATTGTTCTTAATCTTTGTGTTCATGTTCTTGAGTTTTCTTATTTTCAATCAAGTGGGTTTTGATTGATTTGGCTTTATTTGTTAGTTTTGATGATTTATTTTGATTGATTATTGTTAATTGATGTTTGTTGGTTGTTTTGGTTTAATCTTTTGGTTTGTTTTGTTTAAATTTAATCAAATTCGAGCTCCATTCTTTTTCCCCTGTTCTTCGGTTTTATTACTGTTCTTGCCCAGAATTTTCTGAGTAGGCTGCTACATTTTCCCCCTATGCGGAATATCTCTTTTATTCCGAATAGCATGTTTTCATTTTTCCTTATGCGGAACATCAGTTATTCCGAATAGGATTTCTATGCGGAATGATCTTTATTCCGAATAGGCCTTCCTATGCAGAATGTTTGATTATTTCGTATAGGGATTCCTATGCAGAATGTTTGATTATTCCGAATAGCCTTTTTTTTCGCATAGCTTTTAGTATTCCGCATAGATGTTTTTTTCGAATAGCCTTCTTTTTATTTTATTCCGCATAGCTGAATTTTCTCTTCATATTCCGCATAGACTTGTTGTTATTCCGCATAGATTTTTATTCCGTATTAGAGATTTTCAGATTTAAGTTATAAACTTCATGTTTCCCGCCTTTTTCTTTATTTTCTCTTTTACTCGCTTTCCTTTTATTTCAAGTTTTAATTTGTGTCATTTACTTTTATTTGCCTTTTAAATTTCTCGTCATTCATTTCCAGTTAAAGTTTTTATCTTTCATCATTGTTTCCTTTTACCGTCTTTACTTTATCTTTATTTGTTTCAAGACTTTAGTTTTAATTAGTTTTAGATAACGACACCCCTTTATTTGATTCACCAAGAACAACTAATCTCACACAATTAACCCGAGATCAATTCGAAGAGACACCGAGAAACGAACTTTTCATCTTAGAAAATCTCAGTTATTAAAATGGCGCCGCTGTCGGCTCTTTTCGTGAGGATCGAAGGTTTTTTGTGAGAGACGCGTTGGCTTTTGGGACCCGTTCACTTGTGAACGTTATTTTTCGTATTAAAAAAATTTCAAAAATCCAAAAACATTTGAAAAATCATAAAAAGCATTTCTTTTTCAAAGTTTTGCACCAAAAATATTCTTCTTGCTTATCTATCTTTCTTTATGGATTTTTATATCCATTGTGTCCGGTGTGGGAAGCAATTATCTGGGAACAACTCTTGCCAATGGTGTACATGTGAGCGGTGCGGAAACGATATCGACTACACACAATCCGGATTTTGTCCCTTGTGCAACTCGACTAATTCATTCTTTTTGAATCTACCTCCTGTTCCCCCGTGCATCTATTGTGGAAGCGATTCTCATTGGCATGTTTCGTGCCCGGTTCGATACCCGTATGGTCACGGGCAAGAACCGGGGTACAATTATGACAATGATAATAGCTATCAACAAGAGACACCCAGTTTTTCTCCATACCCATGGTGCTATATTTGTGGGGGCCCTCATGATGCTTCTTTTTGTGATCCGTCGCAAATCTTTGAGAAAGTACCGTGCTATCATCCTAGTGTCTATAACCGTGAGCCCCCACATCACACCCTCAATCATCAATCCACTCAGCAAAATAGTCTTGATCAACAACTCACTACTTTGAATGACCTTCTCGAAAGTATAGCTCAACTTCGAGCTGATTTACATCAGGAAAGGCAACCGCTGCTTGATGTGGACGAAACCTTGAAAACCACCGACACCTTTTTGAGCCAATTTAGTCGTTTTCCCTTCTTTTCTACACCTAAATGTTTAATTACAGCGTGGGATAGAATTGGTGAAATTGAACATACTCGGGGCAATGAACAACAAAAGTTGCTGCATGAGCTTCTTAAAGATGTGGAGGTTATCAAAGAAGAGTTAGCCGACTACGTCACGCCTAACTGGACTCGTCCCATCTATTATGATGATGATGACGACGATTATGTCTACACTTCCAACCAATCTTCTGAAGTTGCTGCTCCTACTGTCGATGTTCCTACTGCATCTAAGGATCTAGATTCGTTGAATGAGCTTAGTGATGTTGGTCTCGACAAAGTATTGGATGATGAGGTTTGTGACTTACCTGCAATGGAGCCTGAGGACGACGTTCCTCTTACGGAAGAGGTCGATCCTAGTGATGACGATTCTTCTCTCTGCTATGAGAATTTCACTTTTGAAATTTCTCATTCTCCACCGGGAGATGCAGAAGATGACGATTTATTCTCTCCGGTTTACGAAAAGTTCACCGATGAACTTGATCTTGTGGATGAGGTGGAAGACGTGCTTCTTCGCGATAGATTACGGAAAGTTCATCTTCTTATTGCTCAAATCGAAGAGTTGACTTCTCTTTCCAAGTCTTTACCTCCATCTATTCCTCCCGTTGAAGATAATGACCCATTGCTGGAAGAAATCGATATCCACTCCATCCCTCCAGGTATTGATGATTATGACACGGAGGGGGACATTATTTTTGATAATTTGCTGCCAGAAGGTATTGTCCCAAGTCCCCCTCCCGAGCACCTTTCATCCACTCCGTTAGAAACCATCACGGAGGATGAGTGCTTTGACCCGGGAGGTGATATTGATTATGCTATCATTGATGACATCACGGCTTTGCCGAATACTCAGCCTCCATTGTCTTTGGGGGATGACAATGTGCTTACTATACCCAACCCACCTCCCGTGGATCTTGAATTCACATACTATACGTATGTTGAAAGGACCTTTCTCCCTGTCAAGACTTATCCCCCCGCCTCTCCTTTGTTGATGTCAACCAGGAACGAGGACAAGGTCTTTGATCCCGGTATCACATTCGAGGCTTCCCCATGGACTATTTAATTCGGGGATGAGTCAGGCTCGTGACTCGGTTAACAAAAACAAGCGCTTTTTGGGAGGCAACCCAATTATCTATCTATTTTCACCATAAGTGTAGGGGGAGCCCCGTGGTGTTTCTTGCTTTCTTTCTTATCATGTGCAGGGATTAGAGCTTCAAAGACACACTCTTGATGACTTTTGACGAACCGTGATTCCGTGTTCCCTTCTTCCCGGTTCTATCCTAAACTCTTTTCGATTCACTATTTTATATTTGTCAATATTAAAATAGGAATCTCTTTAGTTGTCTTTTCCTTAACGAGATTTAAACAAAGTGCACAATGTCCTAAGTGTAGGGGAGTTTACTCCCACATGCTTAAACATTGAGGACAATGTTTATATTAAGTGTAGGGGGGACTTCTATCAAAGTTAAGTGGTCTTTTCCTTGTATTTGTCCTCATTTTAACCGGAAAATCAATTTTTCGACATTTTTCAAAATTTTTAATCTATTTTGGCCTAGTTGTAGTTCCCATTATTTTTGCTACTTTTCTCCTATTTTAATAAAATGGTTTTAGCAAGTTTAGATATCTTAGATATATTAGGCCCGTTGTGAATATTTTGACTCAACCCGAGTTTACTTATCCAAGTTCACTCTAGCTAGTATCCTTAACCATGTAGACCTTAATTGGTTTATTAGGCTAAGCATCCACGAGTCTCATTACTTGAGATTTTAAATTGTGGAGGACGAGAAATGATAGAGTTGGTTACAAGTTTGGTATTCTCTCATTAACTTATGTTAGTTAATTATGATCTTTTTCTCCCATCACTTGCTAATAATTTATCTGCAATAAGTAAGGTCGAACGATTTGAAAAGTTACTTAGCTTCTAGCCCAAGATCGTGTAAAAGTTGCTCGGTAATGACGAGAGTTCATAGCCAAGGCATAACTTATGAAGCGGGGCGCGAAGATTGGCGAGTCCGAAAAGGCCCTAACAAGGCATGAGGATTCCATTTTATTGCTGAAGATCCAAAGTGGTGTGAAAAGCATTATTCCTAAAGTCAATATGAAGGATCAAGACTCACGACGAAAAGCAATCAACTCCCATAAAGATCATGGAGAAGTCTATCTGAAAAGACCCTAACAAGGTATGAGGATAAATAGATCCAAGTCCGAAAAGGAGGCGGATCGTTGTATCTCAAAATCCCAAATAGAGATTGAAGAAATAATCATGAAGTCGTGGTCAACAAAGTTGGAGAACCTCTCAAAAGTCTCCAAGTGAAGAAACTCTATTATGATGAGAAGACCATTATCTCAAAAACGTCTCTCGAAGATATGAAGTATGAAGTACATGTCAAATATCGGCTTGAGAAAGGTCTCAAATCGTGAACCAAGTTATGCCAAGATATGAACTTTTTGATATCCCGAGAAGCAGTTTTAAGAGATTTTGTCCTTTAGCTAACTATTGATCAAATCGTCCTACTTTGCTTTCAGCTTAAATAAATTATCGAAATAAGTCAACAATGCATCCTCGTGATCATTCAAGACATCAATAAAACATAAGAGATACCCATAGGAATAAGGGAGTTTAAGTGATTAATTGAACCGCATGAGTAAATGTTTGCTATGCTAACTTGTACTAACAATGATCTTGTTTTTAAGCTTGGCATGGGGAACGTGAAACTTGAGGGTGATAAACATTCATGACACACAAGCCCTAATGTAAGTCTTAGATTTCTTTACATGTTTCTTCCTTGTTGCATCTTGTTATTTTCTATCTTTTTGATTTTCCTTAGTTGTTAAATAAAGGCCAAGGTAGGTTGATTAGGATGGAAAGTGTAAACCTTGCTTTATCACTAAGCATTGCATGAGGGCATTGCAATGGTTAAGTGTAGGGGATTTGATAGGTGTGGAAACACCCATCCTTTTTACCACTTAATTACAATAATAACCGGGCCAAAACGTATATTTTATGTCATTTATGTCGGAATTATGCGTGGTTTGTGTTTTTGTTGTGATTTAGAACGAAAAGGTGAAAAGTGGAGAAAACACGGCTTTCACGGGCTTTTATCGAAGAAAAAGACGAAAGACGAAGTCGAAAGATCAAGAGTGCAAAAAGAACGGAAGTCCAAGACCAATTCTGAAGATTTATCGAAGAAAAAGTCAAAAGACGGAAGTTTACTAAAAAGCCGAAAAACTCAAGTCTAATTTATTGAAGATTACAAGGCGAGTTTGAAGAAATCCCAAGAAAAGTCCAAGTATTAAGAAGATTAACTAAAGATTAAGAAGATCAAGGACTTAAGTGTGCAATTAAGGAAAAGAAGAAAGAGGGAGGAAGCTTCCTAAGCTCCTCCCTAATCTCCCTATAAATGGTTTTAGTGTTTTCATTTTTCAAGTTGTTGGAGGCCTGACAAGCCTTTCTTCCCCATTCTTCATTTTCTTGTTCTTTACTTTTATGCATCTTAATCTCCATGTAATGCACCTTTAATTTTCTTTTAATTCCAAGTAAGTTTCCGATGTTAATCTTTACTTTATTGTTAATCTCCTTCTTCCTTTCTTGCTTGAATTGTTCTTAATCTTTGTGTTCATGTTCTTGAGTTTTCTTATTTTCAATCAAGTGGGTTTTGATTGATTTGGCTTTATTTGTTAGTTTTGATGATTTATTTCGATTGATTATTGTTAATTGATGTTTGTTGGTTGTTTTGGTTTAATCTTTTGGTTTGTTTTGTTTAAATTTAATCAAATTCGAGCTCCATTCTTTTTCCCCTGTTCTTCGGTTTTATTACTGTTCTTGCCCAGAATTTTCCGAGTAGGCTGCTACATTTTCCCCCTATGCGGAATATCTCTTTTATTCCGAATAGCATGTTTTCATTTTTCCTTATGCGGAACATCAGTTATTCCGAATAGGATTTCTATGCGGAATGATCTTTATTCCGAATAGGCCTTCCTATGCGGAATGTTTGATTATTCCGTATAGGGATTCCTATGCGGAATGTTTGATTATTCCGAATAGCCTTTTTTTTCGCATAGCTTTTAATATTCCGCATAGATGTTTTTTCCGAATAGCCTTCTTTTTATTTTATTCCGCATAGCTGAATTTTCTCTTCATATTCCGCATAGACTTGTTGTTATTCCGCATAGAATTTTATTCCGTATTAGAGATTTTCATATTTAAGTTATAAACTTCATGTTTCCCGCCTTTTTCTTTATTTGCTCTTTTACTCTCTTTCCTTTTATTTCAAGTTTTAATTTGTGTCATTTACTTTTATTTGCCTTTTAAATTTCTCGTCATTCATTTCCAGTTAAAGTTTTTATCTTTCATCATTGTTTCCTTTAACGTCTTTACTTTATCTTTATTTGTTTCAAGACTTTAGTTTTAATTAGTTTTAGATAACGACACCCCTTTATTTGATTCACCAAGAACAACTAATCTCACACAATTAACCCGAGATCAATTCGAAGAGACACCGAGAAACGAACTTTTCATCTTAGAAAATCTCAGTTATTACTACCCTGATTACCACTCTGCGAATTCTCCCATTTCCTTTTACTACCCTCAGCAGCTCTCTCAGCCCTATCTTGAACTTTCTGCCCCATAAGTGTATGAGCCATTCTCACAGTTTCAACAAAGTTCTTGGGTCGAGATGAAGTTGTCTCACCTTTAATGTACCCAGGCAGCCCTTTGATGTATTGATCCATCTTTTTCTTCTCAGTAACAAAAGCATCTGGACACAACAAAACCAGCTCATTGAATCGGCTAGTATACGCAGCAATGTTATTATCTTTCAGCTTCAGGTGCCTCAACTCATCCTCCAAAGCAGATAACTCTTCTTCCGGACAAAACTCTTCTTTCAGCAACCTTTTAATTTCATCCCAAGGTTTCCTGTTTGCAGCTTCTAAACCAACTGTAGCAACTTGAGTCTTCCACCAGCTTAAAGCTCGATCCTTGAAAGTAGCAACTGCGAACTTAACCTTGTTCCTTTCTGAGCAATCACTAATCTCAAATGTTGTTTCTCTTTTCTCAATCCACCTGAATAATTCCAGTGCTCCACCAGTTCCTTGAAATGTAGTAGGTCCACACTTCATGTATCTCGCAAAAGTACACTCTTTAACCGCAGCAACCGGAGAAACCTCATCTGCAAGATTCTCAGCTACACCTGCTCCTCCAACAGCTTTTGGTCCAGCAGGTTCACCTTCACCTTCAGCACCCGCACCTCCAGAGCCACCTGCTCCTTCAGTGTTAACACGTGCAGCTCTATCCGTAGCTAATGCTTTCGCAACCTCTTCAGCAACTAGCCTTGCAATGGCATCATTTGTCATTCTCCTGGGTGGCATGATTCTGTCATATCACAAAACGAAGATAAAATTAATGAGTTAATTGTAATCATGGTATAGTCATATCATGTACAAAATCAATCATCAAATGCATACACATTATCAATACAAGGATTCACAATCTTATAAGGATCAAAGGAAACTATTATCGTTGATCAACAAGGAATGATCTTAAAGACAAATTGAGTACAATGACACAAAATAATAGACACTAGTCACGTGGGAATCCACATGGCTTAATTGATTGTGTCTCGCTTGCAGTAGTGGAACCTGCTTCCTCCTCATCGAAGACGTAAAATTGACGGTGGTAAATTCACAAAATAGGTATAAGGTCATAACAAAATAAAATAGAATAATTTCCAAAAATTTAAATAAATATAGAAAATCCTTCAAAATAAATAAAGGAAATTTTCAGAAATTTATTTAAATAAATCATTAGTAAATGATAAACTTTTATCAAAAAGTTTAACGATATTAATATATATCGATCAAGGTTTACAATATTTATTTATAAATACTTAGCAATAAGGCATACATAATAATGTATACTAAAGTTGTAATCCCAGAAGTAGCTTGAACCTGAAGTCACGCGAAATCATGTGCCCCGACTCTTTGAAAAATAAAACTGACAGTTATAGTTTAGGTATTTAGAAAAAGACCTAGTTCTTTATAACTCATGGCTATGGTACCAATCTTTAACACCCCCAAATTTACATGCAGCGGAATACATCTTTGGGTGCTAAACAATGATACAACAACACATAATTTACAAAGAACGACTCGAAAAGAGACGTTTCAAATTTATCGTTCCTAAAACATTTGTTAGAGTAGCGTAGTCCCAAGACATCGTAACCGAAGTACAACCAAAACAAAAGATTTAAATTGTTTTGAACAAAAGGAACGATAAACATTCAAAGAGTTTATATTACAAAAGTAGTGCACAACATCATTCCCGTGGCTTCCAAGCTTCACCCTTCCTGATTACCTGAAATACATGTGAGAAAATCATCCGCAAAAAAATGCCGAGTGAATCTATAGGTTTATATAATCATTTTGAACACAAGCAAAGATTATAAGTTTGTGGCATGCTTAATAAGCATTGAATAATAATTTGCATCAACAATGATAATTGTATATAGCATAAATTGCAATAAGCTCATGGAACCGAGCCCTTAGACACTCCCTTTAGAAGTCTGATAAGACAGGAGATTTATTAACTGTCATTACCTCCAGATTATTGGTACATTGCCGTATACCTGACTTCTCAATACAATATGCTCAAACAGTGTGGTGTTCGGGCCTAAGCTTCTATGACAAGTCCACACAAACTGAACCGGGGCGGCTTCCCCCATAGATCTATTAATTGTACTAGCGGCTAGCCCATCATAAGCTAGTTAACGGTCCAAAATTGAGGCTTTAACAAAGACAATCACTTAATGCAATTTAAAGGCAACCACGGGTCCATTCATAGAGGGACAAGCATGCCATAAAAATCTTGTGTTCTAAGTTTACAAAACATGTATTCCCCCTCGCGGGTTTTAAAATATTTGAATGAGCTCAAACGAGGCTATAGTCACCTTAGTACTTATAGTAGTTGAAGACGATCACCGACGATAGTAAATGCCCGATAAATACGACAACCGCAACCTAGCAAATAAGGTGCGTACATTAATAATAGACTCGAGAAATAAATCGTACAGGACAACATCAAACTCAAATTCATAAAACCACAATACACTCGAGAGTAAACGATATAAATAACTTCATTATAATTTACTACTCATTTACTTTACCATTTTATACTTTTAACAAAGTCCGCCGGCACATACTACATGTACTAGCTTATTTACCCCTTTTTAAACTTGTCAACCTTTTATGAAACGACTCGATAAACTAACTTACTATATATAGAAAGTCCTCCTACAAGTTTATCAAATGAAATTACTTTTAAAGTCCTTTACCCGACTCATTTTCAAACTACAAAATCCGGACAGATTTACGTTAATTTTTCATACAACCGTTTTAACTTATTTAAACGACTCCGTTTACAAAACCGACACTCGGGTTTTAAAGTAAACTCAACCTGTAAAGTAAACACCTCATTATCAGTAGGTTACACATTTCAAAACTTCCATTTAGAGTCCCCGAGATTCGATCCAAATATCGACAACAACTATATGTAGTGTCGATACTAGTCTCCCGGTACACGATCATTCAAAACATCATAACTTCGCGCTCGTTTGGAGCTAGAAGTTCTACCTTATATCAAATAGAAGCTAATAAAATTATCTACAACCCTAGGCTATAAGTTAAGCCATTTCTAAGACATAAAAATTCGGATTTTACACTTTACTTACTGTTATAAAATGACCATTAAAATCTTGTACAAAATCAACTTTTTGATCAAAACCAACCATAGAAATGATCATTTCTATACTCTAATATCATCATACAACTACCATAACATCAAAATCATAATAAAAATAAAAATCTTTAGATCAAAATGAAGTTTTTAACAAGATTCCTAGAAAGAACCACCATGGATCATGCTAAAAACACCATGCATGATCATGGCTTCTACCTACCAACATCCAGAAAATAAAAAGTGCTTGCATGTAAGAATTTCTTAAACCAATATGATCCTTGATCAAAAATAAGAATGGGTCTATTCTTGGTTTAGTTCAAATCATCCTCATACTAAAGACAAATTGAAAATTGTATGTGTTTGGGGTGTGATGTGGTGTTTCGGCAAATAGTTGTGGCTAAAAATGTAAATAGTTAGCTAAAAAACAGGAAATAATTATTAGTCAATTTTGAAAATATTTACGGGGCTCGGGTTTCATAAAAATACTTAAAAGTTTAAACGCACACGAAAAATGATAATATAACGACTCGATGTGTAATTAAAACGATATCGTCGAAAATATTAAATATCGAAACGATCGATAATAAAATATAAAATTGTGGGCATCCGTCGGTATTGCGATCACTGGTAGTCCTCGTTGCTCGTCAAAATATTAAAATAAATATTCAATATCGGTTTCAACTTAAACCGTTAAAATAATAATATTTAATGTTATAAAATACTTCAAAAATATTTGAAAAGTAAGAATTAAGTAATGACCTTATTTTGTGGGTTTTACAATCCTCATACCTTGTTAGGGCCTTTTTGGATAGACTTCTCCATGATCTTTAGGGGAGTATTTGCTTTTCGTCTCGTGTCTCGATCCTTCATATTGATTTATGATAAATGATTCTTCACATCACTTTTGGATCTTTAGCAACAAAATGTAGCCCTCATGCCTTGTTAGGGCCTTTTTGGACTCGCCAATCTTCGCATCCCGCTTCAACAAGTTATGCCTTGTCTATGAACTCTAATTAATACCGAGCAACTTTTAAACGATCCAGTGCTAGAAGCTAAGTAACTTTTCAAATTGTACAACCTTATTTATTGCAGATAAATTTATTAACAAGCGATGGGAGAATAGGCATATAATCAACTCACATAAATTCATGATAGAATACCAAACTTATAATAGACTCTATCATCTCTCGTTCTCCATAATTTAAAATATCAAGGAATGAGACTCGTGGATGCTTAGCCTATTAAATCAGAGTTTTGGGTTTTCGAGTCATCTATAGGATCTTGTAAATTCTTAGACTTTTTCAAGTTTAGAAATCGCATTTCAAAGTTCCCTTGATAGACGACTCTCTAGGATCAATTATAGGAACTTGCGAAAAGTTCTTGTTCTTAACCCGTGAGATTTAAGACCTTCGCGTTTTAAAGTTCCCTATATAAAAGCCTAGCAAAACTTGACTTAAACACGTTAAGGATACTAGCTAGTGTAAACTTAGATAAGTAAACTCGGGTTGAGTAAAAAGATTCACAACGTTTGAAAAATAAAACACTTTATTAAAATTTATTCTAGCAACGAAATAAAATAACTATAACTAAGATAAAAACTACAAGGCCAAAATAGATCAAAAATTTTGAAAAATTTCGAAAAATCATTTTTTCGGTTAAAATGAGGACAAATACAAGGAAAAGGCCACTTAACATCGATAGAAGTCCCCCTACACTTAATATAAACATTGTCCTCAATGTTTAAGCATGTAGAAGTAACCTCCCCTACACTTAGGACATTGTGCACTTTGTTTAAATCTTGCTAAGGAAGAGACAACTAAAGTGATTCCTATTTCAATCATAATTGATAAAATAATGAATCAAAAGAGTTTAGGATGGAATCGGGAAGACGGGTACACGGAAACACGGGTCATCAAAAGTCATCAAGAATGGATCTTTGTAAGCTCGAATCCCTGCACATCATAAGAAAGAAAATAACAAACACATACTAGGGTCTCCACCTACACTTATTATAAAAACAAAGAAAAGGATAGAAACTGCGGGTTGCGTCCCGAGAAGCGCTTGTTTTTGTTAACCGAGTCGTGAGCCTGACTCGACCTCGATTAGCATAGGAAGAAGCATGAAGAACATCCACCGCGATCAAAGATATGGTTTTCATCCAAAAAATAGCATAAGCTTAAGGGGAACAAGGCAAGACAAAGAAGAGTAGGCAAGGTTCCCATAAGCAGCGATTGAGCACGGTGGTAGCAAGGGTGAAGTGCAAGCATATCTCCATAAGTTCCAAAGATTTTTCCTTTTATTTCATCAGATGGATACTGAGATGGCTTAGAAATTGCAATACCGGGGTCGAACACCTTTTCCTTTAGGGGAAAACAACACTCAGGCTCAGCAGACCTTGAAGAGGATCCGATCATAAATCTCGCAATCTTATCCTCAGACGGAGGATAGAGAGGAGTTAAGACATAAGTGCTGCGGATATCAGTGTCATCCAGCTTCTTCTCCTTTGTAATGGGTTTCTACATATCCAAAGTAGGATAAAGACCATAATCATCAAAATCTAAAGGAGGAGCATCACTCTCATTTGGGAAGTAAGTGTTGAGAAAAGTAGCAAAGTCTTCCTCAAATGAGTAGTCATCCAAAGTAGGATCAAGTGTTGTTGGCGGAGGATTTTTATCATGTGAAGAATCACTCAAGAGAGTATCAGCCTCATCAAAATCATCATAAGTGGGCATGTCAGGATACTCAGAAGTAAAATCATCATAATCATCTCAATTGGAACTAGAATCGTCATTATATGCATCAAAGATCGGTGGAGAAACATAAATTGTTGGAGGATCAGAATTGGATAGAGAATCATCCACATCTTCTTGGAACAGTGGATTATCATAGCTATAATCGAATAGAGGATTGTTGTAGACGACAAAATCATCAAGCACGTTAATCATATTTGCTGATTCTCTTCCATTAGATTTGGTTGTGATCTTCCCCATTTTGAACACTTGTGCATCATTCCCGACCCTTAAGATTAACTCACCTTCGGCAACATCAACTAAAGCTTTTCCGGTTCTCAAGAATGGCGGACCAAGTATTAAAGGAATACGAGGGTCCATTTCATAATCAACAACGACAAAGTCGACCGGAAAAGTGAATGTGCCAAGTTTAATTAACACATCTTTGGAAATACCAAGAGGGTAAGCGAGAGTGCGATTTGCAAGCTCAAGAGTCATCTTTGTTGGTGTAAGATCGGGTAATGATAACTTTTTCCAAACACTTAAAGGCATCAGATTTATACTTGCCCCGAGATCGACTAAGGCAGTAAATTCTTCGGTTTGGTGAAAAGTACATGGTAGCACAAAACGACCGGGATCTCCAAGTTTCTCCGAATGTTCTTTAAGAAGGTCGGAAGAACAATTTTCATTCAATCGAGTATTAACAAACTCGGCCATCTTCTCCTTTTTGCTAAGCAAGTCCTTAAACATCTTGACAAATTTAGGCATTTGTGCAAGAGCTTCACCAAGGCTAAAGGTGATGTTTATGCCGGCAATCTTGTTTAAAAAGTTGGAGACTTGAACGTCATCCTTAGTGAGAATTCTACCTTTGTCCAGCCGGGAAGGGTAAGGAATGTTGGGTTTAGGTGGTGTGGGTGTAGGAGGTGAAGGTGTAGAAGGTATAGGTTGAGATGTTGAGGGTTGAGAAGTAGAAGGTTTAGAGGTGGTAGGTGGGGTTGGTGGAGGGTTTTTCTTGGGTACTTCTTTATTAAGAGGTGTAGACGATAATGGAGTACTAGTACTAGGTGTGGAAGTAGGAGGGATAAATGAAGGTGCAGGAGGTGTAGATGGAGTAACAGAAGGAGGGGTAGAAGGTCCTACTAGAGTTGCTCCACTTCGGGTGGTAATAGCACTCACATTCGCTCAAGGGTTTGTTTCGGCGTTAGAAGGAAGAGCACCTTGTGGACGAAGGGTTTGTAACATTTGAACGAATTCCTATCCGTGGACTCTTGAATTTGTCTTGTAGATTCTTGCATTGCTAGCATGATTTTCTCATGTTCATTCAACTTTTTCAAAACCAAGTCCATTGGCGGATGAGGTAAATTGAACCCTTGTTGTTGAAAACCTTGATTTGGGTATTGGTTATAAGGTGGAAAACCTTCAGGATTGAAACCTTGGTGTTGAAAGCCTTGGTTTTGCATCGGATAATTACCTTGGTTTCCATTTGAGCCCCTCACATTGGTATTACCTTGAAAATTAACTCTTGGCGGCCCTTGGTTGTTTTGGTTAGGTTGTGGTGGTCTTTGTTGAAAACCGGGTGGAGCCAAATAATTTGACGAGTTTTAAGACAAGTGATTAACATCGACATTAGGTTTGAAATGAACCCTCTCGGTGTTGTTGTAAGCATACACTTCCGCGTGAGATTGATCATACGCTTTATCTCAGTTAGCATAAGAGTGTGCCCCCCACAAGTTTCACAAGTTATATTAAGAGCATGGGCATGTTGAGTGAGAGGGTTATCTCGTAGAACAAGATGTTTTACTATAGAAGTAAGCTCCCTGATTTGAGTAGTGACTTCACTCTCACTGGCACTAGCCATAGTATCCCTAACACTCTTGGTTTGGACTTTCGCTTTGTTCTCAATGATATCCCATGTGGCATTAGAAGACTTAACAAAAATGTTAACCCCCGAGGCACTATTTAGTGAATCTTGGTCATTCATGCTTAAACCATTGTAAAAAGTGTTAAGTTGATGCACTTTTGTGAAACCATATTGTGGACACTTTCATATAAGTTCCTTAAAACGGTCCCAAGATTCACTAAATGTCTCACCGTACTTTTTTTCAAAATTAATGATTTCATTCCACAAAGCGTAGCACGTGAGGGTGGGAAAAAATAGTTGATAAATTTGGTCTCTAAATCCGACCACGTAAGAATACTTTGTGGCGGTTCCTTATCAAGCCAATGTCGGGCTTGTCCCTCTAAGGAGAAAGGAAAAAGTTTCAAGCGAATGACCTCTTGTGAAACCCCATTATACTTGACCGTATTAGTGAGTTGAAGAAACCTTTTGATATGGTCGTGAGGATCATCAAGTGTACGCCTCAAGAATGGTTGAGCAGAGACCATTTGAATGAAACCGGATTTGAGCTCAAAGTTGTTCGCTCCAATCTCGGGTATGACAATAGCATCGGTGTTGCCCTCAACGTGCGATTGCAAAAGCTCGATCATTGGTCGATTGTCCATGGTGACAATAGGTTGAGTAATGACTTTAGCTTGAATTGCTATCTTCTTACGAGCACGGGTACGCATACACACCTACAAAATAGCATAAAGATATACAAGAAATATTTTTGGTTTTTATGGTTTTTCTATTTTTTTGGATTTTTGAAAATTTTTGAAAATTTTATATTTTTTAGGATTTTTGAAAATTTTAAGCAAGAAAAATAACGTTCAAAGATGAACGGATCCAAAAATCCAACGTGTGAAAATCCGTCAATTTATGGTTGATATTTTATTCTCAGTTGTCATTTAAAAACATTATTTTAATGTTATATTATGAACTCACTTATTTTTGGGAAGAAATTTGGATTTACGTCTTGAAGTTGCATCGACTACGTCTAAACCGAAGGATTCTACGTTACGTGCTTACGTTTACATACACCGTTTTGGTGACAGTCTTACATTTCATAAAATAAATTTATCCGTGAATATTATTTTGGGATTTTAAATTTGTGTTGGTTCATAAACTCACTAATTTACGAGAAGATTAGGACTTACGTGAAAAATTTAACGTCCTTTACGACTAAACCGGAAACCTTAGTATTACGTATTTACATTTTTGAACTCCGTTTTTGATGAGACAATTTTTATTAAATTCGTTTTGTGTCGTTGATTCATAATTTATAAAAACGTTTTTCGTAAAACGACCCGAGGACACGAAATCGAGGAAACTGTAATCGAGGAGTACCCGTAAATAGTGGGATGGGACAAGTTTTACACTTGCCCACCCCACTATATGGGACGGCCAAGAAGGCTCCAACACACACCATGAGGTGTCAAAACCTCATAAACAAGCAAGACACTTGTTAACTTAGCTTAGCTAAGTAAGCTACCTAACATCAAAACAACCAAAGCTAAACCATTAGCTTTATTTTCCATCCATGCAAAAACACACAACTCTCTCATCTCACCCTCTCCTTGTCGTCCACTATTCAACCAAAACACCCCATTTGATCAAATTTAACCACAAAATCTTATGTTATTCACACATATGATGGAAATCTCTTCATGCTCTATTGATTGGTGGTGATTTTAACATCCAAGGAGAAGATTTGGTGATGTTCAAGGGCTGAATTCTACATGAAGTTTACAAGTATTGGTGGCCATGAAGATTGGTGTTGATCTATCACAAGTTCTTCCATCAAAAATCCAAGCCTTGATGAATACCTACACAATCTTGGTGGTATAAAGATTGTTCTTCCCAACCTCTTGTTATTTTGATTATGTAATCATGTATTTTCTTTCTTATTGTATATGTATATGATGAATATATGATGATAAAAATGTTGTGTGGGGATCAAGTGTTGATAAATATGATTAAAAAGATGAAAAACCATAAGAAACAAGGCTAAAATCTTGCTTAAATTGTTGGCTGTATAAAAACAGTAAGCAACCAAATGTTAAACTGATAAAATGGTGAAGTGGAATCAATATACAGTAAGTATTAGGTGTTATACACATGTGAGAGTTGGCCATACAATGGAATCATAAAAGTGAGTGAGATATGATCAAAACAAATTTAGAGTGCAAATCTGCCTACACTGTTTTGGACGAATTTATTAAAATATTTAGAGGTTTATTCATCAGTAGCTATAGCGGAATAAAATGAAGCACATATCATGTAGTTTCTTTGATAAAAATTTGGGGTTCTATCTCCATGTAGAACTCTAGATATGATCATTTTAGTAAACTAGATTTTTAGGACTGATTTTGTAAAATTATAGTTTAATATTATTATATAAACACTCAAATAAATATAGTATAAAATGTGAATTAAAACCTACTAACTTATATATTTAATTAATATAAAAGTGCATAATGATAAATAAATGGACATTATATAAAAATGGTAGTTTGGTAAGTTTTATAAGTTATAAAAACTATATACTAAGTTTTACGTCTTTTCGGCTAAAACCGAAAGATTAACATTTTTGTTAAATAAAACTTAGACGGTTGGACCCGTCTAATATAAAATTTTATAAACTCACATACTGATATATAAACATATATAGCAAGTAAAAACCGATAAAACCAAAGCTTTACAACATATAGACATTAACGGGCCAAAGTAGTCTTAATGGACAATAAACCCGACTAATTTGGTAAAACACTTATAAACTTATTTATCGGGCTTAACCCATTTGGACCCAACATATAAAGTATAATACTGATAATTAAAGAATAATTGGGCTAATGAATAGCATTGGGCTTGTAATAGGCCCATTGGGCTTCAAAATGTAAACAAGTTGAACTAGTGTAACTAGTCTTGAAAATTACCAACACATAAACACTATAATGAATGAGTAAAGATGTATAAACCCACTTGATCATCATCATATATATAAAATCATCATATGTATACATAATTATTATTTTGATAAATTCATTGGACAAAAGTCTAAGACGAGTATTATTTGTCTAGGTTTCTGTGATTGAAGCACGTACCGTACATCCAAATCGCCGATAATCGCCTTCCCACATCAACGTGAGTTCATAGCCTCGCACTCTTTTAATGTTTTTATAAAATGTTTTATAAACCCGCGAGGGAGATAACATGTTATTTTTTTATGAAATAGGACACTAGTTGTCCCGATTGTTTGTTTATTGATTTGGACCCGAGTAATTGTATGACCCGATGTATGATTATATGACCCGATAGATGAAATAAAATAGATTATTAAAGTTAGGTTATGTCACTAAAAGTCCCACTAGCATGAATTGTGAACTACCGGCATTTGGTAGACGCTTATGCATATAATAGTACTATTTGGGGACGATCACCCTAGTTCGCTCCTTGACGGTTGATCCCCGTCGTGCCACATTGATTGGTAAGCGAATTTATGTATGAGAAGATTTACACAAGCGTGATTATTGTGACGACAGGCTAATTTAGATGGGCAAATGAGTTTCGGGATAGCTACCCGTTGTTTGGTTTAGTAAGGTAACAATGTCATGCGGCTTGTAATAATCCATAAATAACGAAATACTGCTATACGCACTGAATTACAATATATTGCCTGAGTAGAAATACGGAGTCTTATTATTGATATTATATTCGTGTTTTGGTTTTATATAACTATATTCATATAACGATTTTTATTTAACTATATACAACGTTATAAAACGTATTGTATGATGTTTTTAACGACAATGGTTCGTATAATGATTTTGAAGGCGAAAGCCTATATTATGATTTTGACGAGGATTTGTATAAAATAACTTTGGCTATTTTATGGCCTATTACAAAGATTTGTACAAAATGATTTTCGGTAATAATTATATACCGACGATATATTGATGGTTTTATTAGACTCTATGAATTCACTCGGCGTTTTCGCTGACCTTTTCTTTTAACATGTTTTATCTCAGGTACTTGAAGGTAATTCTCGGGAAGACAACAAGAATTCATGGCCCGCACTTAAATAATAATTTCCATTCAAATGCTTTGTAAAACCTGTATGAAATACAATGACTTGGGACCTATGTAAATTTAATATTTATTAATGGAATGCTTTATTATTAAACGACGCGATTTTTATGTGTTGTCTATGATGTGAGTAATGTGTTATCCCGTAACACCAACGAGTCTCCCGCTGTATTGAATTGTATAAATTTGGGGGTGTTATAGTTTGGTACCAGAGCTCTCGTTATAGAGAATGAAAGATTTTTAAAACCAAGGTTTTGAATATAACATTTCAAAATCTTTTAACTATAAACATTTTTCATAAAATGTCTAAAATTTTTTTGACTATAACGGTGCCGAAGAATTCCCGAGTTACCGACAAGGCCAGACTGAGAAGTGTTATTTTAATATATATATAGCTTGGATTATATATATATATATATATATATATATATATATATATATATATATATATATATATATATATATATATATATATATATATATATATATATATATATATATATATATATATATATATATATATATATATGATGTAATTTTATTACATGATTATTTGATGATTATTTTGATATTTATACGAGGTATTTATACGACGTAGATTGTCACAAGGAACCCTAAATACCCTAGTAAATTAATCGAAGCTATTCTCGTAGGAATTCTAGCTATCCTAGATCTAAACCAAGTTGTGGATATTTATAATCCCAACAAAGTGGTTGATATTCGTAGAAATGTAGAATTACTTGATTGTGATACTGAAGAAGAATTGGCGAGATTAAATCTGATATCGATGTCATGACGATCTTTCCTTATAGAATGGAGTTTTACAAAACATTACCACCTGGAAAGATGTCATCTGATTCGCTGTCACCCAATTCTTAAATTGAAATCGAAAGGGTGAATGTTACACTTGAGGCTGTCATTGGAACCATTACCCAAAAGCCTCATGCCACAAGTACCTTTCCGAGAAGTCTTATTGAATGTATGAGTCATCTCATACAAGTGACTCATTTGATAACTATTGTTGTAAGGAGCTATAGGATTAGAAATTAAATGTTGATCATATCGAGCTTTTATTGCCCTTTAAAGGCCTAAGAATAAATTTAAAAGTATTGGAAGATGAGGTAGGATGTCGCATTGAGTATAAGTTGATTGAAACTTGAAGGAAGTAAAATTTAACCCGTATGGAATATGAAATTGTTAAGAGGAAGTCGTTAAGTCCTGTGATTGAATTATAAGGTTTTAAATGATTGTTGGTTCGTGTTAAGGGTTGTTCCTAGGCCATTGTCCACTAACGAGGATGCCTAGTGTCCAAGAAATAAATTGAAGAAATCTTCTTTTGAATTGAGACCAATGGACCTTCTGGGACATGTGGAACACCTAATGACTCTTGTAGATTAGTATTCATTGTGGTATCTTTTAAAAATAGTCCCTAACTTAACTGAGACACCAGTTGGTAGGATGAGTTCTTGTAATTGTATGACATAGTGACACGTAATGTGTTACGGTACAATTTTGACTTGTTTGTGATTAATGAAAAGACTACCTTTGATTGCTAAATCCTACATGTATCGATGTTATCTATCTTTTATTGCTTCGTCTTAATGTTCGCATTAGTAATGCAACCATTGAACAAGTACTCATCTCGAATTGAGTTACATTGTGGATTATTCTTTTTTAGTTCCATCGAGGTCATGAACCTCATGATTAATTGGCTAAGCTCATTTCCTATTATATTGTAGTTAGTTCTTGGTGAACAACTTTTCATCACTCCTTTGCAGATCACTAATTGTTTTTATAAGTTAAAACAGTATCCCTTGAGGAAAATTGGGTTTTCATCACCATATGGATTATTTAAAGTGAGACTTATAAATAATCGTTTCGAAAGGAGGTTGTTTATAAAACACCTTGGAAAACTTAATTGTTTTCATAACAAAGAAAATCTTTGTAAATTTATTCTTGACTCTTATTTAAGAATTAAGCATGAAAATGTTTTTATTATAAACATGATGATAAAATTTTGACGAACTGAGTATTGCATCGTTAATCTTGAAATTGTATATAGTTGCGCGCCTAAATACAATTTGCAATGGACCATGCAAGGCTGATTAGTAGTCACCATAAAACTGATTAATAAACACTACATTTTCTTTAAAGATTGTGAAAGATTAAATTTTATGAGATCTGCAAGAAGTGAAAGATAGTGTTAGGGACACCTATATATATGTGCCTGTAGCATCTATTCTTCTGAGACGAATTTACTCATCTATGGAAATTGTCTTATTTGACAATTGACAATTCTTTCTTGTCCAATTCTCCCGTAGTGAGATTCTTAGGAAAAGTATCTAATTACCGAGTGTTGATGCCCGACTGGATGTATCGAGGTTCATATCATTTCTTTTGATTTGGTTTCATTTGAATGACCTGGGTAACGATCCGAGGAGCTTTCGAATGCTTACTCAAATCATGAAAACATGGGATATATTCATATTCGTTAAATGTTTTCATCTATATCTGATTTGAAATTCTCTCGCGTAGATTATGCATTAACATTACTCTTTTAAGGTTAGTTATGTCTCCAGATATCCTTGAACTAGTGAAGAATTATGAGTTATTATTAGTCTTTTGAGAAATTCACATCTTAACGACGACAATGAAACTGGAAAGTTAATAGTGCCAATAGAATGGATTGATTGATTATGACATGACGACATTGTCTTAATTGATGGGAACTCGAGTAGAATTCCCCTAAATGATAAGATGTTAATTATCAAAAGTGATCTAAATATTTCTTGATGGATGACCATACCCTTCATTTAGACTTGAAATTATACCGTGAATGGTTGTGAATTAGTCATAGATATTATAATCCAGAAAGAACCTAATATGAATTTATTAAAAGATGTTTCTATTATCTGAAACTTTAGAAGGGTATTTGATGGTAAATTATGTTAGTCCCATTTAATCCATAACACAAGATTTAGAGAGAGAAATAGTAGAAAAGTAGAGAGAGAGAGTAGAGAGAGAGGTGGAAGGTTTACAATAAAACTAGGTGTTTTATGAAATGAACCAACACCCTCTTCCACATGTGGAAGAGGGTTATATATGCCACGGCTCTAAGGCCTTTGTGGGCTTCATCTTGGGCCGGGCTTGGCTCTCACTTGGGCATATAGCCCCTAACAAAGACAATATTAGCTTAAAGTCCAAGCCCGCTTTTCCCGACTAACCTAATACTATACAAGACCAATAACAACTAAGATGACCTATTACATTCTTGTTCGACTATATAAAATATAGGGCTAACAATATCCCCCAATGTATCGGTCATCTTAAAAAGCTTAAAAACCATAAGATGGTTGAGTGAATACATTCTTGTAGAGGAGATCTTCCTACTTTGGTCTTGTATCTTGGTCTTGATCTTGTTTGTAACGGCTTTTTTCCTTCATGCCTTGTGATCCTTATCTTGAGCCTTTGTCTTTTGACTTAGAGTGCTTGAGATCTTCAATCTATCCTTGATAGTGTTCATCTTGTGCTCTTGTGGAAAGATGACCTATTACATTCTTACATTCTTAAGTACCTTGATTATCGCCATCTTGTGCTCTTGTGACTTCTGAATCGACATTGGTTACACAGCTATGCCACCTTTTTGATATGCAGCAACATATATAGACACGGATGAAATGGCTTTGAACATTTCACCCTAACTCGGTAGCGTTTTACCTCCGGTCGGTGAAGACCGTTAAACGGTATTAAATACCGTACCTGTGATCAGGTAGATTCGATTAAGAACCTCCTTGACAGGGTTTCCCGGTGGTAGAAGCCAGTTCTTTTTACTCGACTGTCTCAAAGCTTGATTCATAGAGAATCTTGCGAGTTACCTACCGCAGTGCTGTTTGATGTTGACACTGGAAGGATTTCCATTCGTCACTGTGAACACTAATGAGTGTCACTCTCAATGTTCTGGCAAGATCACATGGATTTTGCGAAGAGACCTGGAATCAAGTTTGAATCAATTAAGAATCCAAACTTAGTTGCTTTCCAATCTTCATTGTGAATCGTATCACTCAGATGTTCTGGCAGTATCACAAGGATAATGCGTAGGACTCGATTGTGTCCTAATGAGATGATAAATTGATCTCGTTTGGCTCTAGACTCAATAAGTGCATTTTGGTAATCGGAGGCTGGAGCAGACTGCCACCTTTTCAATATTAACTGACTCGGAGTGAGAAAGTCAATAGATACGTGTTGATCTCTGTGACAATGAGACAAGTTTCTTTTGAGAGAAACTCGAATGGCTGGGAAGGGTTGTGCATTGCATCACTAGGTCCATGATGACTTGTCTTCAATAGATGTATTTACCCGGTTTCTGCCTAAGTTGCATAGAATATTCAACTCCTTCAATGCTTACTAATACGTCATCATTAGCACCTTGTTGTGATTGTTCCAGTGCTAACTTAAGTACTTGGTCCGCATTCAGCTTCATTCCACTCCATCTTTCCTAAGGACAACTATTTCTAGCTATAGAATGTCCTTGGGTAGGTCCCTCCGGTTCTGGTTGGATCATAGGACTTAGTTTCCTATCCTAAACCACCTTTTGACTCCATCGTTCCGTCGTGGATAGTAGGTTGTTTTGGGTATATATCGTAATCATAAACCATTGAAAACTATTCAAAGTGTTTGATAAAAATCAAAACTTTTAACACTTGAAAGTTTTACATTTCCGAAAAGCTCCCCCTACACACATGCATCGATATACGAAATAGTTTGGCATGTGAAGGAAAGAGTTGCACTTGAGTCTTTAAGATCACATGTTGCAATATATTACATTTTAATCACATTTTCTCACCTATCTCTAATAAAAAATATAATGTTAGAGATACCAATTAATTAAAATTTAACATTATCCGAAAAATTGACGGGAGAGAAACATGTGTGCACGCATGAATCATGGAACATTTTTAGTCGGGTCGCTCCCCCTCAACAATATATGTGTGTCTTGAGACAAAATTTGACAAAATTTTAGAAAAACGACACCACAAAATATGTTGAGGTACGGAGTTGAGATGCCTTTACCGATAATATATGACAGATTTAATATCATTTTTGGAATGTGTTGGATACATAAAATATGACAATTTTAGAGATGTACCCAACAACATTAAAGGCTTGATTTTAAAACGCCCCCCCTCAAAAATTGATCAAAATAACATATGACATTTTAGAGATATAAAAACCACATATGAGGAAGGGAGTGTTGAACACACAATTTTGAAAGATTTAGAAAAACCTTTTTGAGAAATTCTTGAAAAATTGTGTTCAACGGTTTAAAAATAATCAGGATAGAAGACTTCTGTTCTATTGCTTAGGGAAAGCGCACTGAAATGTACACTTCCTTTTCGGGTCTGTTTTTCATGAGCTCAAAACTTTGATTGTTTTGTGACTAGCTCATGACCGAGAAAAATTAATTTCTCGTTGAGAAGGATAAGTTATCGTCCGTGATAAACTTTTCTTATTTGAGGTTCGAGTCCTAAGCTGTGATGCGCTTAGAAGTCATTGTGAGAGAATATCAAGCAGCTTCATTTGCCAAAACCTCCAAGTCTTCTGGAGTCATATACTTCATACCAAGACGGCCAACAAGATATGCAAACCTATCTTTCGAGAGAGCTTTTGTAAACAAGTCTGCCAGCTGGTACTCAGTTCTGACAAAGTATAATTCCACGATGTCGCGTTCTACTTGTTCCTTGATGAAGTGATATCTGACATCGATGTGCTTGGTGCGTGAGTGCTGAACCGGATTGAAGATATGGCTATGGCCGACTTTGAGTCACAATACATAGGTATTTTATCAAAGTGGAAGTCATAATCCGTGAGTTGAGTTCTCATCCAGAGGACTTGAGCACAACACGCGGATAGAGCCACATATTCTGCTTCAGCTGATGAGAGCGAAGTGCAATCCTACTTCTTTGACGACCAGCTGACAAGTTTGTCTTCTCCTAGAAATTGTATGCTACCAGAAGTGCTTTTTCGACTATCAAGACAACCTGCGTGATCAGAATCTGAAAAAGTTGTTAGATGAAAACCGGTTTCCCTCGGATACCAGAGTCCCATGTGAATGGTATTCTTAAGGTACCAAAAGATCCGTTTAACCTCTTTGAGGTGCTTTTGAGTAGGTCTGGCTTGATATCATGCACAATAGCATGTGGCATGATGAATATCAGGCCTGCTGGCTGTAAGGTACATAAGTGACCCGATCATACTGCGATATCGCGTTTGATCTACGGGATATGCGTACAAGTCAGCGTCTAGGGATGTGGTCGACAATGGTGTACCAACGCGAGCACATGAGGTCATACCATGCTTTTTAAGTATCTCTTGAGCATACTTAGCTTGGTTTATGAAGATACCACGTGGGGATTGATTAATCTAGTGACCTAAAAAGAATTTTAGCTCCCCCATCATTGACCTTTCAAATCTGTTGTGCATTAATTTTTCAAAACGTTTGAAAGTTTTGGGTTCGTAGAACCAAAAATAATGTCATCAACATAAACTTGCACCAGCAGTATGTCATCCCCATATTTATTAATAAAAAGAGTAGGATCAATAGAACCTTTGGAGAATCCTTTCGAGACCAAGAAGTTGGATAGTTCTTCGTACCATGCCCTTGGAGCTTGTTTATGTCCATATACAGCCTTCTTGAGATGATAGACTTTGTCAGGGTGATGAGGATCGATGAATCCTTCTGGCTGATTCACATACACTTCTTCCTTCAAATGACCGTTGAGAAAAGTAGTTTTAACGTCCATCTAAAAAACCGTGAAGCCCTTATGTGCAGCATAAGCAAGGAATATCCTGACAGCTTCTAAACGAGCAACTGGAGCGAATGATTCATCGAAATCTATCCCTTCTTGTTGGCGATACCCCTTAACCACAAGACGAGATTTGTTTTTGATGATGGTTTGTTCTTCATCCAATTTGTTTTTCCAGATCCATTTGAAATCTAAAATTGACATTCCATAGGGTCGGTCAACAAGTTCCCAAACATTTAAGCGTTCAAACTGATGAATTTCGTCTTGCATTGATTCAATCCAGGCATGATCAGTCATGGCTTGTTTGATGTTTGTAGGTACAGTTAAACTCACGGTAAGTGCATACATACACACATCGCCATCGATTTCGAGTTGTCTGCGTGTTTGAACCGGTTGTGAAGGATTTCCAATGACTTGCTCCAATGGATGATCACGTGTCCAATGGTGAGTGGATGGATATGGTTGGTAGAATGTATGCATGTTGGACGGATCAACATGTTGAGTAGAAGACTCTCCGACTTCGTGTATCGGTGTACCGAACGGATTGATAAATTCTTCTTCGTCAGGTTGTGCATCGACTGCTTGATTGTTGTTTCCTCCTTTAGCATTGACGGTTGGTGATGTTGGTTGTATGACTGTTTCTTGAGTTTGTTGAGTAACCATTGGAATTGTCTATAGAGCAACGGTTGCTGAAGTAGCGGCAGTTGTGTCTTGTTGATTTTGTTCGGTTGCATCAGCAGTATTGACAGCGGAAGGCTTTGACACAACTTGATTGTTTCCATAGTAATATTCATCAAACATTGGATCATATAAATCAACCAACTCATTCATTTGTGTCGTATCCGTCGAGTCTGCTGTAGGAGTACTTTGTTGACATTCTTGCACGAGACGTACACTGTTTTGTGTAGGTGCTATTGTTGGACATTGAGGAGCGGGACTTGAGCTGTTGTGATCAAGTACCATTTGTGGCAATTCGTCAAAGTTCACATGAATTGTTTCGACAATAATATTTGTTCTCTTGTTATAGACTCGATATCCTTTCGACAATGTAGCATACCCCACAAAAATACATGCATCACCTTTTTCTTTCATCTTGTCGAGATTCTCACCGTCTTTAAGGATGCAGCATAAAGATCCAAATACGTGAAAGAATTTGACAGTAGGTTTCCTGCCATTGATGATGTGGTAAGGTGTCTTTTCATGTATAGGGATGACGAGAGAACGATTCTGAGTATAACAGGTAGTTGCAATTGCTTCAACCCAGAAGAATAGCGGTAATTTTGAAGCAGAAAGCATTGTTCGAGCAGCCTCAACCAAAGTACGGTTCCGTCTTTCGACAACGCCATTTTGTTCAGGAGTTCGAGCAATAGACGTTTGATGTTCGATGCCTTCTTCTTGAAAGTAAGATTGCAAGTTCTTGTTAAAAAATTCAGTACCCCTATCCGTTCTTACGGTTAAGATTTGAGCTTGAAGATTGCGTTGTATCATCTTGAGAAAGTTTTTGAGAACCTCTGGTGTTTCATCTTTGGACCTTAAGAAGAAAGTCCATGTGTATCTAGAGTAATCATCAACAATCATGAGAATATACTTTTTCCCGTTAATACTCTCTACACGCATGGGACCACATAAATCCATGTGTAGAAGTTCCAATCGTCCTTTTGAGCTTGGGGTAGTCTTTGATTTGAAAGACTTCCGTTTTGCTTTCCCCAACTCACAAGAAGAACAAAGATTGTCTTTGAAGAATTTTAACTTTGGGAGACCGGTCACAATATCATTTTTCGAAAGCAAGTTGATGGTATCAAAGTTGAGGTGTAACAATCGTTGATGCCATAACCATGCTTGAGATGATGAAGCGTTAGCAATTAAGCAAATTGGATTTGTTGAAGACGTGTCTTGAAGAGTCACTGTGTAGAGATCAGAACCACGAGAACCTGTAAGAAGGTCATTCCCATCGTAGTCTCTAACATAGCAAGTAGATTTCCAAAAAGCCACTTCCAAATCCGCATCACAAAATTGACCAACCGAGAATAAATTGTGATTCAGTCCCTCGATGTAATAAACCCGTTTTATAGTGATATTCCTTGAACCAAGTCTCCATATCCGAGTATCGGTGCAAATTGATCATTTCCAAACCGTACCATACCTAGAAACTTCTCCACGAAGTTAATGAGAAGCTTGAGATTGCCCGTCATATGCTTTGTGCACCCGGAGTCCATTATGAATAGGATGATTTCGACGAGCTGCAAAAGAATTAGAAGACAATGTAGCATTTGAAAAATGGGATCCCTTGATAGAAACGGGTTCCAAAATAGTAGTGGGCCTAGATGCAAAGTCTAAAGGCAAGCTGATATTCCTAGACCCAATCACTAAAGTGGTTAACTTAGGTACCCATTTGTATCCGGGTGGTGTAAATCTCGAATACCCCTGTGTACATGTCCTAATCATGTTCTCATATAGCTTCTTTAATATGTTTTGTTTACGAGATTAGTGGAGTCTAACGCACTTAGTTTCTTAAGTGGTTGATCAGTGGATTGGTTCAAAGTTCTTGTGGGTTCTCTAGTACTAGTGGGCACAGGTATAGGCTTCCTAGTTCTAGTATTCACGCCATTATGATTAAGAGCACAAGCATCAGGATTGAAAGTACGAACACATTTTCCACATTCAACACAAACAACTTCAACATTCGAGGTCTTAGCATTTAAACTGCCATTACAAGCAGTTATAGACGTTTTATTCTTAGAAAACTTAAAATTCCTACGGTGATCTTATGCTTCCTTCTTCTTCCCTTGACTATTGTTAGGCATGACTCTATCTTCAATTCTAGTGCTCTTAAGCTGTGGTCCGCTAACACTAGTAGTGGGATTTACTCCTGTAGAAGAAGACACACGTTGATTAGTTTTCCTAGTATTCTGAGGTAACTGCATTGTTCCAGTTTGAGTGGACCTAGTGTTCATCTTATACATTCCAGGTGCTATCACATTAGTGCTCTTATCATTTCCTATCTTAGGTGAAGTCTGTGGGGATTGTCCCAAAATAGATGATTTAGGGCATTTAACCACATTCGGTTGACGAACAGCGGATGGTTTACCCAAAACAGACTTTCCTTTCATTTTCTCAATGAGTTTCTGTAACTCACTTATGGCAATGTCCCTTTCTTTTAGCTGAGCTTTCAATCATTTATTTCGAAATCTTTTTCATTTAGTAGACGAAATGAAGAAGCTGACATTTCTTGACACTTTTTATGATTATGAGATTTTTCACCTTTTTGTAAAGCAAGTTCAAGAGAAATGGAGTGTTTCTCAAGTTGAGAAAAACTTTTCGAAAGTTTGTTGTATGACTGAATTTGTTTTGAAAGCTCTACTTCAAGATTGCGACATTTCTCGTCCGATTCTGACACTAGACATGCTACATGACAACATTGATCAAGATCGGTATACACCAAGTATAGCATTCATATGGTCAGCATAAAAGTATTCCTTAGAAAGTCGATCAGTTTCGTTAGAAAGTTAGTGTTCTTGTGTCTTTAATTTAATTTGAAGAAAATCAACTTCATCTTCAAGAGATTTGACATAGCTTAAATAAGTTAACATTTCCTCAGTGAGAGCATTATAAAACATTTCCACATTTTTTTAAAGATCATCAATGGTTGGAACAATGCATTGTTGAATGACGACTTCTACTTGTGGGTTAGGTTTAATATTCCAAATGGTATCCCTAGAAACTTTTTCATAGTCGACGACACCATTGTACAAATTCAAAACCCCTTGTTTTATAAACTCAAATTGCTGAACACTTTTGCTTTTCTCATCCCATTTACATTTTCATCTGAAATTTGTTTTTCTAACAAAATTGATCGCTTTTTGAAACTCCTTTTTAAAGAAACTTTCTTTTGGGGTTCATCACTTGGTGGTGGAACACTATTGTACATCTTTTGTTCTTTGGAAAGTTCTTTTTGAGGAACAAACTTAATATAATTGTCAGAATCAGAAAGGTTTATTAAATCACTTAAGTTTGATAGACTTTCTTCTTGTTGACGAATGATTTCGTCGCAGTCAGGGGAAAGCATGAGAACAATATTATCAACATAACAACCAATATCATAAAGAGCAGGCTTGGTACTTTGAACTTTCTTGAGATATTCAGGCTTGACAAAACTCGTTTTCATATTTCTATTGAGCATATTCATAGTTTGAATAGACTGACCCGTTTTGTAAACAATGTTGTTTAACGTGTCGACTCTCTTTTCCAAAGCAAGAATTTTTTCAATATCCTTTTCTTCACGAGTTTTATATAGCTCAGTTTGTTCTTTGTTAACCGACTCTAATTCAGTAATTTGGAGTTTATGTAGCAGCAGTTGTTCTTCAAGGTCCGATATCTTTTGTTTTGACATATGAATTTCGTGTGTTACTTCAGAACAATATTGTTCATTGAGCACCTTACGTTCATATACCAAACCATTAGCTATCGCAACCCGTCGATCAGCTTATTTTACATAATCACACTCTTTAAGCCTGTCTATCTCCTCGGCTAAGGATGTGTTTGCTTGCTTCAAACGTTTATTAGCCTCTTTGTTTTCCTCAATTTCATGTTTTAAAGAATCAATAATAGACGCAAGCAAATCACGGTCCTCATCCGAGTCAGTATCCTGAACAGCTTTTCCGTCATCATTACACATATGCTGTGAATCCGTAGAGATATTGCTATCCTCCGTGTCCATTACATATGTGTCATTGATGCTTTCGGGTTGCTCAGGATGACGTCGTTCATTAGCAAACACATTATAGTTATCATGTGATGGTACCTTTTCAAGTGGCTCAGAATCATAGATGGGTCCAGAAGTATCATCAGTCTTTGGGATCACTTCTTGAATATTTGACATGTACACATAATGTGCCTCTAACTCTTGATCATCGGCTTCATCATCAGTGTCATCATGCCAGTCAACTTCATCTGCTGTGAGTGGAATTCCTGCTTCTTCTTTCTTACACAGCAGCATCTTTTCCTTGTGATATCCCGAATCCTTAACCCGTTTTGGCTTCTTACATTCCCTAGCCATGTGCCCAAATCCCTTGCAGTTGAAGCATTGAATCCCAGTCTTTTGCACAACCGGAGTGGCTACAGTGTCTCTAGCCCCAACTTGATTCGGCATCCTCTGATTATCATACCTAGCATCACGATCATACCGAGGTGCATGATCAAGTTCCTTATATCTAGCATTGGATGATGATCTGAGGTTGTTGTTGGTAGGTTTGTAGATCTTCTTATAAGTTGTGGTGAGTAAAGACATGAGTTCTTCAATCTTCTTGTCCTTTGAAGTTTGTTCATCATCACTGTCTCCATCTGACTCGGTGTCATACTTTAAAGGTGGAGTGGGGACAATTGCTTTTGCTTTGTGTTTAGCAGCAACTAGAGGTTTGGTGGATGAGCTTGATGACTTTAATGAATGAGTAGGTGGTTGTTGACGAGGAACGGGTTTTGTTGAAGTAGCAGCCACAAAAGCAAAAGATTTAGCAGACCGTTCTGCCTTTTCAGCCCTTAGTTCATTCACTTCATTCTGATGCTGTTTCAAGATATCATAAAGTTTGTGATAGGAGATGGTCTTGATATCTTCCCTTTGTTTAACCAAGGTCACAAACCTTTGCCATTCCGGTTTGAGTTGAAGTAGAAATTGAACATTGGCATGATGATTGGAGATGGTGCACTGATTTCTGACAAGCTCATTCATCATTTAAAATCTCGAGTAATATGAGTCAATGGATTCACCATCTTCAGATGTGAGTTTTCCAAACTCCCAAAGTAGATTAGTCTCGAGATCTTGAACATTGATCGACTCACCTTGCTTCAATCGATGAATTGCATTCCACATTTCCATAGCATTAGGACATGCATCAACTGTGGAATAGATATCGTTATCAATTCCAGTGAGAATGAAGTTTACAGCATCAGCTTCAGCTTGGAGGAGTTTCTTTTTCTCAGCAGAACATGTGTCAAAATCCTCCATAGCTCGTATAGTTGATGAAGTACCATCCTCTGCCTGTGTGGTAATTGGTCTGAATTCAAAAACTGGAGGTGGATTCTCAAGGCAGTAACGAAGAGCAGTTCGGTTTTCTTTTCCGTCGAGAAATCTGAGAAAACGAGATCTCCATTGAACGTAACAACCGGCAGTGAGCAGAGGTGGATTACCGTTGCCACCTTGTTCCAAGCGAATTTGATTAGCAGTTGCAATGTTGATGTTGTTGTTAGACATGGTGAATACTTGTGAATGAATTGCAGATCTTAGTGGATTTGTTGTGATTTGATTGTGGTTGAAATTTCGAAAGTTCCAAAAAATTTTTTTTTTTCCCAATCCGACAATAAATTCCTCAGTCCGACAAAACGGTAAGCCGAAAAAAATTTGAATTGCCAAATTTTGAAATTGAGTTAGAAATAGCCAAAAACTAGTAGGGAAAAAGTTTTGAAATTGTTCCGAGTCTAGTCTAGATAGTGGCTAAGTCTAAAAATTGCTCAAACAAAATTTATTTCTCCATCGCAATACCCATCGCACTCTCAGATCGTACTCTTAGATCGCACCCAACGATCGTACTCCTTGATCGTACCAAACGATCATACTCCTTGATCGTACCCAACGATCGTACTCCTCGATCGCACCCAACGATCGTACTCCTTGATCGCACCCAACGATCGTACCCAACGATCGTACTCGGATCGCACTCGTGTGATCGTACCCAACGATCGTACTCAGATCGTGGCCTCTGATCGCAGTGAGTGATCGAGGTCTGTGATCGCAGTGAGTGATCGTATTATGGGATCGTGCTATTCGATCGCAAGTAGAAACCCAAGGTTTATGCGATCACAATACACAGATCGTACTATGGTTACCACTTTTCTCGGACAATACAATGCACAACAAATTCGTGATTTTTAGCCTAAAAATGAATCAAGCACCCAAAAAATTTGTGTTTTTAACCAAAATAACAATACCAAATCACTACCAATAGTATGTAGATGATTTGTATCATGAATAAACCATAAAAACACAAGAAAATATTTTTGGTACGTGAGTTTTTGGATCAAAATAGGCACGAAAAAATCAAGAACACAACACACGAATCTTCAATCACCTATCCACTATATGCTCTTGATACCAAATGTTAATCCCATTTAATCCATAACACAAGTTTTAGAGAGAGAAATAGTAGAAAAGTAGAGAGAGAGAGTAGAGAGAGAGTTGGAAGGTTTGCACTAAAACTAGGTGTTTTATGAAATGAACCAACACCCTCTTCCACATGTGGAAGAGGGTTATATATGCCACGGCTCTAAGGCCTTTGTGGGCTTCATCTTGGGCCGGGCTTGGCTTTCACTTGGGCATATAGCCCCTAACAAAGACAATATTAGCTTAAAGTCCAGGCCCGCTTTTCTCGACTAACCTATTACTATACAAGACCAATAACGACTAAGATGACCTATTACATTCTTGTTCGACTATATAAAATATAGGGCTAACAAATTACCTAGACTTCCGCCATTGAGGCAAGTTGAATATGGTATTGATTATATTCCTGGTGCTGCACCCGTGGCGTGTGCATTGTATGTCAGCACCATCTGAATTAAAAGAATTACCGTACAACTGAGAGAGTTGTCGGAGAAAGCTTTTATTCTACCAAGCTCGTCATCATGAAGAGCTATGGTGTTATTATTTCTTATATTTATTGATTACCGTGAACTAGTATATTGACGATTAAAATCTATATCCACTACCCAAGATGATAGATTTGTTCGATAATTTACGAGGTTCTAGCGTATGTTTTAAAAATTTTTATCCTCGGCATGGTTATCATCAACTTCGCGTCCGCGAAAAAGATTATCTATTCCAATCACTACATCCAGAACTTGTAATGAACATTATGAGTTTCACGTGATGTCGTTTGGATTGACTAATACACATGTAGCATTCATAAATTTGGTGAATCACGTGTGTTGGCTGTAATTTAATAAATTCATGCTTGTGATCATTCAGGACTATTTATTTGTTTATAAGAATAAGAATGAGTTAATAATTATTTATAGACTGCCCTAAATTGACCGAACAATGAAAACTTGTACCTTAAATATTTAATATGTGATATAAGGCTTGATCCTTTACATAAAATGACCGTTTGATTAATGATGTTAAGATATATATATATTGACTCTTCAAAGATTAGAGACATTAAGGCTTTGGGATATACCAAAAAGAAAAGTGCAAATATGTTTTGACAAATGTTTTAACAAAAGATTTTTAAGGAATCATTCCTTATACCCAAATCATTTAACTAAACTCCTATTTAGGGGTAAATGTTTGTGTATAACTCAAGACAACCTAAGAGGAATTGAGGAAACCATTTAAACCATGACTTGAAATTTGAAGCGAGAATTTTTGCTTTTCAACTAAGAAAATTTTTACCAAAGTATAAACAAAGATTTTTCGAACATTTACGGATCTTATTAATTATTTTAATTATTTTTGATAAATCAACAAAAATTTTGTTAATAAAATTCAAATTTATTTTGAAAATTTTTATATAATTGGACGAACCGAGAAAATTTAAAACTTCTTACGTTTACGTTTCATAAAACTAAATATTTATTATTTAATTACTAGTAATACTTATCGACGCTTTAAACGTCGGATTGAGCAAAACTGATAAAAATAATAGTTGAGATAGAACTAAGACTTAGAAAATGTGAAGAAAGAATTTTCGAATAAATACGGTCATGATATTTATTCCATCTAGGAAAGTGAAGGTAATTACTGACACATTATATAGGAAGGATAAAGAACCAATTAGGATGTGTTCCTTAATAATGACTGTGCAAATAAATTACCGAGTAATTTAAAATATAGCTGATGCTTATAAGAAGGATAAAATAAATAATAAAAGGGGTTCGCGGCTAATGTGAACCATTATAATTGAGAAGCCAATGGCGTTAAATGTTTTAAATGTTGGGAATAAATTAAGGCCAGATCACTTGAGCGCTGACAAGAACAATTCAAGCGTTGACAAGAACAAAACAAGCGCTGACAGCTCAAGCGTTGACAAGTTAAAGTCAAGCGTTGACACATTGAAGACAAGCACTGATGGAAGATGTAATCTACACGTTTATTATATTCTAGAATACTTCTAGTAAGGATAGAAACGACAATGTATTTTCTATATTTATCTTTACCTAGAATAGCTGATACGTAGATTATTGTACAAGGCTTCTTATGTCTATAAAAGAAGGCCTTTAGGTTAATGTTTAATATAAGTTTTCATTCGTAAACATCTTTCATTGTAAGCAAGTTCGATATTCATAATCAAAGTGAAAGTTTGTTTACATCTTGTGTGTTCTTGTTTAAGTGTTAAATTCCGCATAACACTTAGATTCATAAAGCATATACAAAGGTTTCTCTACGTGTATTACTTGATCTAATCTCGTATACACAAAGCTAATCGATCTAAGTTTGGGATCAACAAGTGGTATCAGAGCTTGTTGAGGAACTTTTGATCTTTAAAGAACACCAGAACCCTAAAAACACCAAAACCCGAATTTTCTCAGAAACCCTAACAACATCATGTCTGAAGCAATAACCTCCTCCTCCTCAGTCTTACCAAACATCAAGATTCCCATGCTTGATGCAACCAACTTTGACTTATGGAAGTTCAACTTTGAACAATATTTGGGGATCTATGACTACACACTCTGGGAGATTATTGAATATGGAAACACATTCAATAAGGCTCAAAAGATTCTTGATGCCATTAGTCAAAGAACAGCTGTTGAAGGATGCCCTGAAGAGGATAAGAAAGAAAAACCTAGAGATGGTAGAGCTATAGCTGCTGATGATATTGCAAAGAAAAGGGTTGACATGAAAGCCCTAAATATTCTGAAAGTCTCTTTGGGACAAGAAAACTAGCATAAATATAGAGGCTATGAATCTGCTAAGGATCTTTGGGAAGCTCTTGAAGTTGCATATGGTGGCAATGCAGACACTAAGGAAGAAAAGAAAAAGCAACTTCTGCATGATTATGCTGTCTTCAAAGCTCAACCCAATACTTACAAGAGCTCCTCGTTTGATGACATCTACAACAAACTAAGACTGTTGGAAGATGAAACTCTTTCAGAGCATGGAAGCAAATCTACCACCAGCAACATGGCCTTCTTCTCTCATAGTGAAGGTCAATTCAATCAGAAGGACTCTTATATGCATCCAGTTACTGGATCATCATATGTCAGCGCTGGAACAAGTCATGTCAACGTCTCCTTTTCAGACGCTGACACATTCAAGAATGACTCCCCAAGAGTTAAACCTGATGGTTTGGATTTGGATACTGTTTGTGCTTACATTGCTTCTTTGCCCAATGGTTCAGTGATTACGTATGATGACCTTGAGCAGATAAGTGATGAGCACTTGGAAGAGATGGACATCAAGTGGAACATGGCTCTTGCTAGTATAAGAGCAAATAAGTGGAACATAAAGTTTAAAAAGAAGATGACCTTCAATGCTAAAGACACAGCTGGATTTGATAAATCCAAAGTTGAATGCTACAACTGTCATCGTATGGGGCACTTCATGAGGGAATGCAGATCTCCTAGAAGATCTGATGCTGGTAAACCCTCAAGTCAGGTTGTTAAAGCTCAGGATTCCAAAGCTATGGTTGCAGCTCAAGGAATTGATGGTACAGGATGGGATTGGAGCTATCTGGCTAAGAATGTTGAAGAGGATAAACCTTTGGTTGCTGATATTAAAGAAGAAGAGCATGTTGAATATGCTCTCATGGCACACTCCTCCTCTTCATCTGATAATGAGGTATATGATGATGCTTTTTGTAGCAAAGGTTGTAGGTTAAATACTGAAAGACTTAACAAAGAGGTGTTAAAACTAAAAGATGACATGAGTACTGAAAGATGTAAATTGTCTAATTACCAACTAGCTTTTACTGAAACTGAGAAAACCTTTTCTGAATACAAGAAAATGGAATTTGACTTAAAAGATAAGATCAATATCTTAAAACATGAGTTAGAGGGTAGTATGGATATTAGAAACATCATGAAAAAGGTCAATAGTGAATTACAGGCTAAGTTAGATGAGGCCGTTAAGAATAAAGATAATGTTGACCTCAAAATTCAAAGATTTGATAGAGCCACCAAAACCCTAGGAGACTGTGTAGCTAAACAAAGGGATCCTAAGGACATGACTGGGATTGGGATGAATGATTACTCTCTGGTTCCACCACCAGCTGGTGACTTCTATGGTGTCCAACGAAGGGACTTATCTTGGACTGGTTTACCAGAGCTCCAAGAAGAGGAATTCATTCCTCCACCAAGAGTTATCACTCCAGTGGAAGAGTATCAACAATAATTGACTGACCTAAATGAGTGGAAGAAAGTTAACCCTACTTTATTTGTTAAGGGAGGTTTGCTATGTGAAAGTCCCAATGAATCACCACCCATTAAGGTTACTAACCCAATCACTGGCAAAGCTGTTGACCTAGGCTCAAACACTGTTAGAAGACCTACCATTAAATATGCAGAGATGTATAGGAATAATAGGTCACCCAAGAGCCAAGTTAGCAATCATGGAACAGGTTTCTTCTCTTCTAGACCTAAGGTTGTGTCTAAGAAAGCCTGTTACACTTGTGGTAGTTTTTCACATTTGGCATACAAGTGTGTCAACGCTCCCAAAGCCAGCGCTGACAGGAACAATTTCAGCGCTGACAGGAAGAAAGTCAACGTTGTTAGAAAGTCAAACGTTGTCAGACCTAAATCTTGTGTGCAGCAAAGTCCACAAGTGATTAGACCTGCCCCATTCTTTTCTAGAAGGTCTAACACTCATGGACAAAGACCATTTCAAAAGACAAACACCTGGTCAAATAGGCAATGGGTTTCTGTAGCAAACCCTAGGTTCAACGCTGACAAGGGTAATTTCAGCGTTGACAGGACAAATTCTAACGCTGACAGAAACGTGACCAGACCTAAATATTTGCAGCCACAAGGTAAAGGGTCTAAAGCTTCTTCAAGCTTAACATGGAGACCCAAGAAAGATCAAAACCCTAATGATAATGGAATTTCAATGACTTGCAATAGATTTAATTACATATCAAAGGTCATTACAAAACCTATTGGGGTTAACTGGGTATTTTATCCTAAAAAGGATGAGAATAGGGTTGTTGTGAGAACTAAGTCTGTTCTTACTGAACAACCAGATGAATCCAAGTCTTTTGAGACTTTGGTTCCCAAAGAAAACTAATTTGTTTTCTTTATGTGCAGGGCATTCAAAGACAGATCAATGATTATAGATATTGGGATAGTGGATGCTCAAGGCACATGACAGGGAAGGAAGACTATCTGATGAATTTCACCCCTATTCAAGATGGTGATAAGGTATACTTTGGAGGTGGTTATGGTACCATTACAGGCAAAGGAACCCTTCTCACCAATAATCTACGTTTTGAGAACGTCTTCTTGGTAAAAGAACTTGATTATAATCTGTTTAGTGTATCACAAGTATGTGATAACAAAAATAAAGTTCTTTTTACTGATACTAAGTGTTTGGTGTTAAGCAAGGATTTTAAGATCCCTGATGAGAAATATATTGAGTATAGAACACCTAGGCATAAGGACATATATAATGTGAATTTAAATGGGATTAAAATGAATACCAATATGTCTTGTTTTTATGCTAAGGCCTCAGTAGATGAGAGTAATTTGTGGCACAGGAGACTAGGGCACATATATTTTAAAAATATAAATAGACTTGTGAGGCTTGGTTTAGTTGATGGTTTGCCTGAGAAGGCTTTCCACAATGACCACTCTTGTGTTGCATGTCTTAAAGGCAAGCAGCACAAGGTCTCATTCAAGACCAAACAGGTGCATACTAGTTCCAGACCTCTTCATATGCTTCACATGGACCTCTTTGGTCCAACAAATATAGAAAGTTTGAATGGTAAGTCGTATTGCTTTGTTGTCACAGATGACTTCTCTAGATTTACTTGGACATTCTTTCTAGCTATGAAGAGTGACACAGTTGATGTTCTTATTGATTTTATCACTCAGATTGAGGAAAGGTCTGGCAATGAGGTTAAAATGCTTAGGAATGATAATGGTGGAGAATTTAGGAACAAGAAGCTAGATGATTTCTGTGCCAGGAAAGGAATTACTAGGCAATTTATCATTGCTAGAACCCCACAACAAAATGGGGTTGCTGAGAGGAAAAATAGAACCCTAATTGAAGCAGCCAGAACAATGTTGGTTGATGCTCACTTTCCAATAGCCTTTTGGGCTGAGGCTGTTAATACAGCATGCTATGTGCAAAATAGAGCATTGGTTAACAAAATTCAGAACAAAACCTAATATTGGTTTTCTCAGACCTTTTGGTTGTCATGTAGTAGTATTGGATACTAGTGATGCCTTAGGGAAATTTAGTGCAAAAGGTGATGAGGGCTATTTCATGGGGTATTCAGTCCAGAGCAAGGGTTATAGGGTTTATCTTAAAGAGGACAAACGTATAGTTGAAAGAGTACATGTTAGGTTCTTAGAGAATAAACCTAGTGATCCTGAAAGTGGTCCTAATTGGTTGTTTGATTTGGAACCCTTATCTAGAACTTTAAATTATATGCCTGTCACTAATCCAGACATTGTGAAGGTAACTTCAAATGTTGTGGAGGAACAAGTTGTTAATGTTTCAGGTACACAGGTTCATGAGAAGGTTGGATCACAAGCAAAAAAGGCATCTCCTACATTAGAATATGTCATAATTCCCATTTGGACAGATGCTTTTGCTGCTGTTGCTGATGCTGGACAAGATAATGGTGGTTTCCAAATACCACCAGATACAAACATGCATGGTCCTTCAGGCGTTGACAAAGGCAAATCTAGCGCTGACAAGACCAATTCAGACGTTGATGGCTCAGACGTTGACAACAACATTTCAAGCGCTGTTAGCCCAGACGCTGACAACCAAGATTCAGACGTTGACAACACTTATGGGCATCTTTTCTCTTCCAGTTTTGAACAAGGTGGACCTTCCAATATTCTTGAAGAAGTTCACATTGATCAAAGAGAGTCTGATGAAGAAGATATTGGCAACATGGAGCATGAGGTTGAGGACACCAGACTTTTTGAAGGAGGGGTTCTCACTTCCACAATGAAGAATCACCCCACATCTCAGATCATTGGTGATATTATGACTCCAGTTCAGACTAGAAGATCTCATCAAGGTCTTGGTGGGTTTATTGCCAATATACACAAGAAGGTTGATACCCCTCTTGTGAAAGCATGTTTGTTTGCATGTTTTCTGTCACAAGAAGAACCCAAGAAAATATTTGATGCTCTCAAAGAACCAAGTTGGGTGGAAGCAATGCAGGATGAGCTTCACCAATTTGCAATTCAGGATGTTTGGGAGCTGGTTGATTGTCCTAGATATGTCAGACCTATAGGGACAAGATGGGTTCTCAGGAACAAAAGAGATGAAAGAGGTATTGTGGTCATAAACAAGGCAAGGTTAGTGGCTCAAGGTTATACACAAGAGGAGGGGATAGACTATGAGGAGGTCTTTGCACCAGTTGCAAGGATTGAAGCTATTAGGATTTTTCTAGCCTATGCCTCCTGCATGGGCTTCACAGTCTATCAAATGGATGTCGAGAGTGCTTTTCTCTATGGCACTATTGTTGAGGAAGTATATGTAATGCAACCTTCTGGTTTTGAGGATCCAGAACATCCAAATAAAGTGTATAGAGTCAAAAAGGCTATGTATGGCCTTCATCAAGCCCCTAGAGCATGGTATGGTACTTTGTCTACCTATTTGGTGGACAATGGATTCAAGAGGGGCACCATAGATCAGACACTATTTACAAAGAAGAATGGCAAGGATGTGTTGCTTGTGCAAGTCTATGTTGATGATATCATTTTTTGGTCTACTGATCCAAAGATGAGTGAGGATTTCTCCAAGCTTATGACAGACAAATTCAAGATGAGTGCTATGGGGGAGATGAACTTCTTTCTTGGTTTACAAGTTCAGCAGAAAGAGGATGGTATCTTCATCTCCCAGGACAAATATGTTGCTGAGATCTTGAAGAAGTTTGGCTTTTCTCCACATGAAAAGAGGGCTACTACTCCTATGGATAGAGAACACCCTTGGGGGAAGATTGGAGATGGGAAAGATGTTGATGTCAGGCACTATAGATCCATGATTGGATCCTTGATGTATCTTACTGCCTCCAGACCTGACATTATGTTTGCTCTGTGTGCTTGTGCATGCCATCAAGTGACTCCCAAAGAATGTCACATTTATGCTGTGAAGAGGATCTTTAGGTACCTAAGATGCTATCCTAGTCTTGGTTTGTGGTACCCAAAGGATTCACCATTGGAGCTGATTGCATATTGAGATAGTGATTATAGAGGTGATAAATTTGATAGGAAATCCACAACTGGTGGATGTCAGTTTCTTGGGAGCAGGTTGATATCTTGGCAATGCAAGAAACAAACAGTGGTGGCTAATCTACAACTGAAGCAGAGTATGTGGCTGCAGCTGCATGTTGTGGTCAAGTTTTGTGGATTCAGAACCAGCTGTTGGACTATGGGTATAATTTCATGCATACTAAGATATTTGTTGACAATAATAGTACTTTATGCATCATTAAGAATCCTGTACATCATTCTAAAACTAAACACATAGAAATTAGACACCATTTTATAAGAGATTGCTTTGAGAAAGGTTTAATACAACCAGATAGGGTTGACACTGAGGAAAATGTGTCAGATTTATTAACTAAACCTTTTGATGCTGGGAGATTTCAATACTTGGTAACAAGTATTGGAATGGTCAATCTCACATAATATGTGTTTTGGATTCTTTTTGTAAAAGTATGTACAGGATGATGCATTATTATTGTTGGTCTTATTGCTTGAACACTGATAAGTGTTTTTGTAACGTTGTCAGCAATATAATTGTCTAACGCTGACAAAGCTTCCCTCAACGCTGTCATGTGTTATCGGGGCGTTGTCAGCAACAATGTTAGTTTTGTGGTTTTCAATCTAAATGTGCAGATGGTGTTAGCAGTATATCATTGGATACAGAGTTGCTTATGGATCAATGGAGAAGCATTTGGACACGTTTTTATTTATGGATGATGGTTGGAATATTCCATTCCTATCTTGACATAAATTTTTATGTTCATGCATGATTTTAGCAAACTTTTTGTATCATAGTTTAAGGGGAGGTTTTAGGAACCTTTAGGATGTTTGGGTATCCATATGATACTCTTATCACAATTCTAGATTGTGTCCACAGGTGAGTATGAGTTAGTTTTACTAAATCATGAGGCACTGTAGCATGCATAGTATATCAACTTTGCATGCTGCCAAGACATTTTTGGCCTAGAATTGGTTGTGGTCTGTTGGGAGACTTGGGAATACTTTTGATATGGGATTTACCTGGGAGTAACAAGGATTTTATAAGGTAACTTAGTTGTTAAGAGTTTTGGTTAGCAAGGGACACTAGAGGACTGTTATGTCTATCTTGCTTATGCAAGTTTGCATAACTGGACAGTGCTTGCCGCCCTATAATAATTATCAGCTTTTGGTTATCTTCTCTAGGATAAATTACTTGCTAAGGTCATTTTTCACTTTTTAAAATATTTTTATTTTGGACGCTGACAAGAATTTTCCAAGAGTTGTTGTGACCAAATTGGACGCTGACATGGCTATAGGCAAACGTTGACAAGATTATAGCCGTTGGGCGTTGATAGGTTATTTTTTACCGTTGACACTCAATGGGACCTACCCAGTTGTTACTTTTTGACATATTTTCAAGCCGTAATTTTAGGAGTTGTTACTTTCATTTAATGCATGAGATAACTTATAACTTTTTCAATATTTTCATGATTGATTTTTGAAAATCTTTGCCTATTTTTGGGCCAATCACATGCATTCTTTCTCTCCTATAAATTTGGCTCCTATTTTGAACAGGGTATCTATAATTCTTGTCCAACACTTTTCTCTTATCAACTTCAACAGCTTTCATAAATGGCACCAAAGTTTAAACCAGCAGAATTGGAATTGGGGTTCAGATCTCAACACAACATGATTGCTTATCTTGACGCTGATGATGCTCTGTTTCCCCAATACACACAAATGGTGGCGTATTTGAACGCATCCCCATTAAGGTATGCTCTTTCTCATGCACCACTCATTCCAGTCACACACATTAAGCAGTTTTGGAACACTGTTAGTTCCTCAACAGTTAATGGAGTGACCACATTGACTTCTATTGTTCATGGGAGATCTTGGGTGGTTACTGAGGCCTTGGTACGCCAAGCCTTGCATCTTGATGATGATGATGGTATAGCCACTCTTCCCATAAATGAAATAGAACAAGGGCTTAGGGCTTTGGGATATCCTTTTCCTGATGAAGGTACTCTGAATAAGTATCATAAGCAGGAATTTCCCCCAGCTTGGAAGTACCTCATACATGTCCTCCTTCAATGTTTGAGTCCCAAATGTACTGCACACAATGAGATCAATAGATCCATTGCAAGTGCTATTGTGTGCATTACAACAGGGCAAAAATATAACTATTCTAAAATTATTTTTGAGGGGATGTGTAAAAACAAGGGGACAAAAATGACTTTAGCATATCCCCGTTTTCTGCAAATGGTTTTTGATGATCAAGGATACTGCTCAAGGGATCACAATGATTTTTATAAGATCCCTGAGCAAAAGAAAGCTATTTTTATGAAGATGGATTCACCACCCCATAGAGACTTACCTTTAACTCAAGCCATGCTTGCTGTTATTGCAGCAGCACAACCCCAACCAGACCCCCAACCTCAAATTGACCCTCAACCACAACTTGAACCCATTCCTGAACCTTTACCTTCACCTGAACACATGCAACTTGACCAAGAACCCTTTGACGCTGACACATCAAATGTTGGCGTTGATGTGCCTATTTCCAACGCTGACACACAACCTTCACAATCCTAGACACCCCTTAACCAACCCACATCTACCCATTCTTCCACACCATCTTCCACACCCCCTGAATATAGGTTGATGAAACGCCAAAGGACTACTGGAGTGTTCTCCTCTGGTGGTCCTAGCCATGTAGCAGAGAGAACCACCACCACAAGTGTGGCTGGTGACCTGGATGAGGCTGGGACTATTGGTTCTGGCTTAGAGGCTGGCCAAGGCAGTCCCACCATCATTAAGTCCTCATCCTTGCCCAATGAATCTGACTTGGGAGGTCAAATTCCCATTTCAGAAGAGGGCAGACTGGAACCAATGACTCTTATGGAATTGACGGCAGTCTGCATTAGCTTGCAAAAGCAAAATGCAGACTTAGTAAAAATTGTCAGCTCACAAGGCCTTGAACTCAAGCAATTGAGGGAGAGGATTGTTGTTTTGGAAAATGATCGTGCTAGAAGGGGTATGGATGAATCTTCCAAAAGGGAGGAAGATCAAATAAATCTGAGTGATAAGGGCAGCCAGGATGGTCAATCAATGGATGTTGTTGAGGCCCTTACAACTTTGAAGAAACAACCAGGTTTTGATACGTCCTTAGTCTCTCCCACCAACTTAAATTTATCATTTATAGCTATGTTGAGAGAGGTTACACAAGGCGCTGAGGGAAAATATTTGAGCGTTGACAAGGAAAATTTGGACACTGATAGAAGTATTTTGGGCGCTAATAGGATAAATTTGGGCGTTGACAGACCTGCACATGAAGGTGGTGTATCCCAGTCATCATCTATCATCAAGGAGGTTTCTACTCAGGTATTACCATCTACCTTACCAACCATTGCACCATCAGATAAGGGTAAGGGTAAAATGGTAGAAGAAATTGTTCCAAAGGATGCAGCTCAAGTTGAATTTGATAGAAGATTGGCTGAACAAATGATGGAACAAGGTGAAAAGGAAAAGTCACCATTTGTTGTGACTTCTGAAGAAGAAAGTGATGGAGCTAGCTCAGACTCAAGTGTGATGATTATAGAACCAGAAAGGCTTGAGTATGGTGATGAGTTTGCTAGGGAAAAGTTGAGAGAATTGAAATTGCAGGTTGACTTTGACATGCCAGAGGTGGTTCAAATGTACAATGCTTGGGAAGAAAGATGCATGGATAATCCAGACTTGACCATTTCATATCAAATATGGGGTTTGGAGCTTCTTCTTAGAGTTCAAAAGGATTGTAAGGTAATTTTGAAACACAAGGCAAGCAATATTCTCTCAGAGTTGAAAAGGGATAGAAGGGAGCTCTACTTTATGTTGCTCAGATGTGATGGAGTTGGATGGACATATCAGAAGTTGAAGGCTTTGACATTTGATGAGTTGGAAAACAGGGCTTATCCCATTTGGGTGAGAGTGCAGGAAGCAAACACTCTCAGACTTCTTTCAGATGAAAGAAAGGAGCAACTTGCAGAAGAAATGGAAATCAAGAAAGCTATGATGGTTCCCAGGCCAGTGAAGAAGGGAATTAAATTTGAGTTTCCAAAAGATATGGATCCACTATATCCAAGTGAAGCAGTTATAAGAAAGAGCCTCAAGCTCTCCCCATTAGAAGCTTCAGATATGGTGCAAGTGTTACCATTAGATTCCAGGAACTCAATTGTGAGCTATGAAGAAGATGAATGTGGGTTCTGGAAGATTGGCAGATTTGGCAAGGAGGTACACACTTTTACCACTCTCATATCTTTGTTTGCAAGTTGTGATAGAGAAGACTTGGTGGACCTTTGGAGGTTGCTGGAGACTAAGTATGAGGCTGAAGCACCAACTTCAGCTAATGGAATAAAACTTTGGACCACATTCAAAAGAATGTGTGGGACAAAAGATAAAGATCCTGCAATTTGGAAGGATCTTGAAGATGACCTCAGTGGTCTTCAATGTAGATTATATTCAGCTACTGGTGTATACCATTTGAGTTCTACAAAGTTTGCTGAGTATCTACTTGTGGATGCTCAGTATTTCATATCCAAGGCTATTTTGGAGAAGATGAAGGACACTCAGCTGGAAATAGATTATTCAAGTGACGTGGCAAAAGATTTGATTAGATTTATTTATTACCAATATGAGAAGGTTTGTAAGATTCCTCCTAGTCCTTAATGCTTATTCAGAAACTTGATCATAAGAGTGGATATCAAGTTTAGGGGAGGATTGTTGGGAATAAATTAAGGCCAGATCACTTGAGCGCTGACAAGAACAATTCAAGCGTTGACAAGAACAAAACAAGCGCTGACAGCTCAAGCGTTGACAAGTTAAAGTCAAGCGTTGACACATTGAAGACAAGCACTGATGGAAGATATAATCTACACATTTATTATATTCTAGAATACTTCTAGTAAGGATAGAAACGACAATGTATTTTCTATATTTATCTTTACCTAGAATATCTGATACGTAGATTATTGTACAAGGCTTCTTATGTCTATAAAAGAAGGCCTTTAGGTTAATGTTTAATATAAGTTTTCATTAGTAAACATCTTTCATTGTAAGCAAGTTCGATATTCATAATCAAAGTGAAAGTTTGTTTACATCTTGTGTGTTCTTGTTTAAGTGTTAAATTCCGCATAACACTTACATTCATAAAGCATATACAAAGGTTTCTCTACGTGTATTACTTGATCTAATCTCGTATACACAAAGCTAATCGATCTAAGTTTGGGATTAACATTAAAAGGCCGTTTATGGTTGCCTAAAGAAGTTGTACTAATGGCAAATTATTAAGGCAGACATCGCCCCATACATTAGTAAACGTCTAACTATTGCAAAGGTCATCATCTGAATTTGATTCGATTTGGGTCATCGTCGGCAGACTGACCAAATCTGCTAATATCATTCCCGTTAATGATAGATTCTCGATGAAGAAATTGACTCTTTGTATTCAAAGAATTTATGTAAGCATGGTGTGCCTGTATCGATCATCTCAATCAAGATCCTCGCTTCGCATCGAATTTCTATATATTTGCTCAGAAGTCATTGGGAACGAACCTTGATGAGAGTACTGTTTACCACCCCAAATCGAATGGACGAGGTAAAGTAACGATACAAAACACTAGAAGTCTTGTTTTATGTTTGAATGATTTACCTTTGGTAATAAACCGTATAATCCGTTTCCTTTGGAGAGATTATCATTGATAATTATCGTGTTAGGATCGAGATCGAATATTGTTAGGATTTAAATATTAGAGCATCCGTAAGCAGGAGTTGGGATGAAGATACCCGACATCCACCCATTGTGAGTTGGACACGTCTTTTAGGTTTAAGGTTTCCTATGATGGCGAACCTAACCTTACAAAATACCCGACCCGCGAGACCTGAAATGATTGTTGAAATTAGGATTTGATTATTGACTGCCGGTAGTGGGCAGGAGGTTATGTGAATATGAAATGTAGATCTTGAAGTGCGAGACGGGTAGCGAAGTTATGCCAAAAAATTTAACTATGGAAAAATGAATTGATGATCTGAAAGATCATGGGATATAAGTCCCCGTTGTATGGGACCATTGAGATGATGTAAAAGTTGGCTTGAAAGGCATATAAGCTGGATCTACCCTAGGACTTCAAGAGCTGCGTGAATTATGTTTCGTATATCGAACATGATGAAATGTCTATCAAGTGAGAATCTGATTGTTTCTTAGTAAAGTTTAGATCGGCAAAAAGTTGCATTCATCAAAAACCTGTGAACATCATGGATAGAGAAAGTAAGTCAACATTAAACCTGATCTTAATCTTGTAGTTATGTTTGATGAAACTCGCGTATTGTAATGGATTACACTTGTGAGAAAAGACCGAATGTAGAGGAAATACCCACATGGCTTTAACTCTATAAGAAGCGAGTAGTAAGATAAGATGATCTTTGAGGACAAAGATCCTGTTTAGGGGTAAATGCTGTGACAATCCGTCAATTTATGGTTGATATTTTATTCTCAAGTGTTATTTAAAAACATTATTTTAATGTTATATTATGAACTCACTTATTTTTGGGAAGAAATTTGGATTTACGTCTTGAAGTAGCATCGACTACGTCTAAACCGGAGGATTCTACGTTACGTGCTTACGTTTACATACACCGTTTTGGTGACAGTCTGACATTTCAGAAAATAAATTTATCCGTGAATATTATTTTGGGATTTTAAATTTGTGTTGGTTCATAAACTCACTAATTTACGAGAAGAGATTAGGACTTACATGAAAAATTTAACGTCCTTTACGACTAAACCGGAAACCTTAGGATTACGTATTTACGTTCTCGAAGTTCGTTTTTGATGAGAAAATTTTTATTAAATTTGTTTTGTGCCGTTGATTCATAATTTATAAAAACGTTTTTCGTAAAACGACCCGAGGGCACGCAGATCTAGGAAACTAGAATCAAGGAGTACCCGTAAATTAGTGGGATGGGACAAGTTTTACACTTGCCCACCCCACTATATGGGACGGCCAAGAAGGCTCCAACACACACCATGAGGTGTCAAAACCTCATAAACAAGCAAGACACTTGTTTACTTAGATTAGCTAAGTAAGCTACCTAACATCAAAACAACCAAAGCTAAACCATTAGCTTCATTTTCCATCCATGCAAAAACACACAACTCTCTTATCTCACCCTCTCCTTGTCGTCCACTATTCAACCAAAACACCCCATTTGATCAAATTTAACCACAAAATCTTATGTTATTCACACATATGATGGAAACTCTTCAAGCTCTATTGATTGGTGGTGATTTTAACATCCAAGGAGAAGATTTGGTGATGTTCAAGGGCTCATTTCTACATGAAGTTTACAAGTATTGGTGGTCATGAAGATTGGTGTTGATCTATCACAAGTTCTTACATAAAAAATCCAAGCCTTGATGAATACCTACACAATCTTGGTGGTATAAAGATTGTTCTTCCCAACCTCTTGTTATTTTGATTATGTAATCATGTATTTTATTTCTTATTGTATATGTATATGATGAATATTTGATGATAAAAATGTTGTGTGGGTATCAAGTGTTGATAAATATGATTAAAAAGATGAAACACCATAAGAAACAAGGCTAAAATCTTGCTTAAATTGTTGGCTGTATAAAAACAGTAAGTAACCAAATGTTAAACTGATAAAATGGTGAAGTGGAATCAATATACAGTAATTATTAGGTGTTATAAACATGTGAGAGTTGGTCATACAATGGAATCATAAAAATGAGTGAGATATGATCAAAACAAGTTTAGAGTGCAAATCTGCCTACACTGTTTTGGACGAATTTATTAAAATATTTAGAGGTTGATTCATCAGTTGCTATACAAGAATAAAATGATGCAAATATCATGTAGTTTCTGTGATAAATATTTGGGTTTCTATCTCCATGTATAACCATAGATATGATCATTTTAGTAAACTAGATTTTTAGGACTGATTTTGTGAAATTAAAGTTTAATATTATTATATAAGCACTCAAATAAATATAGAATAAAATGTGAATTAAAATCCACTAATTTATATATTTCATTTATATAAAAGTGCATAAGGATAAATAAATGTACATTATATAAAAATGTTAGTTTGGTAAGTTTTATAAGTTATAAAACTATATACTAAGTTTTACGTTTTTCGGCTATAACCGAAAGATTAATGTTTTTGTTAAATAAAACTTAGAAGATTGGACCCGTCTAATGTAGACTTTTATAAACTCAAATACTGATATATAAACATATATAACAAGTAAAAACCGATAAAACCCGAGCTTTACAACATATAGACATTAACGGGACAAAGTAGCCTTAATGGACAATAAACCCGACTAATTTGGTAAAACACTTATAAACTTATTTATTGGGCTTAACCCATTTGGGCCCAACATATAAAGTATAATACTGATAATAAAAGTATAATTGGGCTAATGAATAGTATTGGGCTTCTAATAGGCCCATTGGGCTTCAAAATGTAAACAAGTTGAACTAGTGTAACTAGTCTTGAAAATTACCAACACATAAACACTATAATGAATGAGTAAAGATGTATAAACCCACTTGATCATCATAATATATATAAAATCATCATATGTATACATAATTATTATTTTGATAAATTCATTGGACAAAAATCTAAGACGAGTATTATTTATCTAGGTTTCCGTGATTGAAGCACGTACCGTACATCCAAATCGCCGATAATCGCCTTCCCACATCAACGTGAGTTCATAGCCTCGCACTCTTTTAATGTTTTTATAAATGTTTTATAAACCCGCGAGGGAGATAACATGTTAGTTTTTTATGAAATAGGACACTAGTTGTCCCGATTGTTTGTTTATTGATTTGGACCCGAATAATTGTATGACCCGATGTATGATTATATGACCCGATAGATGAAATAAAATGGATTATTAAAGTTAGGTTATGTCACTAAAAGTCCCATTAGCATGAATTGTGAACTACCGGGATTTTGTAGACGCTTATGCACATAATAGTACTATTTGGGGACGATCACCCCAGTTCGCGCCTTGACGGTTGATCCCGATCGTGCCACATTGATTGGTAAGCGAATTTATGTATGAGAAGATTTACACAAGCGTGATTATTGTGACGACACGCTAATTTAGATGGGCAAATGAGTTTCGGGATAGCTACCCGTTGTTTGGTTTAGTAAGGTAACAATGTCATGCGGCTTGTAATAATCCATAAATAACGAAATACTGCTATACGCACTGAATTACGATATATTTCCTGACTAGCAATACGGAGTCTTATTATTGATATTATATGCGTGTTTTGGTTTTATATAACCTTATTCATATAACGATTTTTATTTAACTATATACAACGTTATAAAACGTATTGTATGATGTTTTTAACGACAATGGTTCGTATAATGATTTTGAAGGCGAAATCCTATATTATGATTTTGACGAGGATTTGTATAAAATGACTTTGGCTATTTTATGGCCTATTACAAAGATTTGTACAAAATGATTTCGGTAATAATTATATACCGACGATATATTGATGGTTTTATTAGACTCTATGAATTCACTCGGCGTTTTCGCTGACCTTTTCTTTTAACATGTTTTATCTCGGGTACTTGAAGGTAATTCTCGGGAAGACAACAAGAATTCTTGGCCCGTACTTAAATAATAATTTCCATTCAAATGCTTTGTAAAACCTGTATGAAATACAATAACTTGGGACCTATGTAAATTTAATATTTATGAATGGAATGCTTTATTATTAAACGACGCGATTTTTATGCGTTGTCTATGATGTGAGTAATGTGCTATCCTGTAACACCAACGAGTCTTCCGCTGTATTGAATTGTATAAATTTGGGGGTGTTTCACAATGCGTCTCTCACTAAAGACCTTTAATCTTAACGAAAAGGGCCGGCAGCGGCGCCATTTAATACAAGGTTTTAATACAAGGTTCTAATATAAGGTTTTAGCCTCGTATGAAAGTTCGTTGTTCCAAGTCTCTTCGAATTGATTACTAGTTTAGAGTGCGACTCAGTCGTTCTTGGTGGATAACAATAAATTGGTTGTTGTAGTATAGTTAAGTTGCGAAACGTTAAAGTAAATGACGGTTAATTAATTCTAAAACTAATTAAAAAGTGATTGTGCAATATTAAATACTTTAAAAGTAAATAATTAATTAGATGACAAAACTTAAGACTTGACGAAAAATTAATTTGACAAAGTAATAAAAATGTGAACTTAATTATCAAACAAAACCCCAAACCATCGGAATCCAGATCGGAAAGCTGTCACTATTCCCCATCGGAATCTAGATCGCAATAGAGGTATCAGAATGAGTCTAAACCTATCTATCGGAATAATCTGAAATGCTATCTATCGGAATGTAAGGAAACAAAAGCTGCCGGAATGTTACTCAGATCGGAATGTTGCTAAGGAAATTTGGGCAGCACTTCGTCTCAATGAAACCTTAAGAGCCGTCGCAATCCAGATCGCAATGTGCGATCGGAATCTTGATCGGAATAAGGGGGATTGCCTTAGATCGGAATGTTAGATAGCAATGCTGTCGGAATGTAATAACCCTCGTTCCGATACTGTCACTATCGGAATGTGGAGACGAAGAACCGTCAGAATGTCTAAAACCTCCCTTTCCGATGGAAATGTATTCGCAATAAGCAAAAATTAAATAAGCTATGACTAAATAAGCTAATATCAAAAACTTAACTGAAATGATGATAAGACGAGATAACATGCAACAAATTTAAAAACTTTCAAAACATAAAAGACGAAAACTTTATAAAATGGATTTTATAAAGACAAATTTTTTAAGAAAACTTAAAAACAAATAAGCTAAACACAAAATAAGCCAATAAGATTGTCAAACTTATAGCTTAATTCATATAAAAGCTTAGATGGAAATGAAAAGACAAACTTTTAAATCAAATAAGCAATGTAATTAAGCAAAAGATTGCTTAATCCGAATTTGTAATAAATCAAAACTAGAAAAGTTGGATGAGAATGATAAAGAAAAGCTTGATTAAAGAAAAACAAAGATTAACAATTAACTTAATTGTAATCAAAGTGCACGAAATTTAAAACATGAATTTAAAGAACAATTTAGTAAAAATGACATGGAAATGGAAATGGTGCAAATAAGTAAAGGTGGAAAGTCTAATATGTCAAATTAGCTAACAAAACTAAATGTGGTGAAATGAAGGGTATTTATAGTGATTAGGGAGGTTAAGCATGTGTTTCTTCCTTCTTTCTTTCTTTCTCGTCTTTCGTCTTTTTAAGTTCTTCGACTTTCTCGACTTTGTCTCAGGATTAATTAAACTCGTCTTGTAATTTCTTCATAAATTAGACTTGAGTTCTTTAGCTTTTATTAAATATCCGTCTTTAGACTTTTTCTTCGACAAATCTTTAGAATAGGTCTCGGACTTCCGTTCTTTTTGCACTCTTGATCTTTCGACTTCGTCTTTTGTCTTTTTCTTCGATAAAAGCCCGTTAAAGGCCGTGTTTTCTTCCCTTTTCACATTTTGACCCTAAGTTACAACAAAAACACAAACCACGCGTAATTCCGACATTTACGACATAAAATACACGTTTTGCCTTGGTTATTATTATAATTAAGTGGTAAAAGGATAAGTGTTTTCACACTTATTACGAGGAAAACCATAGTTAAGAGGATTTTAGTCTCTCAGATCTATACGTAGTCGGTTGTCTAACAACTGATTGGTTTTTGAGCGGTTTTGACGATGGTTTCACTAAGATTGATGGTTTTTCAAACTTAGTATCCACACTAGTTCCTTTAATTTTTCTCAATTGGTTTTTCAACGCAGCTATTGAAAAAACTTCTCCTAAACCTGATCCATTAAATCAACATTTTCTTGCTGTAATTTCTATTAAGAAGCCAACTTAGATTCTAGCAAATTAATTTGTTTCAGAAATTGAAACTTTTCAACTTTAGCATCTTGAATTTTACGATCTAATTGGCGTTCAATTTAACACCTCAAAATATAATGCGCAGCGGAAATACACATTTGGGTGCTAAACACAAGCATCATCACACAAGATACATTAAACGACGTCAAAATGAGACGTTTGAAATATAAAAGGAAATAAATTTAAAGTTGTCTAAAACCTTCAATCCGAATAAAATATAAGTTTAGAAAATTCATAGTAGCGTCTAGGTCCCCCCAAAGATCTCAACCAACCAACCCAAACATCTTTGTCACAACATGACCAAACATAAGCAGTTTATAACAAAAGGGAAAAAAAATAAGTTTTAGACCAAACAACCACAAAAGCAATCCCGCACCATTCCCAAGCAAGCTCCGTCATCATCACCATTGATTACCTGAAACACATTCTTAAAAAGGTCAACAAATAACGTTGAGCGAATCTATAGGTTTATCAAATCATCATTTGAACACAACAGTAAAATCAATCATAATCATATATTAGAATTGTGCGCATACAATCTATTTTTCAAGATATTCCGTCTTATAGCAAAAGCTATTAAGTTGTCATTAAGCTCATGATACCGACCCTTTATAACTTAGTCACCCGCGCCAAATGAAGGCATGACTACATGTGAAACCATTGCCCCTTTTAACGTAATCGTTGCAAATTTTACCTTATCTCTTAACCAAGTTATTCGTTCGAGCAAGGTACTCACCATACTAACTCTCGACTCGGATAGGGTCGTCAATCTAATAGTACTATCAATTGTTTAAGTGGCTATTCCCAAGCCACATAAGGATTAGACAATAGGTGACGGTTCACAAATTTAGGGTCTTCTGTAACTAGGTACTTAACACAATTCAGGCAACATTCGGGTCCAAAGGCAATATTCAGGTCCAAACTATTATTCATGACTTGTGTTCCATTTATTTAAAATAGCATATATCCCCCTCGCGGGTTTAAAATCATTTAAAACCAGTATAAATCGAGGTTGTAGACTCACCTTAGCACAAGAGTAGTAGCAAAACGATCGTCGACGATAGATGATACGCGATGAACACGAAAACCGCAACCTATCAAATAAGGCGCGCACTTTAATAATAATATATTCAAGTATGACTTATACTTAGTCAAACCAAAATCAATAACAAAAAACCATAATAAACCACAAGAACAACCCATGCAAGTGATATACTATACACTTCTACATGTTCTCTTTATTAAACAATACTCCCGATAATATTCTGCCGATACATACAAAATATCCAAATTGTTTTTCCCTACTTAGAAACATCAAAATTTATGATACTAACTGAGTAACTCACTCAATATATGTAGAAAGCCTTCCTAAAATTTTACCAAAATATTAGGTCTCTAAGACTTTCTGCCCAACACATCTTTGACTTTCAAAATCTGGATAGTTTTACACCTTCGACTTACAAAACCATTTACAAAACCGACACATGAGTTTAAAAATATACTCACAACCCTAGGTTTAGAGCCAAAGAACAGCCATGGACCATTTTCATAACTCATTTTACATTCCCCGAGATTCGACCAAAATATCAACAACAAATTCAGATTGTATTGACACTCGTCTCCAGGTACACGCATAATCAAACTAGCATAACTTCCTGCTCGTTTTTTATTGGAAGACCTACCTTATACCGAATCGAAGCTTATGAAAATATCTACAACAAAATCCAATCATCTAAACTTATACTCAGACTTAAAATTCCCAAAAATACCTTCAAACCTGCTGATCTAAATTACCTTTTTTAAGAAATTACATCAAAACAACTTTTTACCCCATTCCAACAATTCCTATAACCGTAATATCAAACTACAAACATCCTAATCAAATCCTAACACCTCTAATTCACTTGTATGTTCCATTCTTTCAAATCACACATCAAAAATCATATATGCAACAACTTAAAATCAAATATAATTGTAACTAACACCACATGCAAGTATAAAAATAGATCAAACACTCATTGTTCTTATAAAATAAGTTTGAAAAATAAAAGATCATCCTTTCCAAATTTTCATTCAATATTTACACATGAAATACTCAAGAACAATAACCAAAATGATAAACAACACATATAATCCATTAAAATGGTTCAAATAACCATAATTCTTATGAAAATGATTTTGAAAAATAAAGTTCATGCATGTAAGAAAAAAGTTAGATCAAAATGATCACCTTCAAACTCTAAGAATGGGACTTCTTTTAGTTTTATCAAAATCAAGATTTATGGGGTGTTTGGGTTTGGTGTAGCTCATGACAAAGAAAGAAGAGAGAGAGAGAGAGAGAGAGAGAGAGAGAGAGAGAGAGAGAGAGAGAGAGAGAGAGAGAGAGAGAGAGAGAGAGAGAGAGAGAGAGAGAGAGAGAGAGAGAGAGAGAGAGAGAGAGAGAGAGAGAGAGAGAGAGAGAGAGAGAGAGAGAGAGAGAGAGAGAGAGAGAGAGAGAGAGAGAGAGAGAGAGAGAGTTTTGATTTTAGTGTGTGAAATTGAGTGTGTTATGAGAAGAATTTTTTTCTTTAAAAGGTGGGAAATGACAAACAATCAATTTTTAAAATATTCAAGGGATTCGGGTTTCGTAAAAATACTTCTCAAAAGTTAAAACGCACACAAAATATAATAATATAGTCCCGACACGACTTAATACGCGATTTAAAACGAAAACTTCAAAAATATTAAACATCAAAACAATCGAAAATAAAATGTAAATATTCGGGCAGCCGTCGATATCGTGATCACTAGAGATCCTCACAACTCGTCAAAATGTAAAAATAAAGTTTCTAACTTTGGTTTTAATTTAAACCATCAAATATCATATCATTCAAACTCATCAAAAATTTCAAAAATATTTGTAAAATAACATTAAATAATGACCTCGGGTTCGGGTTATCACATCCTCCCCTTATTAAAAAGAGTGACGTCCCGGCGCTCAGCCCTCCTTATACTCACATTCTGTACCACTAGAACAAATGAGAACTCTTTTCCTTAAAAAAACCTCACACTTCCTTCTTGAACTCGAGTCTGCGTCGAAAATTCCATCGTACCTTCACAATAAAATCTTACTATGCTTTAACCACTTAATCTTCCAATCCATAACTTCTATCATTTCCTCAATGAAATGCAACTTATCTTCAAGTTGAAACTCCTCCAATGAAATCAACAAATCCCCTTTTATCAACCAGTTCTTCAGATCTAACCCTTGAACAATCTCAAAAGGTCCAATATACCTCGAACTCAACTTTCCTTACTTCTCAAGACAATTCACTAAACTCAAATTTCTTTACACCATAAAAAAGTGTAATTCTCAACCTATAAAATTGTCCTAGTAGTCTCCATATAATTTCTAATATAGTCCATTGAATTTTCCTTTTACCACTTCAACTCACTAGAGACTTACACTTTTACCCGTACAAAACCTCAAACGGTGCAGTCTTAAAACTAGCATGACAACTATTGCTATATAAGAATTTCAATCAATGGCAGACGTCATTCCCAACTATTTCCAAATTAACTCATGTATGCACAAGCATATTTTTTCTAATGTTTAAATCGTCCTTTCACTCTGAAATTTCAGATCACACCAATAACCCAGATGGTTTTGTTATACTCAGGTTTCACCATTAAATAAGTCAAACACTTACTAACATACGAAATTTTAGTCCAGAAATCTCCTCGTATAAGCAATGATATCTTTGTTCCTCAATCATGAAAGGGTATATTGCTCAACAACATACTAGAGAATAGAATTCTTTGACTTGTGAGATTCATTCACCACTAAATCTCGCATTCCCAACACACCTTCCTTAGATGGACCTGACGACAATCAAATCTAATTCTCAAAATACCTCATCTTAACCGACTTCACTACAAAATCTGTTTCACAAGTTTAACGGGATATTGAAACCACTTTCCTTGACATTCTCCTTCAACCCATTTATTGGCTTTCAATATTATTCTACCAAATCAATACTACTCATCATTACCAAAGACTCTAACCTTTAGAGGCTTTTTCAGAAATTGAATATGAGTCAAACCTTTAAAATCCCTGATTACTACACACTTGGTTCCATAAAAGTAATGTTTCAATAGTTTAAAACAATAATATCACTCCAAATTCTAATTCACGAGTTGTGTAGTTCTCCTTATACTTTGTCAATTGACTTGACACAAAACTGATCACTTTCTCCCTTAACATCAACACAACACCATAACTCTTTAGTCTTCAGACCCTTCTGACAACAATATCAGCACAACACCATCAGCTCAACACCATTTTTGTTGCTGTCAGAACACCAATTACTTTCAGCATTCAAAATCCTCTTCCTCATCAGGTCTTCATTAGATATCCAAACATACAAACTTAGGCGTATAAGTAGGGATCACACGTCCAATTCTTCTCAGTCAGCTTTATCAACAGTTTAACAATCAGTGAAAACCTTTCGATAAACCTTCAATAATACTCAGCTAAACAAAGGAAATAATAAATTTCCATCGACGTCGTTGGTACCAACCAATCCTTAATTGCTTCAATCTTGACAAGATCTTCACGAATACCTTTGTCAAAAATTGCACTGATTTCAACCAAAACTCATACTTAGAGAATTTGGTATACAACTTCCCTTTCCTCCAACAATGCCAAGATTGTTCTCAAATGCTTCTCTTACTCCTACTTACAACTGATCAAATAAATCATCAATCCTCGGCAATTGGTACCGATTCTTGATAGTTAATTTGTTAAAAAACCCGACAATCAATACACATCCGAACGATCCATCCTTGTAGAACCTTGGTAATCTATGATCTAACAAAAGGGTTGATGTTTCTAGTGAGAGAAAGTAGAGAGAGAAAGATGAGAGAAAATGTGTGTAATATATGAAAATACTGAAACAACCAACACCCCTTTCCATGAAGGAAAGGTTTTATATACCCAAGTCCATTAGTGGACTAGGGCCACCAGCCCATGAACATGCTCATGGCAAATATAAAATGTAACTAAACTATACTACGAGCCCTTAACTATATTGTTGGAGTGACCAAGACTTTCTAAATACGAAAAACATATTTCCAAGAATCTCCCCATAAAGGGAGGTCACTCCAAATTACAAAGTCCTAATCTAGCATGTTAGATCTTCGTTCTCGTGCTCATAGTCCACTTTCTATTTCCTCATTTTCTTTTCTTCATACTTGTGAATATGTGTTTATTACCATCAGGCTTTGGCTTAGAGAATATTCTTTTGGCCTTTCACGTGCAGTGTTTGCCTTCTTGTGATGTTCGCCTCTTCATGACTTCATGTCCCACATACCTATCCTTTGTTGAATTCTTGAATGTTTCAGAGTTGATACATCGGAAGACTTTTAGGTCGAACCTTCTTGAATTTTGCTGATATATTTGATGAAGAAGGAATAAGTATGTGAGGACGACTTCATCTGGTATACCGTAACGCCACCGTCTTCAAATGCAGCAACATAATAAGACACGAATAAAATGGCTTTGACATTTTATTCTGATTTGGTAGTATTTTACCTTCGGTCGGTGAAGATCGTTGGACGATAAATAAATATCGTACTTGTGACAGGTAGCTCTAATTAAAGATCTCCTTAACAATATTTCACAGGTAAACCCGTTCTGTTTATTCGATCGTCTAAAGCTGACTGTGAACATAAAGAGTGAATCATTCGGATAAAAAATATCCATATGATTGAAGCCATAAATTCATGAACCTGGAACATGTGAATTTTAATTAAGATTTTCACCATCGTTATTTTCCAGTTGTCACGAGCTTGATTCTAATAGAATCTTGCTTGTCACCTACCGCAGTTCTATTTGATGTTGAAACTGGAAGGATTTCCACTCTTCACTGTGAACACTAAAGAGTCCCACTCTTTGTGTTCTCGCAAGATCACTTGGATTTTGCGTAGAGGCCCTGGAACAAGTTTAATCTCAGTTAAGAGTAAAAACCATCGTTTCTTTCCAGCTATCACAAGATTAGTTCTTAAAGAACCGCACGTGTCACCTACCATGAGCTTGTTTGATGTTGGCTCAAGCAGGATTCCCATCTTCGTTGTAATACTTTCGTATCACTCATATGTTCTAGCAATATTACAAGAATATTCCGTAGGACTCATAAAAATCATTCATGTTTTTGAAATGTGTCCTAATGAGACTTTTGATGATCTCGTGGCTTAATAAGTGTGAAAACACTTATCCTTTTACCATTTATTTCCATTAATAACAAGACCAAAACGTGTGATTTATGTCGTAAAAGTCGGAATTATGCGTGGTTTGTGTTTTTATTGTATTTTAGGACCAAAATATGAAAAAGGAAGAAAACACGGGCTTTCACGGCCTTTTATCGAAGAAAACGGGAAAAGACGAAGTCAAAAGATCAAGAGTGCAAAAAGAACGGAAGTCCAAGGCCTATTCTGAAGATTTATCGAAGAAAAAGTCTAAATACGGAAGTTTAACGAAGTCGAAGAACTTAAGTCTAATAGAAGAAGAAAATTAAAAGACATGTTCAAATCCCGAGACGACATCGAGAAAAGACAAAGAATTAAAGTCGAGTCAAGAAGACGTGAAGAAAGCAAGAAAGAAGATGCAACACATGCACTCCTTCCACCTTCCCTATAAATACCCTACTAATAGTCATTAGGAGGGAGGGAGTCTTGAATTTTTAGTTTTTCATTTTTTTGCACTTTTCTAGTTTTAGAGAGAGAAAGTCTTAAACTTTCTCTCACTAAGTTTCATCTTTTCTCTTAATCTTTCAAGATTAAACATTTGTATTGCTTATTTTTCATTAATCAAGTTCATTTTAAGCTTTTAATCCTAAATCTCATTCTACACTTCTTGATTTACTTTACCTTTGATCCGATTTGCATACTTCATGCGTATGATTTAATGATTTCGTGATTGAAGGATTAATCTTCTTTGTTCTTACATAAGCTCCTACGTATAAGCTATAAGCTCGTAATGCTTATTGGCTTATTACAAGTTTTAGCTTATTGATTTTCGGATTTCATAAAGGTTTTAGGCATCTTAAAGTTCATTTCATTAAGTTGATAATCTTTTATGTTTTACAAGTTGTCAAATTCAAGCTTTTCGAGTTGTTTAAGTTTTGGATAAAATAGATTATTGGTTGTGCTTATTGAGTTTCACACTTGCCACGAATTTCGGATTATTAGTGCATCCCATTGTAATCTTGGGTCTTCACTCATTCCGACGGGTTTCTCCATATTCCGACGGGCTTCAGTGTTTGGATCGCAATAACCCATTAGGGTTTTACTTTGCGATCAGGTTGTCATTTCCCCCTTATTCCGATCTGGATTGCGATCGCTCATTGCGATCACACATTTCGACGGGATCAAGGTCTTTGCGACGAAGTGTTGCCCATTTCTCGACAGCGACATTGCGATAGATGCACATTGCGATAGTAGTTTTTACAACATTCCGATCTAGATCTTTGCGATCTGAAAACATTCCGATGGGTATTTTGTTGTTGCATTCCGATGGACATTAAGATTGGTATTCCGATGGACTTTTGTATTGATTATTCCGATGGCTCATTTTAGTGATATTTCGATAGTTGTAATTTTGGTGTATTCCGATGGACATGAATTGTTTTATTCCGATTAACTAAGATTTTAAGTTTTAAAGTTTTTCAAAGTTTTAAGCTTCAAGTATTTTCCTAATTAACTTTAAGTTTAATTTTGTCAAAGCTTCTACTTTACTCATCGACAATTTTCATACATGCTTTTAAATTAGACAACCAAACCAAAACATTCTCTTGTTCACCAAAAGACGATTGAGTCGCACTTTAGACCAATAGTCAATTCGAAAAGGATTCGGACGATAAGATTTTATACTTGGGGTAAAATTCGAGTATTAAATGGCACCGCTGCCGGCTCTTTTCGTTAAGATTAACGGTTTTTAGTGAGAGACGCGTTGAATTTTGGTATCCGTTCTTTGAACGTTATTTTCCTTGCTTTAAAAATTTTCAAAAATCCTAAAAAATATAAAACTATTCAAAAATTCAAAAAAAAATAAAAAAATCATAAAAAGCAATTCTTTTCTAAAGGTTTGCACCAAAAAGATTATATAGATATTCTCTGTGTATATTTTTCTTCTGTAGGTGTATGCGTACTAGATCTTCGAACTATTCTGAGCCCGAGACTCGTGAAGATCTAGATATGGCTGGTGTTAATAACAACAATAACAACCCACCTCAACCCAATTTGAATAACAAGAACAACAACAATGTCCTCCTACCTGATTTACGGACAATGGAGGAGTTGTGTCAACCCACCATGAACGGACGCGGAGGCCCGATTGCGCCGATGCACGTCATGACTCAGGAGTTTTCGTTAAAGCATCACATGATCCAACAAGTGCAAACTAACCCATTTCGCGGAATTCTGGATGATGATGCCAACAAACACCTCGACAAATTCATTACCATAACCCAAAGCATGAAGTGCCCCAGTGTTTCTATGGATGACCTTCGCCTTCAACTTTTTCCCCACTCGCTTTCTCACCATGCAGAAAAATGGTTTGACCGTCAGCCGAAGAATTCTATTCATACGTGGAATGACATGACTCAACGATTTTTGTCACGCTACTTCCCTCCATCCATGGTCACTAGCCTTCGCAACCAAATCAGTGGATTCATGCAAGACAATGATGAATCGCTCTTCGATGCTTGGGAACGATACAATGATTTGATCGACCGCTGTCCTAATCACAATATGATCCCCGTCATTCTCATTGACACCTTCTACAATGGTCTCACTTTTCGTGATCGTGACACGATCAATGCCGCCGCCGGTGGTACTTTTATGAAAAGGAGACCGGAGGAGTGTCGAGAGTTGATTGAAAACATGACTACTCACCACAAGAATTGGGATTCATCCGCATCCTCAAGATCTAATCAGAGAGTCAATGTTTCTTCTACTACTTCCAATCCTGATATGACTGAAATTTCTCGACAACTCGCTGAGATGAACAAGAATTTCATGACCATGGCCACAAACCACTTTCAACAAGCTAAAGCCGTTGCTATTTCTTGTGACACATGTGGTGGTCTTTATTCTTATAATGATTGTCCTTCTACCTAAGGCAATTTTTCTGAAAATGTTAACGCGACTTACGGTACTTATCCCACGGGAGGCTATCAAGCTCGCCCTCAAGGAGACCGTAACTTGCTAAGTTATCGTTCCAATAACTATCTTGCTCCACCTGGTTTTCCTCCTGCAAACCAGAACCAACAACAAATCTATAACCGAAACAATCAATCCCAACCTCGTGCTAACAATCAATATCAATCCCAAAGAAACGCATACCAAACACAAGGAAATTCTCAAGCTTACCAAGCTCCACCTCTCAATCAACCGATGGCATTAAATCAAGACGTCGAGACGTTCATGAAGACTAATCGGGAGCTGGTGACGAATCTTCAGAGTCAAGTCATCAACTTGAAGGGCGAAATGGCGAAACAAGGGAGTGATATTCGAGCCGAGCTAAGGAATGAAATGGCAAAACAAAGCAATGAAATTCGTGCAGACATCAGAGATTCTTTCAGCACTCAAGCGCTTAACATTCGTGATATGATTGGTTCGCTCATCCAAGGTAATCAACCCTCTTCTTTGGGTACTCTTCCGAGTAATACCATTGCGAATCCAAGAGGGGAGATGAAAGCAATCACCACTCGTAGTAGAAAAGGTTATATGGAACCCGAGCTTCCTACACCTCCACCCGTGATTGTGAACAAGGAAAACGAGCAACTTTCCTCACCTCCTTCACCTTCTATCCCCATTTCCCCACCACCCGTGGTTGTGAGTGATCCTGTTCCCCTTAAGCCTTCTTCTTCATCCAATATACCTTATCCTTCAAGGTTGAGGAAAGAGAAGCAAAAGAGCAAGGATGATATTCAAGTTTCGAACTTTCTAAAAATGTTTAAACAATTGAATTTTAACATCTCCTTTGCCGAGGCTCTCGCTCACATGCCCAAATACGCTAAGATGTTTAAAGATCTTCTAAGTGATAAGGAAAAGCTTCTTGACATTGCTCAGACCCAACTTAATGAGAACTGCTCCGCAGTGCTCTTAAGGAAATTGCCCACCAAACTTGGTGATCCGGGTCGCTTCTTAATTCCTTGCAACTTCCCGGGAGTAGAGAATTGCATGGCCCTAGCTGATCTAGGTGCCAGTATAAACTTAATGCCTTTAAGTGTTTGGAAGCAATTATCTCTCCCCGAGCTAGTCCCCACCAAAATGACTTTGGAATTAGCTAACCGTACGGTTGCTTATCCAGTGGGGATAGCCGAAGATGTCTTTGTTGGCGTTGACAAATTCACCTTCCCGGCGGATTTTGTTGTCGTTGACTACGAGATGGATCCCCGTGTTCCATTAATCGTTGGACGTCCCTTCCTGAGGACCGGTCGCACTCTCATTGATGTAGCCGCGGGAGAAATAATCATGAGAGTTGGTGACGATAAAATTGTCTTCAACATGGGTAAGATTTCTAAGCAACCTTATTCGTATGAGAGTGTTAATGCTATTGATGTTCTCGATGAGGCTTGTGAAGAACATTTTCATGATGCTTGCAAAAGTACTCTTTCTTCTCTACCCAATGTTGAGACCGTTGCCTCAATTGCTCCGGCATTGACTCCTTTTGGAGAAAGTGACTTGGATGATTTCGAAGCTAGCTTGGGTCCTCTCGATATTAAGTATGACAATTCGCCCACCGATTGGGATGAAGATATTCATACTATTGAGAGACTTCTCAATGAAGACCCGTTTTCTCCTCCCTCTCCTAAAGAGGTGACTAATGATGATCCATCGTTAGTTACATCATCTATTGAGGATCCTCCCACTCTTGAGCTTACGGACCTACCTCCTCATCTTGAGTACGTTTTCCTTGAAGACAACGAGAAGTTACCGGTCATCATCTCGAAGGACCTAAAAGAAGAAGAAAAAGCCCGACTTGTCGCCGTGTTGAAGAAGCATAAAAGAGTTATCGCTTGGAAAATCTCCGACATCCGCGGAATTGATCCTCACTTCTGCACACATAAAATTCTCATGGAGGACGACTTTAAGCCCACAATTCAAAGCCAACGAAGGGTGAATCCTAAAATCCATGAAGTAATCAAAAAAGAGGTTATCAAACTTCTTGATGCGGGTATGATTTACCCTATTTCGGATTCACCATGGGTTAGTCCAGTCCATTGTGTGCCTAAGAAAGGCGGCATCACCGTTGTGCCCAATGCAAACAACGAGTTGATTCCTACCCGTCTCGTTACTGGGTGGAGAGTTTGTATAGACTACCGCAAACTCAATGATGCCACGAGAAAGGATCATTTCCCTCTACCTTTTATGGACCAAATGCTTGAACGTTTAGCGGGTAATGAATATTACTGCTTTCTTGATGGTTTCTCGGGTTATTTCCAAATACCCATCGATCCCCAAGATCAAGAGAAGACAACATTCACTTGTCCCTATGGCACATTTGCCTACAAAAGGATGCCTTTTGGCTTATGCAATGCCCCCGGGACTTTCCAAAGGTGCATGTTGGCTATCTTCCATGACATGGTTGAGCAAACCATGGAAGTCTTCATGGATGATTTCTCGGTCTTCGGGGATTCCTTCTCTTCTTACCTTGCCAATTTGGAACGTATGCTTAAGCGGTGCGAAGACACTCGCCTTGTTCTAAATTGGGAAAAATGCCATTTTATGGTAAAAGAAGGCATTGTGATAGGACACAAAATCTCTAAAGCCGGTCTTGAAGTCGACCGTGCTAAAGTGGATGTCATAGCCAACTTACCTCCACCTTCAACCGTGAAGGGTGTGAGAAGTTTTCTGGGTCATGCGGGCTTCTATCGTCGATTCATTCAGGATTTCTCTAAAATCGCTCGCCCGATGACCCACCTCTTGGAAAAAGATACTCCTTTATCTTTTCTAAAGAGTGTCTCGAAGCCTTCAATCTTCTTAAGGATAAGCTAACTAAGGTACCGGTCTTGGTTACCCCTAATTGGGAGCTGCCTTTGGAGTTGATGTGCGATGCTAGCGACTTTACTATTGGTGCGGTTTTGGGCCAAAGAGTGAATAAACACTTCCAACCAATCCACTATGCTAGCAAAACAATGACGGGGGCTCAATTGCATTATACGACAACCGAAAAAGAGCTTTTAGCTGTTGTCTATGCTTTTGAAAAATTTCGCCCCTATCTTGTTTTATCCCCCACCATCGTATACACGGACCATTCCGCGTTGAAGTACTTGATGACTAAGCATGACTCTAAGCCAAGACTTCTTCGCTGGGTTTTACTCCTTCAAGAATTCAACATTGAAATTCGTGACAAGAAGGGTGCTGAGAACCTGGCCGCAGATCATCTGAGTCGAATTGAGGATCCATATCAAGGGGATCATCTGAACAAAGAGATCAATGACTCTTTCCCCCTTGAGACCTTAATGTCAATAAATCTCAATCTTGATGACACCCCGTGGTTTGCGGACATTGCAAACTACTTAGCGGGTGGAATTTTCATCAAAGGGCTAACATCCCAACAAAAGAAAAAGTTCTTGAATGATGTTAAGACTTACTTTTGGGATGACCCTTATCTATTCAAACAATGTGCTGATCTGATCACTCGTCATTGTGTTGACGGACCGGCAGCATTTGACATTCTCCAGGCTTGCCACAAAGGAACCACCGGTGGTCACTTTGGTCCCAACTACACCGCTAAGAAAGTGTTTGACGCTGGATTCTATTGGCCCACCATTTATCGTGATGCTCACGAAATGGTTAAGCATTGTGATGCTTGCAAACGCCAAGGCAAGATCACACATAAGGATGAGATGCCTCAAAATTTCATTCAAGAATGTGAAATCTTTGACGTATGGGGCATCGACTTTATGGGGCCATTTCCATCCTCCAAAGGGAACAAGTACATCCTCGTCGCAGTTGACTACATTTCTAAATGGGTTGAAGCCAAGGCTCTCCCTACGAACGATGCGAGGGTGGTTGTCAACTTTTTGAAGCAGCTTTTCGCTCGATTCGGCGTTCCTCGTGCTATCATCAGTGACCGCGGGACTCATTTTTACAATGATAAATTTGCAAGAGTCATGGCTAAGTATGGTGTTAATCACCGTCTTTCCACCGCCTATCATCCCCAAACCAATGGGCAAGCCGAGATATCCAACCGTGGATTGAAGCGAATTTTGGAGCATACTGTGGGAGAGCATCGCGCCGCGTGGGCTGATAAGTTAGATGATGCTCTGTGGGCTTTCCGTACTGCTTATAAGACCCCGATCGGTTGTACACCTTATCGTCTTGTGTACGGAAAAGCATGCCACCTTCCCATCGAGCTGGAACATAAGGCGCACTGGGCCTTGAAGTGGGCTAACTTCGACATCAACAAAGCCGGTGATCATCGCAAGATTCAACTCAATGAGCTAAATGAACTGAGGAATGAAGCTTATGAGAACTCGCTGATCTACAAGGAGAAGACGAAGATCAATCATGACGCAAAAATCAAGAACCGAGTGTTCCACGTTGGTGATCAAGTCTTACTTTTCAACTCTCGGTTGAAGATCTTCTCTGGCAAATTGAAGAGCCGCTGGTCTGGTCCATTCACCGTCGCCAAAGTCTTTCCATATGGGACCATTGAGCTTTCTCAGCCAAATTGGCCCAATTTCAAGGTGAATGGCCAGCGTTTGAAGCTGTACTTTGGTGAGGACATCTCTCATGAGATGATTCCATCCCTCACCACGTTCCCCATGAACTAAATTGGGTCGAGTCAGGCTCGTGACTCGGTGAACAAAAACAAGCGCTTCTCGGGAGGCAACCCGTGATCTATCCTTTACTGCTTTCATAATAAGTGTAGGGGGAGCCCCGTATGTGTTTGTTGTCTTGTTTCTTGTGCTGTGCAGGGATTAAAGCTTCAAAGATCCACCTTGATGACTTTTGACGAACCGTGATACCGTGTTCCCATCTTCCCGGTTCTATCCTAAACTATCGTGATTCAATATTTCATATCTTATATGTTCACATTGAAATCACTATAGTTGTCCTTTCCTTAGCAAGATTTAAATAAAGTACACAATGTCATAAGTGTAGGAGAGTTTACTCCCACATGCTTAAACATTGAGGACAATGTTTATCTCAAGTGTAGGGGGGACTTCTATCGAAGTAAGTGGTCTTTTCCATGAATGTGCCCTCATTTTAACCGGAAAATTTGATTTTTTTGTCATTTTTCAAAATTTTTAATCTATTTTGGCCTAGTTGTATAGTTGTATTTTTCTTCATTATGGTTATTTTATTTCCTTGCTTAAATAAAGTGGTTTTAAATTTTTCTTAGTCGTGAACATTTTGACTCAACTCGAGTTTACTTATCTAAGTTTACTCTAGCTAGTATCCTTAACGTGTTTAAGTCAAGTTTTGCTAGGCTTTTATATAGGGAGCTATAAAACGTGAAAGTCTTGACTCTCACGGTTTAAGAACAAGAACTTTTCGCAAGTTCCTATAATTGATCCTAGAGAGTTGTTTATCAAGGGAACTTTAAAATGCGATTTCTAAACTTGAAAAAGTCCAAGAATTTGCAAGATCCTATAGATGACTCGAAAACCCAAAAGTTTGATTTAATAGGCTAAGCATCCACGAGTCTCATTCCTTGAGATTTTAAACTGTGGAGAACGAGAGATGATAGAGTCAATTATAAGTTCGGTATTCTTTCATGAATTTATGTAAGTTAATTATAAGCCTATTCTCCCTTCGCTTGTTAATAAATTTATCTGCAATAAATAAGGTTGTTGTGACACCCTAGAATCGAGGTCATTAACGATACCCTAAATTACGCTAATTTTTGAAATTTTTAATAAATTTTAATTTCTATACTTATAAGTATTTTGGTTAAAGCCGATGTTCGAGGTTATAATTTTTACGATTGACGTTTTAAGAAGGACGATGACGATTACGATCCCGAGGGATGCCCAACTTTATATAATTTTTGACGATTTATCGATAATGTAATTTTTTTCGAGAATTTTATTTACGGTTCGTGTTAAGTTGAGTCGGGTGAGTTTTATAGCCTTCCGAGTACATTTAAAGTATCCCAAAAATATTTTGGAGCGTTCGGGAAGATTTCCGCCTCCCGTAAAATTTTCAAAATTGACAAATGAGTCGAACCCGCAAAGTTTTGAGGACGTTTTTCATTTAAGGCCAAAAGAAGTTAAAAATTGCCATTTGGTCCCTCCCAACCCACCAAAAAGGCCAAAGTTGACACACACACAAACACATACAAAATATTCACCAAAAATCAAACTCTCTCTCCCTCCCTTGTCTCTCTAGCCGATGGACACCCCCACACCACCAAGAAAAATTCACCAAAAATCTTTTTCCACTTGATTTTCCTAAAAACTAAGGTAAGACCACATCTAGTTTGGTCATTCCCCACATTTTCATGTGCTCAAATCCCACATGCACTAACAAAAATTTTCCAAGATTTTTCAAGATTATCCAAATTCGTTTTTGTGGCTAAATGTGCTAATGCATGTTGATTTTATGAGTAATGGATGCAAGAACACCAAGAAAACCCACCAAAATCAATTTGGTTGTGGTGATTGGGTCACCCAAACCCCACGGCAATGGGGGTGTTTGGGGAGCCATGGTGGTTGTTGATTTTGAATGTTATTATTGTGTTTGGTTCATTGTTTTAGGATGATTTACATAGGTTTTATTAGTTGCATGTTCATTTCTTTGAATTTTTGATTTTGAGATTGGTTGATCAATAGGGGTAGGACTGAAATTTGATGTTAGGATATGTTTGGGAAGGCTTAGGATGATGTTTAGTGGTGGTTAGAAGGCTTGGAATCGAGCCTAAGTGCGTTTTTGGTATGGTCATTTTTAGGCAGAAACATTTGGTCCATTTCATAAAAATTATTTTTTTTCCAGGTCTTGAAAACTAAATGTAGTGATAGAGGGTCTTCCTAGCTTTAATTTGGTATAAGGTAGAGCCCGTGACTCAAAACGAGCTAAAAGTTATGACATTTTAAAGATCGGGTACCGGGAGACGAGGACTTTCATAATCCGAATTTACGTAAAGTTTTAGTCAAATCCCGAGGGTCACAAGTATAAATTGGTAAATGGTCAAGGGTCAAAATTTGGTCCCTAACCTGTGTAAATGAGTCTATATGTTGACTTATGAGTCAAAGAAGTCAAAGGTACTTTTCATATAGGTCAAAGAGGTCAAAATTGGTCGAAGCGCAATTTCAGCCCGTAAAATGTAGTCGTGGAAAAGAGTTGCGTAACGGGTCGTAAAAGTAAAAACTTTTATTGGGCTTAAAAACATGTTATCTACAGGTCTTATAGGATTTTTGGAAATTTTTTCAAATTTTATAAGTGTGGTTTAATAAGGTAAAACAGCCCGTACTTTAGTCGAGTACCGGCGAGAATGAGTAAAAATGGACAACGTAAGTAATGAGAACGAATGGTATAAAATGAGTGATACTTGTTATTTTGTTTTTGGCGTGAGTTATACTTGTCCTAAGTGACTAGTATATATGTATTTTATACAGTACCGTAAAGTATTTAAATGAGATTACTCATTACGCGTTATTTGTGATAGGTGTTGATTTAACCGGGCATCCGTTACGTCGTCAGTGATCATCCCTCGAACTACCGACTACTTAAGATATAAGGTGTGAATTTATAGCCTCGCTTATACTTATTTCAAATTGTTTTACCCGCTAGGGAAATGCATGCTAGTTTTTAAAAGGAACGTATATCATGAATGATTGTTAGACGCGAAAGTTGCCTTAGAAATTGTGTTGAGTACCAAAGTTGCAAAAGTCCCTAAAATCATGAACTATTAACTATTGTCCTGCCCTCGAGTAGGGGGAAATAGCCGCTTATGCAATTTGTAGTACTACGGGGTTAACGACCCAATGCTAGCCGAGAAGCTGTACTTTTAGTAAGTTCTGCGGTAGATTATTTTGTATGAGAAATAAGGTATAATTGCAACTGATGCCTTTAGAAGGGGCACTGGTTTCATCTGAATCACGCCGGTATTATTTACGCGGGTGATTGAGTTAACGGATTAGTGTCATGAGCTTAAACACAATTGTCAGTATCCTGATTATAGTTTGTTTGATCGACAAGACTATAAATGATCACGAATGGTTTTTATTATATATACGTTCAAATGGATTGTAAAACCTATGAATTCCACTCAACGTTTTCGTTGACCAAATTTTTGGCATGTGTTTCAGGTAACCGCTGAGGTGTAGGATGGAGCATGCATGGGATGGATGTTGTGTGTACGGCTTGGAGTCCGCTTGTTTTTCCCTCCTTTTTCTACTTAAACATTTTAAGTTTAATGTTATGTTGTTGTAAAACTGAAGTTTTTGGGGTTGAGATTCATGGGGACCGAAAAAGCTAAACTCTGTGCACCATTTGGGGTTGGAAAAACAGTGGACATGTATCATCTAACAATTTTAATTTCAAGTTTTAAGTTGACGTCTTTTTAGCGTCGTTTGATATATCTTGTGTGCAATGAATACTGTGTAGCACCCATTGTTGTAGTTCCGCTGCGCATAGCAATTGTGGGGGTGTTACAGATTGGTAATCAGAGCCACGAGTTATAGAGAACTAGGTCATTTTTGAAAATCCTAAACTATAACTTTTGGTGTCGTAAGAAAGGGTCCAAGCACACACAACTATCCTGCATGGCTCCGGTAAGATTTATTGTTGTATTTATGGCATTTGACGTATACTTTTTAGTAAAGTATATATGTGGGTAATTATTACGTAAGTATGGAATTACTATATGTAGACGTTGAATTTTACGTGAAATATCCGACATCGTAATTTTTGTATTAATCATGCATGAGCATCATATTATTACATTTCGGGCATATGTACCACCTTTGCATTGCATTTGCATGCATGTATTTATAATTATTGTATAATTACTTATGTACCCTCCGAAATTCGCTGTTATTGCAGGAATGGCCGAGGTACCGCCCAATGATAACGGAAACGATTACGTCGTAGGTCACGAAGGGGGACCGTTTCCTCCGAACCCGCCGGACAATAATAATGGATGGATCGCTCCAGAAGACGAAATAGGGCCGGAAAACGACAATGGCGAAAGTGAGGTGGATAATTTCAGCATGAGTAGTGACGAAAGTGAGGATTCCGAAGAAGAGCCCGAGGAGCTAATGGATGATGGCATTCCCGAGGATGCCGTAGGCCAGACTGAACCCGATTTGTTTCAATCCCCGAATTCACCGAAGGGTTATGAGGTACCACCGACCGGTCGTTATGAGCAGCAACCCTTTTATCGCCCGATGGACAATTGTAAGGATTATTTGAGAACCGTGCCAGGATTGGCTAGAGTAAGTGATGGGAGCAGTGGAGAGTCCAGCAAGTCATCCAAGTCGCCATCGATTCATGAGAACATTACAAGGGTCTACTTTCCGAGACCGAGACACTACTGGGATCCCGCAGGTCGTTTGGGGAGGATGGAAAGGTTGATGTATGAGCGGTTTGTAGTTGAGACCAGGGTAATTAAGAAGTTTGATAAGACTGAGAGGGAACACCAAAGACTGTTGGAAAGGACTGCGAGAATTGAGTATGACGGGAATGTGAACAAAAGTGACATCAACAGTTTAAAATCAATGGTTGCAAATTTAAGTGCTAGTCTTGACCGTGTGAGGGAAGATCAGATGAGGTTGTCGAGGATGCAGAGTTGGGAGCATCGTGTGAGGGATTCATTGCCCCCGGATTGGAGATTCGTGGACGATTTAGAGATGGAGGCGAATGACTTCATGATTCAGCCGCCTACTGGAGGTGCTTGTATTACGGTGGGAAGTCAGGTAGTGATTGAGTATGGATCCACATCAGGGACGAAAAAGGAAACAGAATGTGGGCCGGATGAGAAAGGAAAGAGAAAATTGGATGATGTGGATGAGGACGTTAGTGATGAGGAAACCGAGGAAGACGACGACGAGCCGCCATCCAAGAGGCCGTGTGGATCACCACATGCCTAGTTACTTGTTTTGTATTTTCTTTGATCATTGTAATAGAACTATTTTGGACCTTTGTATGATGGTATTATGACGAGAAACTCAAGTACTTGATGTTTTATGGTGAACGATTGTAGTGGCAATACTTGTCACGATTTTGGTTAATTATCAATACAATCCGTGTTACCTTTCATGATCTGTGATATGTCTTAAATTTGATCTTTTATGGTGTGAATTGATGAATATTAGTAACTCCGTAGTGATGTGTCGTTGTATGTATTTTATGTCTGGGAAACTTGATATGAATACTTACATTGTTTTTCCATTTTCTTTGTCTTGCAGAAAGAGATATTCGATAACACCATGCCTCCAAAGTTGACTGCCGATCGTGTTAACACCATGATTCAGGAAGCTATAGCAAATGCGTTGGAAGCGAACCGAGCTGGGAGAAATCAGGATCCAGGAAGGAACGCGGGGAGACAGCAAGCCCCGAGAGTGTGTACCTATTCTAGCTTTATGAAGTGCAGTCCCACGCAGTTCCGTGGAACGGGTGGAGCTTTAGAACTTAGACGATGGTTGGAGAAAGTTGAAAGTACGTTTGAAATCAGTGGTTGTGCAGAAGCGGATAAAGTAAAGTTTGCAGCTGCTACGTTTCTTGATGATGCGTTAAGTTGGTGGAATACCCAGGTAGCTACGGTTGGATTGGCTGTAGCGAATGCAAGGACGTGGAATGCGACCAAAGCTTTGTTGACTAAGAAGTTTTGCCCAGAGGAGGAATTGGGGCAATTGGAGGACGAGTTGAGGCATTTGACCTTGAAGAACAACGATATAGCTGCTTACACTAGGAGATTCAATGAGTTAAGTCTTTTGTGTTCGGACATATTTGCCAATGATGCCAAGAAAATGAAGCAGTATATTAAGGGTTTATCTAGCAATATCAAAGGTGAAACAACTTCGTCAAAACCTGGAACGTTTGATGAAGCGGTTCAAATGGCACACGCCTTGATGGACGTTAAGCTTCAGGACAAGCAGAACTACATTGCTGAAGGCAACAAAAGGAAATGGGAAGCGGCACAAAGTAATCAATCCCAAGGCCAGAACCGAGGTGGAAATCGAAACAACCATGGGCCGAACCGTAATCAGCAGTTTAATCAGAGAAGGAACGAAGGGATGAGGGCAGTGACGAACCCTAGAGGTTTGAAAGTGAATCCCCATTGTGGAAAGTGCCATTTGTATCATGTTGGAAATTGCCCGCCGGCATGCGGCAAGTGTGGAAAGGCAGGTCATAGGACTTCTGGTTGTCGAACGGGAGGAGTAGCCACTGGGGCTAATGCTATTAGGATGAGGGGATGTTATAGTTGTGGAGAAAGGGGTCATGTGCAAGCGAATTGCCCAAAGACAGGAAACAGGCGGGGAGGTAATAATGCGGCAGCTGTGTATCAAGTGGGAACGGCTGATAAACCACAGGGTCCCAATGTGGTTACCGGTACGTTTTTGCTAGACGCTTGTTATGCTAGTATTTTATTTGATTCTGGCTCCGACAAGAGTTTTGTAGACGTTAGATTTAGTCGTCATATTGATAGAGAACCGGTGTTGTTAACGACTAGTTACAATGTTGAATTGGCCGATGGAAAAATTGTTAGTACGAATTCTACACTGAAAGGGTGTACCTTGAAGTTAGGAAATTACGCTTTTAAAATCGACTTGATGCCTATAGAGCTAGGATCGTTTGACGTGATTGTGGGAATGGATTGGCTAATGGCGCACAGTGCTACAATCGTCTGTGGTGAGAGATTGGTTCAGATTCCGCTGAGGAATAGGGTTTTGACGGTTAAAGGAGACGAATGCACTTCTCGTTTGAAGGTGATTTCGTGTTTGAAAATGATGAAGTACGTAGAGAGCGGATGCCATGTGTTTTTGGCACAAGTTTCGAGCGATGGTGATGTAGAGGCGAGGATCGAAGAGGTACCAGTTATTTGCGAGTATCCGGACGTTTTTCCAGACGAGTTGCCAGGTTTACCGCCTAACCGTGAGGTCGAGTTTCGAATTGATTTAGTGCCAGGAGCTGCGCCGGTTGCACGTGCACCTTATCGCTTAGCACCATCTGAGTTAAAGGAGTTAGCGGATCAATTGAAGGAATTGATGGACAAAGGATTTATTAGGCCGAGCTCATCACCTTGGGGAGCGTCAGTGTTGTTCGTAAAGAAGAAGGATGGTTCGTTTAGGATGTGTATTGACTATAGGGAACTCAATAAGCTGACGGTTAAGAATCGGTACCCATTGCCGAGGATTGATGATTTGTTCGATCAATTGCAAGGTTCCAGTGTATACTCAAAGATCGATTTAAGATCAGGGTATCATCAACTGCGTGTAAGAGAGGAGGATATTCCTGTAACTGCCTTTCGTACGCGGTATGGACACTTTGAATTTCGAGTGATGCCGTTTGGGTTGACGAACGCGCCTGCTGTATTCATGGATCTTATGAATCGCGTGTGCAAGCCGTATCTAGATAAGTTTGTTATTGTTTTCATCGATGATATACTTATTTACTCTAAGAATAAGGAGGAGCACGAGAAGCACCTAAGAAAGATTTTGGAGTTGTTAAGGAAAGAGAAGCTGTATGCAAAATTCTCTAAGTGTGAGTTTTGGTTGGAATCAGTGCAGTTTCTAGGTCATGTGATTGATAGTGAGGGAGTTCGTGTAGATCCTGCTAAGATAGAAGCGATCAGGGAATGGTCAGCACCGACGACGCCGACTGAGGTTCGACAATTTTTGGGTTTAGCCGGGTATTATAGAAGGTTTATCGAAGGATTTTCATTGATTGCAAAACCATTGACGCGGCTTACCGAAAAGAATAGGGTGTACGAATGGGGAAATGAGGAAGAGCTTGCTTTCGAAACGCTCAAGGATAAGTTATGTTCCGCACCGATTTTATCATTGCCTGAAGGAACCGAAGACTTCGTGGTGTATTGTGATGCGTCTCGTAAGGGTTATGGAGCGGTATTAATGCAACGTGAAAAGGTGATAGCTTACGCGTCGAGGCAATTAAGGAAGAATGAGGAGAACTACACGACGCACGATTTGGAATTAGGAGCGGTAGTTTTTGCGTTAAAGTTGTGGAGACACTATCTGTATGGGACAAAGTGTGTTGTATTCACTGACCACAAGAGTTTGCAGCACATTTTAGATCAAAAGGAGTTGAATATGCGACAAAGACGATGGGTTGAACTATTGAGTGATTATGACTGTGAAATTCGCTACCACCCTGGGAAGGCGAATGTTGTAGCGGATGCATTGAGTAGGAAAGAACGGGAGAAACCTTTGAGGGTTAGAGCTTTAGTGATGACTGAGAGCGTTGACTTAACCGAAACCATACTGAAGGCTTAGGAGAGGGGACTAATGAAAGGGAATGTTGAAGCCGAGAACTTGGGACGAATGTTGAAACCTCTTTTCGTGATTAGGTCTGACGGACTAAGATATTTTGAGAATCGGATTTGGTTACCATTGTGTTCATCTGAGGAAGGAAAGCCTGGAGTTCGAGAATTGGTTATGAATGAGTCGCATAAGTCGAAGTATTCGATACATCCTGGATCGGATAAGATGTACCACGACCTGAAGAAAGTCTATTGGTGGCCGAATATGAAGGCGGATATTGCTCGTTACGCCAGTAAGCGTTTGACTTGCGCGAAGGTTCAGGCAGAACATAAGAAACCATCTGGATTGTTGGTACAACCGGAAATCCCAGAATGGAAATGGGAGAAAATCGCAATAGATTTCGTGACGGGTTTACCTAGGACTCCTAGTGGAAGCGATATGATATGGGTAATTGTGGATAGGTTGACGAAATCTGCTCATTTCTTACCTATGAAGAAGACGGACAGCATGGAGAAACTCGCCAGCGTGTACGTGAAGGAGATCGTCTGTAGACATGGAGTGCCGTTATCGATCATTTCGGATCGCGATAGTAGATTTACGTCGGAATTTTGGAAATCGCTTCAACGTGCGATGGGCACTGAGTTGAGTTTAAGCACGGCTTATCACCCGGAAACTGACGGCCAGAGTGAACGAACGATTCAAACGATGGAGGACATGCTCCGGGCGTGCGTGATTGATTTTGGAGGAAGTTGGGAACGCCACTTGCCTCTGGTGGAATTTTCGTACAATAATAGTTATCAGGCGAGTATCAAAGCGGCACCGTTCGAAGCATTGTATGGGAGGAAGTGTAGATCGCCTGTGTGTTGGAGTGAAGTAGGGGAAAGTCAATTGACTGGACCCGAAATGGTTTTAGAAACGACAGAGAAGATCGTGCAGATCAAGAACCGACTACTTGCTGCGAGAAGCCGACAGAAGAGTTATGCCGATAACCGAAGGAAACCGTTGGAGTTTGAAGTTGGAGATATGGTTATGCTCAAGGTATCGCCGTGGAAGGGTGTAATTCGTTTTGGAAAGAAAGGAAAGTTGAGTCCGAGGTATATTGGACCGTTTAAGATCGTTGAACGAATTGGACCAGTTGCGTACAAGTTAGAATTGCCGACCGAGCTTAGTGCTATTCATGACACGTTTCACGTATCGAACCTGAAGAAGAGTTTGGCGGACAAGGAATTGGTGATTCCTTTGGACGAGATTCGACTAGACGACAAAATGCACTTTGTGGAAGAACCTGTGGAAATTATGGACCGGGAGGTCAAGCGGTTGAAACGTAGTAGGATTCCTATTGTGAAGGTCCGATGGAATTCTAAGCGTGGACCGGAATACACCTGGGAACGTGAGGACTTTTTCAAGGAAAGGTATCCTCATCTGTTCCAGTAAGACGAAATGTGAGTACAAGAAGAGGCGAGCGCCGGGACGTCGCTCTCTTTAAGGAGGGGTGGATGTGACACCCTAGAATCGAGGTCATTAACGATACCCTAAATTACGCTAATTTTTGAAATTTTTAATAAATTTTAATTTCTCTACTTATAAGTATTTTGGTTAAAGCCGATGTTCGAGGTTATAATTTTTACGATTGACGTTTTAAGAAGGACGATGACGATTACGATCCCGAGGGATGCCCAACTTTATATAATTTTTGACGATTTATCGATAATGTAATTTTTTCGAGAATTTTATTTACGGTTCGTGTTAAGTTGAGTCGGGTGAGTTTTATAGCCTTCCGAGTACATTTAAAGTATCCCAAAAATATTTTGGAGCGTTCGGGAAGATTTCCGACTCCCGTAAAATTTTCAAAATTGACAAATGAGTCAAACCCGCAAAGTTTTGAGGACGTTTTTCATTTAAGGCCAAAAGAAGTTAAAAATTGCCATTTGGTCCTTCCCAACCCACCAAAAAGGCCAAAGTTGACACACACACAAACACATACAAAATATTCACCAACAATCAAACTCTCTCTCCCTCCCTTGTCTCTCTAGCCGACGGACACCCCCACACCACCAAGAAAAATTCACCAAAAATCTTTTTCCACTTGATTTTCCTAAAAACTAAGGTAAGACCACATCTAGTTTGGTCATTCCCCACATTTTCATGTGCTCAAATCCCACATGCACTAACAAAAATTTTCCAAGATTTTTCAAGATTATCCAAATTCGTTTTTGTGGCTAAATGTGCTAATGCATGTTGATTTTATGAGTAATGGATGCAAGAACACCAAAAAACCCACCAAAATCAATTTGGTTGTGGTGATTGGGTCACCCAAACCCCACGGCAATGGGGGTGTTTGGGGAGCCATGGTGGTTGTTGATTTTGAATGTTATTATTGTGTTTGGTTCATTGTTTTAGGATGATTTACATAGGTTTTATTAGTTGCATGTTCATTTCTTTGAATTTTTGATTTTGAGATTGGTTGATCAATAGGGGTAGGACTGAAATTTTATGTTAGGATATGTTTGGGAAGGCTTAGGATGATGTTTAGTGGTGGTTAGAAGGCTTGGAATCGAGCCTAAGTGCGTTTTTGGTATGGTCATTTTTAGGCAGAAACATTTGGTCCATTTCATAAAAATTATTTTTTTTCCAGGTCTTGAAAACTAAATATAGTGATAGAGGGTCTTCCTAGCTTTAATTTGATATAAGGTAGAGCCCGTGACTCAAAACGAGCTAAAAGTTATGACATTTTAAAGATCGGGTACCGGGAGACGAGGACTTTCATAATCCGAATTTACGTAAAGTTTTAGTCAAATCCCGAGGGTCACAAGTATAAATTGGTAAATGGTCAAGGGTCAAAATTTGGTCCCTAACCTGTGTAAATGAGTCTATATGTTGACTTATGAGTCAAAGAAGTCAAAGGTACTTTTCATATAGGTCAAAGAGGTCAAAATTGGTCGAAGCGCAATTTCAGCCCGTAAAATGTAGTCGTGGAAAAGAGTTGCGTAACGGGTCGTAAAAGTAAAAACTTTTATTGGGCTTAAAAACATGTTATCTACAGGTCTTATAGGATTTTTGGAAATTTTGTCAAATTTTATAAGTGTGGTTTAATAAGGTAAAACAGCCCGTACTTTAGTCGAGTACCGGCGAGAATGAGTAAAAATGGACAACGTAAGTAATGAGAACGAATGGTATAAAATGAGTGATACTTGTTATTTTGTTTTTGGCGTGAGTTATACTTGTCCTAAGTGACTAGTATATATGTATTTTATACAGTACCGTAAAGTATTTAAATGAGATTACTCATTACGCGTTATTTGTGATAGGTGTTGATTTAACCGGGCATCCGTTACGTCGTCAGTGATCATCCCTCGAACTACCGACTACTTAAGATATAAGGTGTGAATTTATAGCCTCGCTTATACTTATTTCAAATTGTTTTACCCGCGAGGGAAATGCATGCTAGTTTTTAAAAGGAACGTATATCATGAATGATTGTTAGACGCGAAAGTTGCCTTAGAAATTGTGTTGAGTACCGAAGTTGCAAAAGTCCCTAAAATCATGAACTATTAACTATTGTCCTGCCCTCGAGTAGGGGGAAATAGCCGCTTATGCAATTTGTAGTACTACGGGGTTAACGACCCAATGCTAGCCGAGAAGCTGTACTTTTAGTAAGTTCTGCGGTAGATTATTTTGTATGAGAAATAAGGTATAATTGCAACTGATGCCTTTAGAAGGGGCACTGGTTTCATCTGAATCACGCCGGTATTATTTACGCGGGTGATTGAGTTAACGGATTAGTGTCATGAGCTTAAACACAATTGTCAGTATCCTGATTATAGTTTGTTTGATCGACAAGACTATAAATGATCACGAATGGTTTTTATTATATATACGCTCAAATGGATTGTAAAACCTATGAATTCCACTCAACGTTTTCGTTGACCAAATTTTTGGCAAGTGTTTCAGGTAACCGCTGAGGTGTAGGATGGAGCATGCATGGGATGGATGTTGTGTGTACGGCTTGGAGTCCGCTTGTTTTCCCTCCTTTTTCTACTTAAACATTTTAAGTTTAATGTTATGTTGTTGTAAAACTGAAGTTTTTGGGGTTGAGATTCATGGGGACCGAAAACGCTAAACTCTGTGCACCATTTGGGGTTGGAAAAACAGTGGACATGTATCATCTAACAATTTTAATTTCAAGTTTTAAGTTGACGTCTTTTTAGCGTCGTTTGATATATCTTGTGTGCAATGAATACTGTGTAGCACCCATTGTTGTAGTTCCGCTGCGCATAGCAATTGTAGGGGTGTTACAGTTGTACACTTTAAAAGGTTACTTAGCTTCTAGCCCCAGATCGTTTAAAATTTGCTCGGTACGGATTAGAGTTCATAGCCAAGGCATAACTTATTGAAGCGGGATGCGAAGATTGGCGAGTCCGAAAAGGCCCTAACAAGGCATGAGGGCTACATTTTGTTGCTAAAGATCCAAAAGTGATGTGAAGAATCATTTATCGAAAATCAATATGAAGGATCGAGACACACGACGAAAAGCAAATACTTCCCAAAAGATTATGGAGAAGTCTATCCAAAAAGACCCTAACAAGGTATGAGGATAAATAGATCCAAGTCCTAAAAGGAGGCGGATCGTTGTATATCAAAGTCCAAAATAAAGATTGGAGAAAAAATGAAGAAGTCGTGGTCCAAATATGAAGAATCTCTCAAAACTTCAAATGAAGAAATTCCTATTATGAAGAGAAGACCATAATTTCAAGAACGTCTCTCAAAGATTCGAAGTATGAAGTCACTGCCAAATATCGGTCCGAGAAAGGTCTCAAATCGTGAAGCGAGTTATGCCAAGATATGAACTTTATGAGGTCCCGAGAAGCAATTTTAAAAGATTTGGTCCTTTAGCTAACTATTGATTAAATCGTGCACTTTATTTTCGGCCTAAATAACTATCGAAATAAGTCAAACAATGCATCCTCGTGATCATTCAAGACAAAAATAAAATATAAGAGATACACCTAGGAATAAGGGAGTCTAAGTGAATAATTGGCCCACATGAATTCGTGATAGTTTGCTAACTTATAATAACAATGATCTCGTTTTTAAGCTTGGTATGGGGAACGTAAAACTTGAGGATGATAAACGTTCATGGCAGCCAAAACCCAATGTAAGTTTTTAATTTCTTTACTTGTTTCTATCTTTTTATGTTTAGAATTTAATAAAGGCCAAGGTGGGTTATTTATGATGGAAAATGTAAACCGTGTTTTAAAATTAATGCATTGCATGAGGGCATTGCAATGGTCAAGTGTAGGGGATTTAATAAGTGTGAAAACACTTATCCTTTTACCATTTATTTCCAATAATAACAAGACCAAAACGTGTGATTTATGTCGTAAAAGTCAGAATTATGCGTGGTTTGTGTTTTCATTGTGTTTTAGGACCAAAATATGAACAAGGAAGAAAACACGGGCTTTCACGGGCTTTTATCGAAGAAAACGGGAAAAGACGAAGTCAAAAGATCAAGAGTGCAAAAAGAACGGAAGTCCAAGGCCTATTCTGAAGATTTATCGAAGAAAAAGTCTAAAGACGAAAGTTTAACGCAGTCGAAGAACTTAAGTCTAATAGAAGAAGAAAATTAAAAGACAAGTTCAAATCCCGAGACGACATCGAGAAAAGACAAAGAATTAAAGTCGAGTCGAGAAGACGTGAAGAAAGCAAGAAAGAAGATGCAACACATGCACTCCTTCCACCTTCCCTATAAATACCCTCCTAATAGTCATTAGGAGGGAGGGAGTCTTGAATTTTTAGTTTTTCATTTTTTTGCACTTTTCTAGTTTTAGAGAGAGAAAGTCTTAAACTTTCTCTCACTAAGTTTCATATTTTCTCTTAATCTTTCAAGATTAACCATTTGTATTGCTTATTTTTCATTAATCAAGTTCATTTTAAGCTTTTAATCCTAAATCTCATTCTACACTTCTTGATTTACTTTACCTTTGATCCGATTTGCATACTTCATGCGTATGATTTAATGATTTCGTGATTGAAGGATTAATCTTCTTTGTTCCTACATAAGCTCCTACGTATAAGCTATAAGCTCGTAATGCTTATTGGCTTTTTCAAGTTTTAGCTTATTGATTTTCAGATTTCATAAAGGTTTTAGGCATCTTAAAGTTCATTTCATTAAGTTGATAATATTTTATGTTTTACCAGTTGTCAAATTCAAGCTTTTCGAGTTGTTTAAGTTTTGGATAAAATAGATTATTGATTGTGCTTATTGAGTTTTACACTTGCCACAAATTTCGGATTATTAGTGCATCCCATCGTAATCTTGGGGCTTCACTCATTCCGACGGGTTTCTCCACATTCCGACGGGCTTCAGTGTTTTGATCGCAATAACCCATTAGGGTTTTACTTTGCGATCAGGTTGTCATTTCCCCCTTATTCTGATCTGGATTGCGATCGCTCATTGCGATCGCACATTTCGACGGGATCAAGGTCTTTGCTAAGACGAAGTGCTGCTCATTTCTCGACAGCGACATTGCGATAGATGCACATTGCGATAGTAGTTTTTACAACATTCCGATCTGGATCTTTGCAATCTGAAAACATTCCGATGGGTATTTTTTTGTTTCATTCGGATGGACATTAAGATTGGTATTCCGATGGACTTTTGTATTGATTATTCCGATGGCTCATTTTAGTGATATTCCGATAGTTGTAATTTTGGTGTATTCCGATGGACATGAATTGTTTTATTCCGATTAACTAAGATTTTAAGTTTTAAAGTTTTTCAAAGTTTTAAGCTTCAAGTATTTTCCTAATTAACTTTAAGTTTAATTTTGTCAAAGCTTCTACTTTACTCATCGACAATTTTCATACATGCTTTTAAATTAGACAACCAAACCAAACCATTCTCTTGTTCACCAAAAGACGATTGAGTCGCACTTTAGACCAATAGTCAATTCGAAAAGGATTCGGATGATAAGATTTTATATTTGGGGTAAAAGCCGAGTATTATGGCTCTAGAATCGATAGTGCATTTTGCTTTGGTGAGTGGAGGCTGGAGAGGATTGCCACCTTTTCAGTATCAATTTATTCGGAGTGAATAAACCAACAGATAACGTGTTGAACTCCATGACATTAAAACATATATATTTTGAGAGATATTTGAGTTGGCTGGGAGGGGTTGTGCATTGCATCACTAGGTCCATGATACTTTATCGTCTTCAAGATGAGTTGACCCAGTTTCTGCCTAAGTTGTAAGGAGGGCTTCTTTCTTTACACCATTTATCTTTACATTTCTTTTTCATTCTTCAACCCCTTCAATGCTTACCAATACATCATCACTAGAACCATGTTGTGATTGTTCCAGTGCTAGGATTAGTACTTGGTCGGCATTAAACTACGTTCACAATCCATTCCCCATATTTCCTAAGGACTTCTATTTTATAACTATGGAGTTGTCCTTGGGAAGATTCCTCCGATTCTGGAAGAATCATTAGACTAGTACCTAATCCTACCACCCTTTTGTCACCACAGCCGTCGTGAGTTAAGTGTGTTTTGGGTAAGTATACGTCACCATGAAAATTTCCTAAAAATCACTGAGGTACTTGTGATATAAATCCTTAGAATTAGTAGGCCTTCAATTGGTATCAAGAGCCATGGTTGAATCTTAGGATTTGCTTATTTTTTATCTTTTGATTTGGTGGTAAAAATCCTTTCTTTTCTAATTTTTTATCAATTTTTTTATAAATTTTATAAATTTTCATTTTTTATCAGTTTTATTTTTTACGTTTTTTTTTTTTTTATAATCAGTTTTTTCGTATGTTTTTTACCATCAGTTTTTGATTATCAGTTTTTTAGTATCATTGCATCAATTTTTGTTTAAAATAATCAGTCTTTTTCTTTTTCAATAATCAGTTTTTTATAATCATATTTTGTTTAATTTTTTTTTTTTTTTAATCAGTCATTTTTTTTATAATTTTTTAATCAGTATTTTTTTTTCTCAGTTTTCTTTTTCATTTTTTTTAACAGTCCAAAACAGTCAAAAAGTCCAATCTGTTAACTCAGTCCATTAGTCAATCTGTCATATCTGTCTACAGTCCAAACAGTCCAAAAATTATCAAAAGATCTGTATTTTTTCCATCCAGTTTTGAGATCGAGCGATTTCTTTTTTCCGAATAGACAATCTTTCCGAGTAGACAAAATTTTCCGAGTAGACAAAACTTTCAGAATAGACAAAAAAGTTCCGAATAGCCAAAAAAAAAAAAAAAAAAGTTCCGAATAGCCAAAAAAGTTCCGAATAGACTTTCCGCATAGAAAAAGTTCCGCATAGACTTTCCGCATAGAAAAAGTTCCGACTAGACTTTCCGCATAGACCTTTTCGAAAGGACTTTTCGAATAGGCTTTTCTAACAACTCTCGACTAAAACCAAAACCACACCCACGACTCAAACTCACGTTTACCCACCCCCCGACACCCTCACTAGACTCACAAACTCTCGGACACTCAAGACTCACTCAACCACTCACCAAACTTCGACTCAACAAACAGACTCCCTCTCACCCTCTCGACAAACCGAGACCAAAACCTTGACTCGACTCTCATCCCTCGAACCGACTCAAACCAATCACCTAAACTGATTAATAAAATCTTCGACTCTAACCCCGACACCCTCACACCTGGACCGACCCTCACCATCAAATACTACTCTCACCCACACAAACTCTTGACCACACCAAAGGCCAAGACTTGAACACCACTCGACACACCACCCTAACCCTCGACTCCCTCACTTCCCAAACGCAAACCGACGACTCATTTACCCACCCTCACAAATTAACATATCTCTCGTATCTCATCAAAACCCATACTCTCGAATCTTGACACACTCACACCCACCACAACCCAACTCTTTCCCCTCACAACCTCAAACCCACAACCGCAAAACTCGACACTAGACCAGAAAGGACACTACAGTAGAGAGAGGGACTCAACAGAAGAAATTAAAAATACCTACCTGAGATCTTTATATAAAGATCTTGAAGCCATAAATTTGTTTTGATCATTCAAAACAAGGGTCTTTTTTATCTGGGTCTGGGATTCGGTTGAGCAGACAAGAGAGATTAGGATTGTGGATTTTTTGATGGGCGGATACAACTAGGCTAAAGCATGGGGCGGAGACTTTAAGATGGAGTAAATTTTTTGAGAACTGAGAAAGAAAGAGTTTATTGTGCGTGTGAGTTTAGGAGAGAGAGATAGATTTAGGTTAAGATATTTATTTGAGTGGGCGGATATATCTAAGTAAAAGGAGTGGGGCGGTGGAAGATTTGGATTGGGCCACGTGTGTGGACAGGTTTTTGCCTGGACGGAGTTAACAAAGATAACCAAAATCAGATTTTTAACATTTAAAGATAGTTTTTGGGTGGTTATGAGATTGGTTTTGTGTTGTTGGACGGAGTACACAAGGAAATATATCAGATTTTTTTTTTGTTATTTATTTCATTTTCTATTTTAGGTAAGTTGTAGTACACGTTTTTTTTTAACTTAAAACCTTACGTTTTTTTTTTTTTTTTTTTTTTTTTTTTTTTTTAAAAAAAATTAAGTTTTTTTTAAAAAACGTTTTTTGTATTTTGTTAAAGTAAGTCGTTTTTATTATTTCCTTTTCTATTTTTACGTTTATTCGAAAATATTATCTTACAAAAATATTTTTAATAGAAAATTTTTTTTTTTATTATCTTTTTTATCTTACAAAAATATTTTTGATAGAAATTTTTTAAATCAAAATTTTCTTTTTTAAATCAAGTTAATTTTTGACAAATCGTGCAAAAATATTTGTCGGGATAAACGTTCTTGTGGCCGGATCTCAAGAAACACGTGACGAGTCAAAGTGACGAGCTTCATTTATACCATCCATCGAGGAATTTTAAGTATTATTTACGGGTCTCTCGTTTTAATCGATCTTTAATGGATTCGTTCGATTCGACATGTAAAAAGGGAGAGTTGCATTTAAGGCAAAACGAAGTTAAGAAAAGTGGCATCACCTCCTTTCAACTACTCCAGTCTCATCTTGTCACTCTTTCGGGGATTCAAGGAGGGAGCGAATTTGTGACAATCTTTGGACAAGATCGTCATATATTCATCGACTCCATTTTTACCGCTTTGACCCAACTCGCCGAGCAACTCAACCATGGAAACTTTAATCACTCTGCATCGGTACTTGCATATAAGGCTCTTGTGACACACCTCACGCCTTTCCTCCAATTTAATATCATCAAGCCTGAAAGTTCAGTGATTTGCCAATCGTTTCTTCGAGATACACATACCGAGCTTTGAGTTTTCCGTGATACGATTTTGAAACTCATGTCATCGGTCTCGTCTTCAATATATCAAAGATCACAACTTCAGCAAGTGTATGTTAATGGAGTGCAAGAATCAATGACGCAGATGCAAGAGGATAATGGTCATACGGTTGACAACTTGGAGCCTAACGATGGCACGAGCACAGAATCAGGAGGACAACATGATGCCAGTGGCACGTCAGGGAATGTTCACGAGATTTCTCTTGATGACACCTTACCCATTTATGACGCAGAGCCTGCAAACATGGTACAATGTAATGTGGTTTATGATGTATATGCTGATGATATGCCGCATATTGAGGATTCTGAACCTAATTATGACAAACATGGGATGGAAACGGGTGATAGCAATACCACTTCTGATTCATCCGATGTAAGTTATAATGGGGGAGAGATTGTTCAGAATGCTAAACATCATGATAATTATCCTATAACTGATTCATTGACTGCTTCTGATTCCAAGATTAAAGAGCTCGAAACGATCGTAGCTCGGCAATCAAAAGATCTTGAGGATGCCAAACTTGAATTTTCTAAGAAAACGGACAAATTTGAAACATATTTTGAAAAACTTGAAAAGTCAAACGTTGTTCTTGAAAGAAAATTGGATCAAACTGTTCTAGATTCTAAAGCTGAAAAGGATAATCTTTTGAAACAAATTCAACTGCTTGAATCTAAATTGGCATCCCAAGATAACGTGCTCAAAGAAAATGAAACATTAAAGGCCCAATTACAGGAAAAGGTTTTTGCTATAGCTGCGTTGAAAAACGAGTTAAGGAAAACTAGAGAACCTAGTGTGGACACTAAGCTTGAAAAACCATCAATCTTGGGGAAACCGCCTACAAATCAGTTCGTCAGACAACCAATTGTCAGACAACCTACTGCATTTAGATCCGAGCGACCACAATCCTCGAGACCGCGGTTTGCCTCCCAAGTTGATTTGGGTCATATTTCTAGAACTGTCACTCCAGCAACTAGGCCCAATGTGATCACTCCAGCTCTAGCAAGACCAAATCATATGATTGCCTCTAGTTTCCCTAAAAATACCAAGACCACGTCTAGAACTAGTTCAAATGACGTTTGCCATGAATCTGATCTTAGGGAAGCTAAGCAAAAGACACATGTAAGAGATAGGAATTTCAAACCTAGTCAGATGCCTTCTAGTTTACCCAATACTGCTAACCGTAGCATGTCCAATCCTAGGAGCATCAATCAATCATCTAGGGATTCTAGATCTTACTCGGACATTAAATATGCTACGTGTAAAACATGTAGAAAATGTGTCTTTACGGCAAATCATGATTCCTGTATCAAAAAATTGCTTAATGAGGTGAACTCCCGTGCTAGACTTAAATCCCAGTGGGTCGCTAAAATCAAACCCGTTGGTAAAATGTGGCGCCCCACTGGTAGAATTTTCACTATTGTAGGAAACGAGTGCCCTTTAACTAGGATAGTCTCCGATTCTACTAAGTCTACTAGGGAGGAAACTGATAAAGATGATACTTCACTTACGCCTACACTTAAGGTTTTCTATAAAAGGAAACGTTTGCCAGCCAAGACTAGTGAATCATCTACTCAGGTTGCCTCTGAAACAAGTAAAGCCAACTGTGAACCCCCACGTGCTTCAAAAATAGATATCTCTAACCCATGCAAAAGTATACAAACTCCTAATGAGAATGCAGGTACCAAAGTTGATGTTCCAAAAGAACGAAGCGGTCCAATCGTTGTATACCGTTCAACTAAGGACACTCTTAGAGTTTGGTTGCTGAAGAAGCAGATATCAGAGAAACAAATGTCTCAGGGGATTCATGGTTAAGCTGCAAACAAGGACTTACAGTCACATAACAGACTGTAACTCGATCTCAAAAGACAGGAAAGTTCATCCCGATGATGACTTATCCTCACAACGAGAAATTAATTTTTCTCGGGCATGAGCTTCTATCAAAAAACATTCCAAGTTTTTTAAGCTCATGCATTATGGTTTATCATTAAATATCAGATGGTAACCCGTGCTTCAAATAAAGGAAAGTTTATCGCCGATGATAAACTTATCCTTACAACGAGAAATTAAATTTTCTCGGACACGAGCTTACATTTAAACCATTCAAAGGTTTTAGGCTCATGTACATGACTTACAGTTAAATGTCAGACTGTAACTCGAACTTAAAATAAAGGAAAGTTTATCTTTTATGATAACTTATCCTCTTAACGAGAAATTCACCTTTCTCGGTCATGAGCTTGTTTTAAAACATTCGAAGTTTTAAGCTCAAAAAGGAAAGTGTATCTTTTAAATAAGAGAACTTTTCCTCGTAACGAGAAATTAACCTTTCTCGGTCATGAGCTTTCCGTTAAAACAATCAAAGTTTTCAAGCTCATGAAAAACGACTTCTAAGTAAATGTCAGCTTAGGACTCGTTCTTCAGATAAAAGGAAAGTTTATCGCCGATGATAAACTTATCCTTAACAACGGGAAGTTTACAACTTCTCGGACTTGAGCTCGTTTTTTAAGATATTCAACATCTTAAGCTCAAGTAATTGGTTTTCAAAACATTGAACACAATTTTTCGAGAATTTCTCAAAAGGTTTTTCTAAATCTTTCAAAATTGTGTGTTCAAAAACGTTTTGATAAAACGAGCATGTCTTCTGGAATCGATAATATTTACGAACCTAGAAATGTCATTCAATAATGACACGGGGTTGTAAATAAAGTTCGAGCAGAAGTTTAAAAGATTTAAAACATGCTCCATATGGTTTGCTATTATTTCAGATAGCAACCCGCTTTTCATAATTAAGTCAAGCATTTCACCGGAAAGCTTTGACTCTACAACGAGAATTAATTTTCTCGGGGACGTGACGAGGTGACCAACATTCGTGAACAAGAACCATGTGCTTCTTTCATATGCTGTTCTCCATTATTCAGGTCCAACCTCGTACATTGCTAATTTTGTGAATTCATCTGATCTTTGCACGTAATAAATACCTTACACTTGTGTTTAAAAGGTATTTAATTTACGTTTCAAGTACACCCTCATTAATTTGAGGGGGAGCTTGTTAAAATCATGAAGATAATTGGATTTGCATTTTTCTTCCCAAATTTTCTTAAAAGGCTATTAAATCAATTGATATTAAAAACATCGATTGGGTTAATATTTTTAATATGGGGGAGAAAATGTGATTTAATATGGGATATGATCAATCACAAATGGTTTGACTTAACGTGTTAGCTCATCCCGACATGTGCGAAATGTTTTCGAATATCGTAGCATATGTTAAGGGGGAGCAAAATGGATTTGCACTTCAAAATGGATTTCATGGTGACATACACTTACCCAAAACATCTCTTTTCACGACGATGAAGATTGTGGTGACATAAGGATGGTAGGATAGGTTAAAGTCCAATGATTTCTCTAGAACCGGAGGAATCTTCCCAAGGACATTCCATAGCTAGAAATAGTAGTCCTTAGGAAAGATGGAGAAAGATTGTGAACGTAGCTGAATGCCGACCAAGTACTTAAGTTAGCACTGGAACAATCACAACAAGGTGCTAGTTATGACGTATTGGTAAGCATTGAAGGGGTTGAAGAATGAAAAAGAATTGTAAAGATAAAGGGTGTAAAGAAAGAAGCCCTCCTTACAACCTTAGGCAGAAACCGGGTCAATACATATGCTATTGAGGTCATTTTTGCTAATGATTCTCGGTATTGAAGAAAGACATCATGGACCCAGTGATGCAATGCACAACCCTTCCCAGCTAACTCAAATATCTCTCAAAAGGTATTTGTTTTAATCACACGGAGATAACACATTATCTATTGATTTATTCACTCCGAATAAATTGGTATTGAAAAGGTGGCACTCCTCTCCAGCCTCCGATCACTAAAAATCCAAAATGCACGATCGAGTCTAGAGCCATTTGAGATCATCAAATATCTCATTAGGACACACTTTCATATTTACTTGCTTCTTCACACACTGTGAAAAGTAAGAAAGTTCTTAAGAGTCCTACGCAAAATCTTCATGATCTTAACTGAACATCCGAGTAATACGAAAGTATTTACAATGAAGATGGAAATCCTTCTTGAGCGAATATCAAAAAGCTCATGGTAGGTGACTTGTGCGATTCTTTATGAATCAAACTTGTGATAACTGGAAAGCAACAGTGGTTTAATTCTTAAATGAATTTAAACACGTTCCAGGCCTCTACGCATTATCATATGATCTTGCCAGAACACTCAGAGTGACTCTTTATTGATCACAGTGACGAGTGGAAATCCTTCTAGTGTTAACATCAAACAGCACTTGGTAGGTAACTTGCAAGATTCTATATGAATCAAGCTAGTGACAACTGGAAAGCAACGATGGTGCGGTTCTTAATTGAACTTCACTTGTTCCAGGAACATGAATTGACGGCTTCAAATCATGCGGATAATATTATCCAAATGATTCACTCTTTACGTTCGCAGTCAGCTTTGGACGGTCGAGTAAAGAGAACGGGTTTACCCGCGAAATCTTGTCAAGGAGGTTCTTAATTGAAACTACCTGCCACAAGTACGATATTTAATATCGTCCAACGGTCTTCACCGACCGGAGGTAAAATGCTACCGAATTAGAATGAAATGTTCAAGGCCATTTCATCCGTGTATATTGTTTGTTGCTAACTGTCTTATGCAGCGTAACAAGAAGGTGGCATTGCGGTGTACAATCCAGAAGAAGTCGTCACCACATGCTTATACTACATACACTTAGTACTTCAACAAATTCAAGAAAGTCTGAAGGTCAAGTCTTCCGCTGTATCAATCTCTGAAGCTTTCAAGAGTTTAAAGGTATAAGTATGTGGAACATGAAGTCACGAAGAGGCAAATTTCACAAGTGATGAATGCACAAGGTCAAGGCAAGGAAACATGCTCAAGACTAAAGTCAAAGATCACATCAAGCATATTCACAAGAACAAGATCGAAGACTCAAGCATAGATGCTAGGTTTAAGATTTTGTAAAATGGTGTGACCTCCCTTAGGGGGAGATTATTGGAAATGTGTTTTCCCAAAGAAAGTCTCGGTCACATCATTATTAGCATAGATCACGAGCTATAGAATATTTAGAACTTTGTAACTTGGAGAGACCTCCCTTAGGGGGAGATTGTTGGAAATACGTTTTACGTATTTGTGAAGGATCGATCGCTCCAACGATAATTATGTAATGGGCTCGTGGTCCACTTAGTTATGTATAGTCCATATAGCCCACATGTAGGGTGGGCTATATATATACCCCTCCTAGCATGTTAGGAGGGGGTTGGTCATTCATTGATTAACACTTTCATTAATCTAATCTTACTTTCTCTCTCTACTTTTATTCCCTCTCCTTTCTCTCTCTACACCTAATCTCCTTCTTCCCCATCTCTTCCACCAAATCCATAGATCTAATCCATCATTTACCAAATCCTTAGAATTAGTAGGCCTTCAAAATATCAAGAGTTTTTGTACCTTCAGCATTTTTGACAACAAAATGCTCCCCCTTAACATATGCATAGAACATATCAAGTTGGATTTTCTATTAAGCCCTTTTCATTTTAGCCACGTATATTTACAAGTCTCCTTAATCCTATTTTATCCCCTTATCCAAAATGTTAATCATCAATATTTTGGATATTAATGGATTAACTGGTCATTGGGTAACAAAATGAAATCAGTTGTTGGCCATAGAACATATTAATGCTCCCCCTCAAATTAATGAGGGTTAGTTGTAGTGCTTGAGTACCATATATATTGAAAGATTTTGAATCTCGTGAGAAATTGTTGAAAAATATCATACTTTCACACTACAACAAGCCACAAAAACCTAATGTACACATGAGATATACATATTCACAAGTGAGTGTATGGAGTTGACCTGATGTAGTACAATAACCACATTTATATGGATCGTTCCATTAGCCTATGATGAGCTCCATACGATCTACAACCTACGAATCGTTCCAGACTGCGGATCAACCGTCGTTCCCTTAATTTCTCCTCAAATCTTTTGGATGGTATATTTGGCACTCTTTATGAACCTGCCTATCCAATCATACTTTAATTCTAGAAGGCCTTGCTTGGAATTGAGCATCAACAGCTTGTCACGAACATGCTTGAGAGTACCATCACTGAATTTGTGCAGTTCTGATAGTCTCATATATTGCTTGACTTCTGATTCATTCATGTAGAATATGCCCATTTCCGGTATAAGTGTACTGATATATGGCTTCTTATCTTGGTGATAATGACTCAAAGGCATTGTGTGAGGACGTTGTAGATTTAGCATGGATTGATAACTCTCCACACCAAGTTGTAAGTCTTCAACCCGATGCTTGATCACAACTCTTCGAGTGTATTGGAGAAAGTTGGAACTTAAGGTAATGACGAGTTCAGGTTCCAAGTGAGGGACCTTGCCTTGAGCCAGGATAAGTAGAAAATCTTCTATATCTTCAAGACGTAAAAATTGGAGATCTCCTTCACTTACACGTAAATCTTACCGTCGTCTCGTTTGAATCTGATCTCTTGTAAGTATGACTACCCGAATATCTGTAGTCTAGTAGCTCCCTGTATGCTTGTAATTCAACGGTTTGAAATGATGAGTTTACCTGATTTCTCATGATTAAAGAATTTGTAAGCCAACCTCTTCTTGCCATACCATTGAGAGATACCTAGTTCCGCATATGGATCGTATTCTTTAACAAGTACTCTACTCCATATGTTTAGAACCTTATCTTCAATCCATGGAACATTCTAAAAGTTTACTGCTAATGTATAGATTTTGTTACTTGAAAAAGTTCGTTTCTCGGTATCTCTTCGAATTGATTTCCGGCTTAAAGTAAGACTCTATTGTTCTTGGTGAAACAAATATTTTTGGTTGTTTTTAAATAAAAGTGCAAAACAATTAAAGTAAATGATTTGAAAGTAAATCTAAGTCTAATTAAAATAATAGGTAAGTATTTAATGGCGAGACGAGAAATTAAAAACTGAAATTAAAGGGTACTAAACGTAAATAACGCAAACTTAAATCTAACTAAGGCAATCTTAAAAGGCGACTAAAACTTAAACTAAGGCAAGGATAAAATAAAGCTAAGGAAAATTTAAAGTGCAACTAAATAAAAGGCGGGAAAAATAAGGCTTGAAAATAAAAGACAGAACTTAAAAAGAAAAACCAAAAAGAACCTGACAGAAACCTTGATTCGAAAGTTTAAAACTTCTGAATGAACTGGCTTGATCCGGAACTTTAGACTTCCGAATGAAACCTTGCTGATCCGGAACTTTTAGACTTCCGGATGAACCTAGCTTGAGTCCGAACTTTGGTTCTGAAGTGTTGATCCGGAACTTTTCGTCTGGAACTTTTAATGTTCCGGATGAAGCCCCCTTGAGTCGGAACTTTTCATCCAGAAGTCTTCACTCGGAATTCTTCCGGATGAAGGGCTTGATTCGGAACTTTTAAAGTTCCGAATGAAAGACTTCCTTTTCTTGGGCTCGGAACTTATCTGGGAACACAGAAACAGAAACAAACAATCCCGAAGAACAAGGGATCACAGTAATAACAGATCTAACCCAGATTAATCAAAATCAAAACAAACGATTAAACCAAATTAATAACGAAACAACAAACAATCATAAACAAACAATCTATATCAATTAAACTAACAAATTTAACCACAACAATCAAAAACCCACTTGATCAAAATAAGAACATGAACATGAACATAAACTTAAACATAAAAATCAAAGATTAAGAAAGGTAGATAGGAGATTAACAAGATAAAGTATAGATTGACAAGAATTAAATAGAAACTTACTTGAAATTAAATGGTAATTAAGGTGCAAGACAATTAATGTAAATTGGACAAGAAAGTAAATATGCATAAATAAAAATGGTGGAAGTGGTGTTTTGTCAAACCACCCAACAAAAAAAATAATTAACTAGCCTAATCTATATATAAGGGAGGATTAGGAAGCTTCCTCCCCTCCTTCCTTTCTTCTTAATTGCGTCATTAGGTCCTTAAGCCTTTAATCTTCATTAATTGCACCATTGCTCCTTTTCTTCTAATCTTCTTTAAACTTGGACTCTAATGACTTGTGGCTCGGGATTTCTTTTGAACTCGTCTTTTATTTCTTCAATAAAATAGACTTGAGTTCCTCGGCTTTTAGAAAATTTCCGTCTTTTGACTTTTTCTTCGATAAATCTTCAGAATTGGTCTTGGACATCCGTTCTTTTTACACTCTTGACTTCTTGACTTCGTCTTTTCATCTTTTTTCTTCAATCAAAGCCCGTAAATGCCGTGTTTTCTCCACTTTTCACAATTTCGTCCTAAATCACAACAAAAACACAAACCACGCATAATTCCGACATAAAAGACATAAAATACACGTTTTGGTCCGGTTATTATTGTAATTAAGTGGTAAAAAGGATGGGTGTTTACACACCTATCAAATCCCCTACACTTGACCATTGCAATATCCTCATGCAATGCATTAGTCACAAAGCACGTTTACATTTTTCATCACAATCAATCCATAATGGCCTTTATTAAAGAGATAGAAAATTAAAAACATACAAAGTAAAGAAATCAAAAACATACCTTGGGTTTTGAAAATGTCATGAATAATCATCATCCTCAAGTTTTCACTTTCTCCAAACCAAGCTTAAAAACGAGATCATTGTTATTATAAGTTAGCAAACTAACACGAACTCATGTGGGTCAATTATTCACTTAGACTCCCTTATTCCTATGGGTATCTATTATATTTTATTGTTGTCTTGAATGATCACGAGGATGCATTGTTTGACTTATTTCGATAGTTATTTAGTCCGAAAATAAAGTGAACGATAAATCAATAGTTAGATAAAGGACAAAATCTTTTAAAACTGCTTATCGGGACCTCATAAAGTTCATATCTTGGCAAAACTCTCTTCGCGATTTGAGACCTTTCTCGGACCGATATTTGGCAGCGACTTCATACTTCAAACCTTGAGAGACGTTCATAAAATTATGGTCTTCTCTTCATAATGGAATTTCTTCACTTGAAGTTTTGAGAGATTCATACTTGGACCACGACTTCTTCATTTTTCTCCAATCTTTATTTTGGACTTTGATATACAACGATCCGCCTCCTTTTATGACTTGGATCTATTTATCCTCATACCTTGTTAGGGTCTTTTCGGATACACTTCTCCATGACTTTTGGGGAGTATTTGCTTTTCGTCGTGTGTCTCTATCCTTCATATTGATTTTCGATAAATGATTCTTCACATCACTTTGGATCTTTAGCAACAAAATATAGCCCTCATGCCTTGTTTGGGCCTTTTCGGACTCGCCAATCTTCGCATCCCGCTTCAATAAGTTATGCCTTGGCTATGAACTCTAATCCATACCGAGCAACTTTTAAACGATCTTGGGCTAGAAGCTAAGTAACTTTTCAAATCGTAAAACCTTATTTATTGCAGATAAATTTATTAGCAAGCGATGGGAGAATAGGCTCATAATTAACTCACATAAATTCACGAAAGAATACCGAACTTATAATTGTCTCTATCATCGCTCGTTCTCCACAATTTAAAATCTCAAGGAATGAGATTCGTGGATACTTAGCCTATTAAATCAAAGTTTTGGGTTTTTGAGTCGCCTATAGGATCTTGCAATTTCTTAGACTTTTTCATGTTTAGAAATCGCATTTTAAAGTTCCCTTGATAAACGACTCTCTAGGATCAATTATAGGAACTTGCGAAAAGTTCTTGTTCTTAACCCGTGAGAGATAAGACTTTCGCGTTTTATAGCTCCCTACATAATAACCTAGCAAAACTCGACTTAAACATGTTAAGGATACTAGCTAGAGTAACTTAGATAAGTAAACTCGGGTTGAGTCAAAAGATTCACAACGTTTGAAAATTAAAACCACTTTATTAAACATTTATTCTAATAAGGAAAGAAAATAACTATACAAAGGGAAAAACTAATAGGCCAAAATAGATCAAAAATTTTGAAAAATGTCGAAAAATTGATTTTCCGGTTAAAATGAGGACAAATACAAGGAAAAGACCACTTAACTTTGATAGAAGTCCCCCCTACACTTAAGATAAACATTGTCCTCAATGTTTAAGCATGTAGGAGTGAACTCCCCTACACTTAGGACATTGTGCACTTTGTTTAAATCTTGCTAAGGAAAAGACAACTAAAGAGATTTCTATTTTGATATTGAAAAATATAAAATAGTAAATCGAAAAGAGTTTAGGATAGAACCGGGAAGAAGGGAACACGGAGTCACGGTTCGTCAAAAGTCATCAAGAGTGTGTCTTTGAAGCTCTAATCCCTGCACATGATAAGAAAGAAAGCAAGAAACACCACGGGGCTCCCCCTACACTTATGGTGAAAATAGATAGATAATTGGGTTGCCTCCCAAAAAGCGCTTATTTATATTAACCGAGTCACGAGCCTGACTCGTCCCCGAATTAAATGGTCCATGGGGAAGCCTCGAATGTGATACCGGGATCAAAGACCTTGTCCTCGTTCCCGGTTGACATCAATAAAGGAGAGGCGGGGGGATAAGTCTTGAATGGGAGAAAAACCCTTTCAACATACAAAAAGTATGTGAAATCAAGATCCACGGGAGGTGGGGTGGGTAAAGTAAGCACATTGTCCTCCCCCAAAGACAATAGATGTTGAGCAAGCGGCAAAGCCGTATTGTTATCAATCATAGCATAATCAATGTCACCTCCCGGGTCAAAGCACTCATCCTCCGAAATAGTGGCTAAAGGGGAGGATGAAAGGTGCTCGGGAGGGGGACTTGGGACAATATCTTCCTGCAGCAAATTATCAAAAATAATGTCCCCCTCCATGTCATCATCATCAATACCTGGAGGCATGGAGTGAATATCGATTTCTTCCAGCAATGGGTCATTATCTTCAATGGGAGGAATAGATGGAGGTAAAGACTTAGAAAGAGAAGGAGAATTCAACTCTTCAATTTGAGCAATAAGAAGATGAACTTTCCGTAATCTATCGCGAAGAAGCACGTCTTCCACCTCATCCACAAGATCAAGTTCATCGGTGAACTTCTCGTAAGCCGGAGAGAATAAATCGTCATCATCCGCATCTCCCGGTGGAGATTGACAAATTTCAAAAGTGAAATTCTCATAGCGGAGAGAAGAATCGTCATCACTAGGATCGACCTCTTCTGTAAGAGCAATGTCGTCCTCAGGCTCCATAGCAGGTAAGTCACAAACCTCATCATCCAATAATTTGTCGAGACCAACAACACTAAGCTCATTCAATGAATCTAGATCCTTAGACGCAATAGGAACACCGAGAGTAGGAGCAGCAACTTCAGAAGATTGGTTGAAAGTGTAGACATCATCGTCGTCGTCATCATCATAATAGATGGGACGAGTCCAGTTAGGAGTGACGTAGTCGGCTAACTCTTCCTTGATAACCTCCACATCTTTAAGAAGCTCATGCAGCAACTTTTGTTGTTCATCGCCCCGAGTATGTTCAATTTCGCCAATTCTATCCCACGCTGTAATTAAACATTTTTGTGTAGAAAAGAAGGGAAAACGACTAAATTGGCTCAAAAAGGTGTCGGTGGTTTTCAAGGTTTCGTCCACATCAAGCAACGGTTGCCTTTCCTGATGTAAGTCAGCTCGAAGTTGAGCTATACTTTCTAGAATGTCATTCAAAGAAGTGAGTTGTTGATCAAGACTAATTTGCTGAGACGATTGATGATTGAGGGTGTGATGTGGGGGCTCAAAGTTATAGACACTAGGATGATAGCACGATACTTTCTCAAAGACTTGCGACGGATCACAAAAAGAAGCATCGTGAGGGCCCCCACAAATATAGCACCATGGGTGTGGAGAGAAACTGGGTGCTTCTTGTGGATAGCTATTACCATTGTCATAATTGTACCCCGGTTCTTGCCCGTGACCATACGGGTATCGAACCGAGCACGAAACATGCCAATGAGAATCGCTTCGACAATATATGCACGGGGGAACAGGAGGTGGGTTCAAAAAGAATGAATTAGTCGAGTTGCACAAAGGACAAAATCCGAATTGTATGTTGTCGATATCGTTTCCACACCGCTCACATGTACACCATTGACAAGAGTTGTTCCCAGATAATTGTTTCCCGCACCGGACGCAATGGACATAAAAATCCATAAAGAAAGATAGATAAGCAAGAAGAATATTTTTGGTGCAAAACTTTGAAAAAGAAATGCTTTTTATGATGTTTCAAATGTTTTTGGGATTTTTGAAAGTTTTTGACACGAAAAATAACGTTCACGAGTGAACGGATCCCAAAAAGCAACGCGTATTTTACAAAAAACCGTTAATCTTCACGAAAAGAGCCGGCAACGGCGCCATTTTAATGTATAGATTTTGCTAGTTGAAAAAGTTCGTTTCTCGGTATCTCTTCGAATTGATTTCTGGCTTAAAGTAAGACTCTATTGTTCTTGGTGAAACAAATATTTTTGGTTGTTTTTAAATAAAAGTGCAAAACAATTAAAGTAAATGATTTGAAAGTAAATCTAAGTCTAATTAAAATAATAGGTAAGTATTTAAAGGCGAGACGAGAAATTAAAAACTGAAATTAAAGGGTACTAAACGTAAATAACGCAAACTTAAATCTAACTAAGGCAATCTTAAAACGCGACTAAAACTTAAACTAAGGCAAGGCTAAAATAAAGCTAAGGCAAATTTAAAGTGCAACTAAATAAAAGGCGGGAAAAATAAGGCTTGAAAATAAAAGACAGAACTTAAAAAAAAACCAAAAAGAACCTGACAGAAACCTTGATTCGGAAGTTTAAAACTTCCGGATGAACTGGCTTGATCCGGAACTTTAGACTTCCGAATGAAACCTTGCTGATCCGGAACTTTTAGACTTCCGGATGAACCTAGCTTGAGTCGGAACTTTGGTTCTGAAGTGTTGATCCGGAACTTTTCGTCCGGAACTTTTAATGTTCCAGATGAAGCCCCCTTGAGTCGGAACTTTTCGTCCAGAAGTCTTCACTCGGAACTCTTCCGGATGAAGGGCTTGATTCGGAACTTTTAAAGTTCTGAATGAAAGACTTCCTTCTCTTTGGCTCGGAACTTATCTGGGAACACAGAAACAGAAACAAACAATCTCGAAGAACAAGGGATCACAGTAATAACAGATCTAACCCAGATTAATCAAAATCAAAACAAAAGATTTAACGAAATTAATAACGAAACAACAAACAATCATAAACAAACAATCTATATCAATTAAACTAACAAATTTAACCACAACAATCAAAAACCCACTTGATCAAAATAAGAACATGAACATGAACATAAACTTAAACATAAAAATCAAAGATTAAGAAAGGTAGATAGGAGATTAACAAGATAAAGTATAGATTGACAAGAATTAAATGGAAACTTACTTGAAATTAAATGGTAATTAAGGTGCAAGACAATTAATGTAAATTGGACAAGAAAGTAAATATGCATAAATAAAAATGGTGGAAGTGGTGTTTTGTCAAACCACCCAACAAAAAAAATAATTAACTAGTCTAATCTATATATAGGGGAGGATTAGGAATCTTCCTCCCCACCTTCATTTCTTCTTAATTGCGTCATTAGGTCCTTAAGCCTTTAATCTTCATTAATTGCACCATTACTCCTTTTCTTCTAATCTTCTTTAAACTTGGACTCTAATGACTTGTGGCTCGGGATTTCTTTTGAACTCGTCTTTTAATTCTTCAATAAAATAGACTTGAGTTCCTCGGCTTTTAGAAATTTTCCGTCTTTTGACTTTTTCTTCGATAAATCTTCAGAATTGGTCTTGGACTTCCGTTCTTTTTACACTCTTGACTTCTTGACTTCGTCTTTTCATCTTTTTTCTTCAATCAAAGCCCGTAAATGCCGTGTTTTCTCCACTTTTCACAATTTCGTCCTAAATCACAACAAAAACACAAACCACGCATAATTCCGACATAAAAGACATAAAATACACGTTTTGGTCCGGTTATTATTGTAATTAAGTGGTAAAAAGGATGGGTGTTTACACACCTATCAACTGCCTTACACATTGTTAATGATGTAGCGTACTTATTCACGCCTTTTTCTAAGTAATCAAGATCATGATTGACAAAGTACTCCATTGGGAGGTGCCTGGCTGTAGCAATAATAGAGGCTGTTAATGGACGAAGTACTGGAGTTTGTTCCCCTGAAGTTGTTGATTTCATTGCTTTCATGAGCTCATTGGTGTGATATGCGCCCTCATCTTTGGCAGTCTTCATAGTATCCCAAAAGCTTTTATCTTTAAGCATCTTTTGAAGTACGTTTGGATCCATGGTAGGTACTCCATATTTTTCCACTAGGAATCCAGAGAAATCGATTGGATTATTGAGAAATTGTGTAAGATCCGCCTTTTGTTGGTCAGGATTGTACGTGCATTTGTTGCTTATGTAAGCCATGGCTGCTCCAGAACAGTCTCGTCAATGTTGAATGTATCGGTAAACTCAGGATCTGGTTGAGTTATGTCTTCAATATCCATATCAGTGCAATGTTGAACAGTTGTTGGAGGGGAGAGTGATGTTCCACAAATGGTGTAAGTTCATCTTCATGCATAGGTTCGTCTTCGTACACAGGTTCTACAGGTTCTATTGGTGAAATAGTAGTAGGAACCGGTTCAGTGGACATACCTGTCTCTTTGGATGAAGATTCTCTAGAGATGAAGGTGCCATGGAGGTTCTTTTGATGATTTTCTCTATTGCCATCATCACTGGTTAGTAATATGCATGGTGAATCCTCCGTGCTGCTGTCTTGGATTTCATCATCCCCGTCATCTTCTTCATTTTCACTCTCCTTTTGTTCCTCATGTTCGTCATTTTTATCAGTCTTATCACCTTTACCATCATCACCATTCCTTTCTCCCTTACCATTACCATTCCTATTACCGTCATCATTATCATCATCGTCATCCCCATCAATGTCCTCATCCTCGTCCTCTCCGTCATCTTCATCCTCTTCCTCCTCGTCCTCTTCCTCTCCATCATCCTCTTTCTCTTCCCCATTTTTATAAGAATGTTCTTCCTCCTCCTCATCCTTTTCCTCATCTTCATCATTGACATCCTTATCCTCATTTTCAGACTCATGTCATTTCCTTTTGTTTTTGGTTTGAGGAACTTCAGTGTCATCCGATGTTGATGTTTAAGAAGCTTCCAGTATCACTTTAGCAAGAGCTCTATGAAGATTGTGTAGAGCCTTCGTTTTTGGTAACTCAATCTTGGTTAATCGAGTCTCCAAAGTCTTCACTAACTCAAGATCTATAAGGCCTTTTGTCAGTAGTGTTGGAAGCTCTTGAGAAACACATGACTTGACTTCACACTGAATGATGTTGGTCATATGATCATTAATGGAATCAATGAAAGAATCATTTTCTTTGTCACGTTCTTCCTTTTCTACAATAAACTCTTTATGCTGCTATGTAAGTCTTTTAACGCTACCGTATATCTCCTGATGTTTGGTCTCGTCACGTTTCTGTGCTCCGATGAGTCTTGTATCAGGATTAGTGAACCTTGTTTCCATATGTGCAAGATGTTTTGCCTGAGCCTCTAATAGTTTTTGAAGGTTCTGAATGACCGCATCATTGATAGTGAGAAATGGATTGGAGGTGGATGGTACTTTTTGAACTGTGGATGGTAGAGGTGTAACCACGAGTGTTAGAGGGGTTGTGGATGGTACTTGTTGTGGGGTGGTGGTTAGTACATGTTGTTGGATGATTGGTGGCGGTGTTGGGACTGTTTTTTGGGCGGTGGTTGGTACTGATTGTGGGAAGGTGGTTGATACTGGTTGTGGGGGGTGGTTGGTACTGGTTGTGGGGTGGTGGTTGGTACTTGTTGTTTGATTGTGGGTTCGATCAGTGGAACGGTTGTCACAACAATGCTAAACAATGGTGGCGAAAGAGGTGGTTGTTGTTTAGTGGGAATCAACGCCAGGTGAGAGTCTTCTAATACAATCATTGCTGATGCAGTGGGAAGCGGTTTACTGAGGTTGACGTCCCTGTACAGAACAGTTTCCATATCGTCTTCTCCCCCACCTTCTAATGTTTGGTCTTCATAATCATAGTTGATATAATCCTCTATGTTTTCATCAACTTGGATTGATTGTTCTATGGAACCTTCTTCTATTCTGATCTCTTGCTCTTCCAAATCAGTTGAACTATCCGGGTTTCCAAATGCTTCGCGGGCTATTTCTTCAGGAGTCTTTGATCCAGAACCACTACTTTTTTTCTTAGCAAGTTTTTCTAACCGACTCTTCTAAAGTGCTATTCTCATCCTTTTGTCTTCATACATTGATGTTGTAGTATCTTCTTACTCTTCATCTTCATCATGGATTTGCTCTTTCCCCTTAGCCTTGCCTTTAGCTTTGGATGAAGAAGTCTTTTAGCGCTTGGCAATGTTTTTCTTCCTTTTACCCTTCTATTGAGCAGATGGATCTTCTTTTGATATGTTCATCTGTGCTTCAATATCCCTGAGCATTTGTTGTATGGTTCACTCTCCTTGATCCCTTCATTGATCATGACATCAGGCACTAGAACTGGACGCAATGAGTACTTAGTGGAAATACCGTCAACATTCATATGCTCCATCACATAGTCTCTAGCTGGTGTATGGTAGAAAAAATTCCCATTCTTATCAATGGATGACGTACTCTTCATGAAATGATTGATGATGAGCTTTCAGAAACGTGGAAATGGACCGGATAATGATGGTGATGCATCAGATAATGATGGTGAAAATTGCTTTCCACGATTGCCCGATGTGAGAAGTGTGAAACTGAGACAGATTACGAATCTCCCCTCATAGTTCAGAGATCGAATTACTCTAAGAATTTCATTTGTCTTTGGGTTAGGCACATGTTGTTCTACCTTTGGCTAAGTTAGGGAACTTGAACAGCTTCCTGAACTGACTTAAGTCAAACGTCATTGTCTTCTTGTTGATCTTGAAGGTAATCGTCTTCTTTGATAATTGTCTGCCCTTGAGATTGATGCTGTTGCCCAAAACTCATGCATGTAAACTTTAGGGACTGATGCGGTGGCTCTTAAGGCATCCTTCAGTGGTGACATGTCTAGGATATCCATTTCGACTTTGAAGGCTGCAAAAGTTGGATCAAAATCGTCTTTCATACGAAGATTGTTCTCTTAAAGGGAAGCCTTTCACTGAGTGGAACGAATTCAAGATCTTGTTGTAATTGTTTTTCTTCGGTGATCGACATTTTCCTTTTTAGATAAACAACATATGCAAATGATAGATAAATAATTATATATATCATATATCATGTCATCGTTAACATGGAAAAACGTGTCAAGTCACATAAATTTGCTTATGACATTATCTAACAATAAATCCTAGGTCATTTTATACTTATCATATCAAATGGTGTCGGATAAAACTTAGAGTAGAACATGTTATGATAAATTGAGAAGAATCAACACTTAGCTTATTTTATATTTCAAAAATCTTAATCTCGCAATGTTCATATTCATGCATTTCGCAATGTCAATTAGTTCCACCCTTCGCAATGTCTATTAGTACCATATTTCGAAATACAGTCACACATTCCACAATGTATATGTATACACTTATTGCAATGGTAACAATCTTGATCTTGTCGCCATGTCAAGATATTCTACAAGTCGCAATACCACACATAACCTTTCACAGTGCAAGGGACAATACTTCGCAATGTTCACAAGATGATATATTGCAATGTTACGATTTGCACTTCTCGCAATACCCATTGTAATGACCATCAAAATCCCCGTCGCAAAACCCATCGCAATACCACATGTGTCGCAATGTGAATCAAACATTCCGCAATGTAGGACGGACATTACGAGGAAATTATCTGATTTGTTTGATTTCATATTCGATATTATGTTTTAAGTAATTCCAAGCAGTATCCTATGTTCATCTATCCAAAACCCACGAAACCCCTCAATCAATTTCATGTTTTATCATAACTTATTTTGAAACCCTAATCTAATTAAATCGAGATATAGGGTTCGTTTGATTTGATATAAAACTGAAAAAATGATAGATATAGCATATTTAAACATTGTAGAATTCCTTGGGGACAGATCGACTAGAAGTTATGATAAAATTGAAGCTTTTGGGAGGTTTGTTAATGGCGGCAGTAATGATAGAGTGCGTGTTTGTGTTTTGCGAGAAGTGAAAGAGAGACGGGGGGGGGGGGGGGGGGGGTTGACTTTGGTAAAAAAATAACCCATTTTACAAGTTTGCATTTTGGTCCCCTCATTTAGAACCAAATATAAACACGGAACAAAACACCAGTTACCTCTTAACTTTCTCGAGAAAATTTTGCATATCTTAGCACTAAACCTTAGTGTACATAAAACACCCAACAATTTATCCTAAAGCATCAAACATTTTAACACATAGGGCACACACAGCACATAGAGAAAACTTAAACCCTTTTGCATTTTTTAGAAAGACTTTTTGAAGACCAATTTAATTCAAAAAAATGATTTGATATTTTCTCCCCGTTAAACACTGACCCGTTTTCTATTTAAAGAGAGTTGTAGTCATTGTTTAAAGAGTGAAATACCCATGAAGAAATTTTTTGTTTTAGTGTTTGATAGAAACGATTCTGGTGACAATAAGATTTCTCTTATTTTAACAAATAAATGCACTGAGACGTACACTAATTTGTGTTAGACCAAGTTATAAAGTAAACTTGATCCCTTGCAAGGTCTTAAAGTAAACCTTGCCTGAGAAACTTTATTCCCATTGTGAGCCAACGTTTTCAAAAGAAATACATAACTTTAATACAAAAAGCAGGTTGCAGTCAGAAATAACTACAAGCCATATGAGCATGTTTTAAAATATGTACAACTTTTTTACGGACTCTATTTATGGCGTCGTGTCAATATTAATCGACATTTCTAAGGTCATAAATATTATCGTACTAAAAGACATGCGCGATTTAAAATGAAAAATATTTTTGGATTTTCTTGATTTTATATTTTTTATGGTTTTTGTAGGTGTTATATTTTTGTATTTTTCTTTTAGGTGGTTTATATATATACGATAATATACATGATCACGAGAAAAGGATACTCGAGAATAGTTTACCACCACTATTCTGTAGATTCTTCTGCCAACTCCTGAAGAGTCACCGGTGAGAATGATTTCATGCCCAGCTTGTCGATAAAAAAACTCGATACGTCCTCGATCTAAAGCCTTTGTGAACATGTCAGCAAGCTGATATTCAGTGTTGACAAAATACAGCTCGATCACTCCATTTTCCACTTGCTCTTTGATTAAATGGTAGTGTATGTCAATATGCTTTGCCTGGGAGTGTTGAACATAGTTGGAGAAAAGAGAAATGGCGCTTTTGTTATCACAATACATCTGAATTTTTTTGAATCGAAGACCGTAGTCAATCAATTGTGATCGCATCCATAGAACATGAGCAAAACAACCGGACATGGCAATGTATTCAGCCTATATACTTGATATCGCAGCGCTTTTCTGCCTTTTAGATGCCCAACTAATCAGTCTATCTCCAAGAAGTTCCACACTGCCAGACGTGCTACGTCTAGTATCTTAACACCCAGCTCGATCCGCATCTGCATAAGATATTAGTGCAATGGAGGAGTCCTTCGGATACCATAGACCATGATGAAGTATTCCTTTAAGGTACCGAAAGATCCTTTTCACAACATGTAAGTGCTTTTCGGTAGGCCGAGCCTGATACCGGGCACACATGCATATAGCAAATTGCAAATCAGGCCTGCTAGCAGTCAGATAGAGAAGGGTGCCGATCATTCCACGATAAAGTTTAGGATCGACAGCAATCCCATCCATATTCTCATCCAACTTGGATCTCTCCACCATTGGAGTATCCACGGGGTCACAGTTTTCAAAGTGATACTTTTTAAAAGATTTAAGAGCATATTTGGATTGATTAATGAAGATGCCTCTGGGATTTTGAGAAATTTGTAACCCTAAGAAAAATGAAAATTTTCCCATCATCGACATCTTAAAGCGTGTGGACATGATTTTCTAAAAATGGTCAGACAGTCTTTGAGTAGTGGCAGCAAATATTATATCATCAACATAAATTTATACCAGTATCATGATGTTGTCCTCCTTGATAATGAACAATGTCGGATCCACTTTGCCTTTGTAGAAGCCTTCCAAGATGAGATAATATGATAGGAGATCATACCACGCGCGTGGATCTTGTTTCAACCCATAAAGAGCCTTCTTGAGCTTGTACACGTGATTAGGATACTCCAAGTTGACGAATACATTCGGCTGGCTTACATAGATATCTTCCCTTAATTCACCATTGAGAAATGTCGTCTTAACATCCATTTGGTAGACAATCATATTCATGTGAGCAGCATAAGCAAGGAATAGTTTAATCACTTCCAATCTTGCAACAGGAGTAAAGGATTCTTCAAAGTCAATACCCAATGCTTGTTTGTAACCTCGCACAACTAATATAGCCATGTTCTTTAAAAAACCACCCAACTCATCGAGCTTAACCTTAAAAACCCACAACAAAGTAAGAATGTCGACTTTGTCGGGTAAATGAACTAATTCCCATACTTCAAGTCGTTGAAATTCATTACATCCCTCTTGCATGGCTTCAATCCATCAAGATTGTGTCATTACTTGTTGCCAAGTTCTAGGTTCCTTCTCGAATAGAAACGAATCAAAGTATCAATGCAATGCGTGCTCTTGTAGTTGATGGCGTGTTAAGACTGGTCGGTCGATGTCACCAATAATAATGCAGATTGGGTGATCCTTTGTCCATTTTGTGTTGTAATTTTCAATCTGTGGTGGTCTGGAGTGAAAGATTGCAGGAGCTTCCTATGAGGTAGACGCACCGTTAGGGTATTTGGGTATTGGTAAGCTCTTGTAAGTGAACAAATTCCAAGTCTTGATCATCATAATCCTATTCAACATCATCAGGAATAAGTGGGGGTGTTTATTTGGGTGTAGTTTGAGAATTGTTGGGGGATGGGGCATCCGGTTCAGTAGTGATTGTAGATGCATCAGATTGATTTCCATTATCTTGAGCAACAACTTCGGGAATCGGAGCTACTACTACAAGTGCTAGAGAATCATCACTTGTAGGATCAAAGAATTCATCAAACATAGGTTGAAATAAATCATCCCACTCGGGCCTTGTAGGTGGTGTAAATGATGGAGAAGTAGGATTTTTTGGAGTTAATCCAGAACTAATAGTACCGGTTCGCATCTCATGAAGTGCGGGTTCAGAGTTGCGTTGTTTAGAAGCCATCGCTGTTAGCTCATCAAAATCGACATCAATAGTTTTTATTATCTTGCCAAGACGACGATTATAAATCCGGTAAGCTTTCTTTGCGGGTGAGTAACCAATGAAAATTCCTATATCAGCCTTCGATTGAAGTTTGCCCAAATTCTCACTATTTGTATTTGGATAACAAAGTGCACCAAACACATGTAGAAATGATATATCGGGTTTATGTCCATGAAGAAGCTCATACGGTGTTTTCCATGGTACTTATGAATGATAGAGCGGTTTTGGGTATAATATGCGGTTGCCACTACTTCAGCCCATAAGAACAAAGGAGCATTTGCATAAATCAACATAGTTCTAGTAGCTTCCATAAGTGTACGATTACGTCTTTCCACGAAACCGTTTTGTTGTGGAGTGCGAGCAACTGATGTTTCGTGTGAAAAGCCAACCTCTTCATAGTAGTCCCGCAGAGTTTGATTAACGAACTCAGTTCCATTATCAGTTCGAATGCGGTGAACAGTAGCATTAAGATGCACTTGGATCATCTTAAGAAATTTGATGATAAATTGTTGTGCTTGATCCTTTGTCGCTAAGAACTTGACCCATGTAAAACTTGAAAAATCATCCACCATGAAAAATCATCTACCATGTGCAAAAGATGTAGATTTTCTTAGTAGGTGTCTTCAACTTTAGGTTTGTAAGACTTCTTGGTGCTTTTCCCCAATGAACACGTGGAACATAAATGATCCTTGTTAAACTTGAGCTTTGGAAGACCACGAACAAGTTCGTTTTTAGCTAAATGGTTAATTGCATCAATGTTAAGATGAGATAACCGTCGATGCCACAACCATGACTTGGTCTTAGATTTGGAGGGAAGGCATACAGGAGAAGCGGCCATCATGTTTTGAATAGACAGTGTGTGGAGATTATGCCCTCGAGAACCTTTTAACAAATCATTTGCTTCAAGATCACGAATGAAGCAAGTATGATGTCGAAAAGCAACCTCAAGGTTTGGATCACAAAATTGTCCCACTAAGAATAAGTTATGACTGAGTCCCTCCACGTAATACAACCTTGAAATCTTAACATTCCTAATTTGATATTCACCATAACCCATGATCTTTGTAATGTGGTCATTACCAAATTTCACCGTGCCTAGAAACTTGTTGACAAAATTTTTGAGCATCGAGCGATCTCCGGTCATGTGCTTTGAGCACCCAGAGTCCAAGTACCAAAGGATGATTTGGACCACCTGAAAATATCACCAGACAAAGACGATGTATCGGAATCTAATTGTTCCTCTGTGTTAGCAGGTACAATTATAATTATCTTAGATTTGCTATCAGTAGAGTTCTTAGGTTTCCAAAATTTCTTCCTAGATGTCGACTTAGATTCTAGTTGTCTAAGATCCTAAGGTACTTCTTCACTGGTAGGCACAATAGTAGACGCATACCTATTTAAAGGGCGTTTTTCCATTTATTAATGCTAGAGTTCCTATTTAAAGGACGCTGATACCTAACTTCGGTGGAGGTGATACTAGTTAAAGGGCACTTAGTTCCATTTGCAGTGAAGGTCCTACCAGTGGGTTGCCATTGCCATCCAACTTGGGTGAATTTCTTCCGTGTTGGTTTCCATTCAAGGTTGTTCCTAATGGCATACATTTCATTAACATGGTCAATAAGGCATAAATCATGACGCTGAGAAACACATGCATTCATTATAATTCCAAAATCTCAAATTAGAATTCACAATTTTCTTAGGCTTCTACATATCAACAGAGCCATTTGTCTTAGCTACATGATTCTTTTTATTCAATTCTAAAATGACATTCCTAGGGTGAACTTCTACTTTCTTCTTCATAGTGCTACTATTGGAAGGCTTGATGCTATCTTTTTTACTCGAGATCCTTTAGCCTTAGTAGACGCAGTTACTCTTGTAGAAGGCAAGGGAACATTAGTGGCAGATATTGATTTAGCCTTGATGGTGTGATTAAAGTAGGCTTAGATCCTGGGGTATTATTGAATGGAGTCAAGGAAATGGTGGAGGGTAGTGGTGCAGAACCCGGTGGTCCTATAAAGTTAAGATATATTAGGAAACATTGAACCCGCTCAATATATAAATGAGTAGCGTTATATTCGTTGTTTGTGGGATCAGATTCATATAAGTCATCTAAATGTCCCTTGTAAGAAGCACATGCCTAATTTCCTTTTTCATATAATTCATGTAAACCATTGAGATTTTCTTATGGCTCGGGTTCTTATAAATCACCACTTCTTTTGTTTTTGGAGCACTAGGGTGTAAAACCCGCATGCTTTTACCATGAATAGTACCCTTATGATCGTACGTACATGATGAGAACTTTCCTTTTATAGCACGATTACGTTTCACGAACAAGATTTACAAGTATTACGTACGTGTTATAACACGATAAGTATTTAATACGTATTAAGACACGATAATTATTTCAATAATTATTATAATCACGAACATACGAACATGAAATCATGAACGTAAATAATCACGATCTTAATATTATGTATTTACGTATATTTATTACGATTATGAATAAATATATTACGACACGAACGATAACTAAATAAATCACGTAAACACGACACGAGAACACGTACAATATTTAGACACGGAAAACAATGGGTTACCCCTTGTGGGACCCTCTTAACCACGGCTAGAACACAAGAAAGGGCCAAGCCCATTTGATTTTTACTAAATAAGAAAATAAAGGGAAACATATTTTTCATATCAAAGGAAAAATTAGAAAACAAGAAAACCATAATCTCTCTTTTGCTCTCTGTTGGCCACCGGGTAGAACACACACAAAGGGTGTGTTTGTTGATTTTTGGTGATTGATTTCTTGCAAGATTGTTAGTATTATCGTTCTTCATTGTTTCACGTAATCGGTAAATCCTTAAACCCCTTTTTCTTTATGTTTTTATTTAATTGAACACAAGAAATCATAAGTGATATAAAAACAAGAAATCATCATGTAAGTAAATCATGGGGGGTAAATTGATTATGGTGTTTTAGGGGTGTTTGTTCGGCCGACGCAAGGAACCGAGAGCTGGTCTCGGCTTGCTTTGTTGCACATCAACCGAGACCCCATGGTCTCGGTGTGGTGTTGTTGTGCCTCGGCCACAAGAACAAGGGAACCCCCGACCTTGTCGGGGGGTGTTGTGGTGTTTGGTTGGGTCTTGGCTGAAAAACAAAACAAACACCACCGGCTTAAGCCGGTGGCTAATTATAGAAAGTAGGGGGAACCATGGCTGCGGCAGCAGGCGGAACACCGGCTAGCCGGTGGGAACTTTTGCTAGCCGGCGGCAAGCCAAGACTAAGGAAACCATCGGCATGGGCCGGTGGCTGTTTTACACATACAGTGGCAACCGGCTAAGCCGGTTAGCGACTGTTAAGGTTGCGTTTGTTGACCGGTTCATGGGGTTCACGAATACGGTTCACGGCACGTTTAATAAATTAGACACGGGTTTCGATCACGACATTATTTTACAAGGTTAATTATTTTTACGAGTTTATTATTACAAAATTAAATTAATTTAGACATGACTTAGGTTATTAATATTATTAATAATACATGGATTTTAACCTAAGTAATTATCATTTTATTTAGACTATATAATTAATTAATTATTAATTTCCACGACTTAGGTTATATTAATAAATAAATTAATACATGTTTAACCTAAGTATTTTTACCTTTATTTAATTAAATTATGATATATTTAATTAAATATTTTAACCTATAGTTTATTTAATTCACATGTAATAATAAATAAACTATACTATATATCACTTGACTTAGAATATAAATCAGTAAACACTTAAGCTTATATTATTAGCTTAATAATCCAGCTTATTCTATTTATGGAAACTTTCTATTTTTAGAAACTTATTTAATTAAGGCAGCTAATCTAGTTATGGAAACTTTCTATTTTTAGAAACTTATCTATTTTAAGCAGTAAATCTATTTTGGAAAACTTTATATTTTTGGAAACTTTCTATTTTTGGAAACTTTCTCTTTAGGAAACCTGCTATTTTTAGAAAGTTACTTATTATTACACAACAAGTATAATAATACAAGAAATACAAGTAATACTTAAACAGAATAGACAGAATACAAGATAAACACAGCATAACGTTAAAATCAGTAAAACACAACATGAACATATAAAACAAGCTAAGACATGATATATAATCAGTTACATAGTCAGTGATCAGATACTCATACACGTATATTATTATGTAGCGTTAGTGATATCAAAGTAGGAATCTCTTCCGTTCGTCTTCTTCGTTCACTGGACACAAGGTACGGATTCTCCGTCCTTTCAGTATGGACATTCTTCCTTATTAGGATTCCCCCTATGCAGCCAACTATTTTCCCAGTATATGTTTTATATGTTTTTGAATTGCTTATGTTTAATAAGATACCTAAAGCCATATACATGCATGACCAGTTTCACCTAGTTATGGAGGTACCATAACCATAACACTAGAGGCACCAGTGTTATGACTCCACCACGACGGCGTGATAGCTCATGGCGTCCCTTCAGTTTTTGGACATATTATTATTATTATCATGTGGGGCGTATGGGTGCATCCTAGTTTACATGTTTTCAGCAGATTATTTAGGTGAATGTGGTGTGTTCCTTGCATCCTTCACAAGGAGCTGATCCCTCCTACCCAAATAGTATATTAATTAGAGACAGCCCCTCTAATTTCATGACGAGGTCACCCCTCCAAGTATTCATGCACGTTGATATTTCATGACCTATATTGGCTAATGGTAAACATGATAAATAGTTTTTATAAGATAAACATAAGGCGTTTCAAACTATAAAACCAGTTTTACTAAGATATACCAGGTTATCCAGGACTTAGTCTTTTTCGTTTCTTCATGCTTATATGCTTCGATTATTCATGCTTTATTTATCAAAATGGGGTGTTACAATTATGGTATCAGGGCCAAGGCTTCGACCTGTAGGCTCTCAAAACACGACCTGTGATTAGTGGGTAGTCACTACGGTATTCCTAGAACTAACAGTCGGTTTTCATGCATTCATCATTTTCATGCATACATATATATGTCATTGTCACTGGTTTATGACTATGTAATGGTTGGTACAGGACTGGTCCTATTTAGTCGCATGTGCTTTTATCGAAACTTTTAACTTTGGGACCGACCCATTGGCGTCCCCTTGCAGTGTCTTTTGTTTTGAGTGAACTGACCATAGGCGTTCACTCTCGTGCATACAAAAGTTTTCATAAAACTGCATCATGCATTCATGTATAAATTTTCTTGCATAATATTTTTTTTCATGATTTATTGGTATAAATTTTTTTCATGCATATAGTTTATGTTTTGATCAGTTTAATCATGTAATTTATGTTATACTGTCAGATGGTTCTCACACGCGAGCAGGAACAACTCAATGCATCAATCCAAGCTGCAATGCAAGCTATACTTCCTCAGCTGAGGAACGAAATCAGGGCTGAGGTTCAGGATGCCAACAATCAGCAACAACACCCAGCACCTCCTCCTCCTCCTCCAGCAACATTGGTCACATGGCTGGAGAGATTGAATAAGCTACGGCCTCGAGCTTTCGAGAGAATAGATTGCCCCAGTGAAGCTGAAAGCTGGTTGGCTCACATTGAGAAGATCTTCGATGCTATGGGTTGTGACCCCGTCTTTAAGTCGAGGTTGGCCTGCTACCGGTTCGAAGGTGATGTGTTAGCATGGTGGAAGGCAATGAAGCAGTCTGTGGGAGGTGATAATTGGGTGGCTAGTTTGACTTGGGCTCAGTATAGGGATTTGGTGATGGAACAATTCTTTCCCAAGGCTGAGCAAGACAAGCTGAAGAGAGAGTACCATGGAATTCGATAGAGAGCTAGGGAGAATAGCAACGAGTTCATGCAGTGCTTTCTTCGCTTGGCTGGTTTCCTTGGTGCAGCAGCAGGTACTCCTGAAGAGCAAGCACACTACTTCAGGTGGGCTCTTCGTACATCGGTCGCAAACAACTTGGTGTGTGATACATTCAACACAGTGGCACAAGTGGCCGATGCAACACGTAAGCTGGAGATGCTGCAGGAAAGAGAAGAGTTTGGGGAAACAGAGAGACCCGATAAGAGGTAAACATTCGTATTCAACGATGACCAATCCGTATTCTTTCAGTATATGTCAACATTTCACCTCTTTTAAACTGTATCTTCCAGGCAGAAGACTGGGGACCGGTCTCAGCCGGCTACTCAGCAATAGCCTACTCAGCCCAAGGGAAACGGTCAGACTCACGACTGTTCTGCTACGGATAGGCGTGGCGGTAATGATAGTTACCGTAACAACGCTGGACACTCGAACAGTAGCAGTTCCTTTTACTTACTCGTTTTCTTATGATTACATGCTATAAGTCTTAATTCTAACACATTAGAGAATCTTCTACTAGGAATCATGGTAACGGGAGGGACCAGAATTAGAGAGGTTCACAGCCTAACCGTCCAGCTATCACTGGTATTCCATCTTACGATATATCCGCATTGTCCTTTGTACCTTTTATCATGTCTCATGTATATTGTTCTTATCAGGATCGCAGCCAGTCAGGACACCTGCTGGAGGATATACTCATCCTCTTTGCACTACCTGCCACCGTAGGCACCCAGGGCCATGTCACCGCGACAACGACGCATGCTACAAGTGTGGTCTTCCTGTCCATCGCATGAAGGACTGTCGTAAGGGCGGGATGGAGGGCACATCGGGACATGTTGATATCAAGCCGCCTCCTACTAGTGGACGCATTTACACGACATCTCGCGATCAGGCCAACAAGTCTACAGGTACCATCACTGGAATCTTGTATATGTATGGTCAAGCTGCATGTGTTCTGTTTGACACAGGTGCTACTCACTCGGTCATTTCTACTACTTATGACAAGAATGTTAGGATACTCCCCATGCCACTAGAGAATATACTGAATATTTCCACGCCTTTAAGACACTCGGTACGCATAACCCATGTGTACAAGAGCCTTCCCCTAGAGTTTGATGACAAGGTTCGTCCTGTTGACGCACTTCCGCTGGACATGAATGATTTCGACATGATATTGGGCATGGACGGGCTATCCAAGCATCATGCTACCATAGACTGCCATTCATATCGAGTCATCTTCGGTGATGTTAATGCACCAGAGTACATTCACAACGGGTTCGTTCCCGGAAGGTCTGTACAAATCATATCAACCTTGCAAGCACGTGCATTACTTTCATATGGTTGTGAGGGCTATCTAGCTATTGTTCATGACATGGATGCTTAATCCCCATCAATTCAGAATCAGCCGATAGTGTCAGAATTTCCATATGTATTTCCAGAAGAACTTCCGGGCATACCACCTGCACGTGAAGTAGAAATTTAATATCGAGCTCATCCAAGGAGCTGAGTCGATTTCCAAGGCTCCTTATCGCATGGCTCCCATAGCATTGAAGGAGCTGAAGGATCAATTGTAAGAACTTCTGGAACGAGGATTTATTCGACTGAGCGCATCTCCATGGGGCGCACCGGTCTTATTCGTTAAGAAGAAGGACGACAGTATGCGTCTTTGTATAGACTATCGCGAGCTCAACAAGATTACCATCAGGAATAGGTATCTACTACCACGTATAGACGATCAGTTTGACCAACTTTAAGGGGCCAAACATTTATCCAAGATTGATCTAACGTCGGGCTATCATCAGCTACGGGTTAAGGAGCAGGACATCGCCAAGACTGCTTTCCGTTCACGCTATGGTCACTACGAATTTTTAGTCTTGCCATTTGGCCTTACCAATGCTCCAGCAGTGTTCATGGATTTGATGAACAGAATCTTCCATGAATTTTGGACAAGTTCGTCATTGTCTTCATTGACGACATCCTGATATTCTCTAAGTCCAAGGAGGAACACGAAGACCATCTTCGTACAATAGTACAGATTCTTCGCCAGAAGCAGTTGTATGCTAAATTCTCCAAGTGTGAGTTCTGGTTAGACAAGGTGGCATTCTTAGGTCACATTGTATCAGCAGAAGGAATCACGATGGATCCAACAAAGGTTGAGGATATTACCAAGTGGCCAAGACTGACATCAGCAGCTGAAGTCTGCAGTTTCCTAGGCTTAGCTAGTTATTACCGTAGGTTCGTGGAGAACTTTTCCCGTTTAGCACTACCATTGACCAAAATGATGCAGAAAGGGGAGAAATTCGTCTGGACTGGAGAAAGAGAGAAGAGTTTTGAAGACCTAAAGCAGAAGTTAGTATCACACCAATTCTTACTCTCCCATCTGGTACGGGTGGATTTCAATTCTATAGTGATGCATCGGGAAAGGGACTTGGCTGTGTTCTCATGCAACATGGGAAATTGATCGCGTACGCTTCACGGCAGCCTAAGCCTTATGAGGAAAATTACCCTACGCATGACTTGGAACTTGCATCAGTCGTGTTTGCATTGAAGATATGGAGGCACTACTTGTATGGAGAATCATGTGACATTTTCACGGACCACAAGAGCTTGAAGTATATCTTCACTCAACGTGAATTGAACATGAGACAGAGAAGATGGTTAGAGCTGCTGAAGGATTATGACCATAATCGATAATATCATCCTGACAAGTGTAGTGGCAGATGCACTTAGCATAAAGTCCGGAATGATAAACTGCATTAAAATTGAGGAGGAAATTATAAGAGACTTGGAGCGACTAGACATAGAGATCATGGTACGTGGACAACACAGTTACTGGGCTAATCTTAGAGCGAAACCCAAGTTACTCTCTAGGATCAAGGAAGCTCAGAAGGATGATGGTGAAATCTGGGAGATAATTCAAAATTTGGAGAAGCAGACAGAATTTCGGTTAGACGCAGATGGTATCTTATGGCAGGGCATGAGACTTTGTGTTCCTGATGATCAAGAACTCCGGGAAGCATTGTTAGCTGAGGCTCATAGCTCCTCATTCTATATTCATCATTGTTCGACCAAGAGGTACCATGACATCAAGCAGTACTTTTGGTGGAGTGGTATGAAACAGGATGTTGCGACTTATGTCTCCAAATGTCTTACCTGCTCGCAGGTTAAGATCGAGCATCAGCGATCTGGCGGTCTTTGATGAGACTGCTTTTATACATGGTCTCATCGTCCAAAACGGCCTTAAAATGCATAAAATATCATAAAATAGACCAAATATATGCTCGTGTTTGTTACTTGTGTATTTTTAGGTACGGATATTGAGGAATTGGCAAAAGATCACAAGAATCAATCAAAAACGAACACGGGAAACGAAGTCGCACAATGAACCGGGCCCAAGTTTGGAATTTTGCAAAATGACCCTTGAAGAATTGAAGATTGGCAAAAATGGCCCCTCATCTTTGAAGAACTTGTCACATTTATGGTCCTTATTATTTGAAGATATTACAAGATCAGTCCATCAAGTTTGAAGATTATACAAAAGAAACCCTTTGGAAAAGGGTTTGGAAAGTTTTGTGCCACTTTTGACAAGTTGTCAAAAGTTGACAAGGCATAATTGGGCGCTGACAGCATTTAAAAACAAAGTGAAAGAAAGTGAATACCTTGGGGACTCAAACTGTCAAAACAACAAACTCTCCCACCCAACCAGACAATGCCACGTCAACCCTACCCACCCACCAACCCATAACCCTTACCCAAACCCGTAACCCTACCCGTCCACAACCCAAGTTTATTTAATAAACTTGGTCAACTCCAGTCAACCCCACTTACCCTTCCCTCCTTAACATTGATTTAAAAATGTTAATCCCCTTTTCAGATTAAACCCCCACACTAATCCACCATAAACCCTAAATTTTCCTAGGTTAATTAAACCCTAAATCAAAGGGTTTTTGGCTTAAATACTCCAGATCACTAATTACCTTTGTTGACACCAAAACCCACCTCCTAAACACATCACCAACACACCCATGTGAGCAGTAGGGACCTCCCCTGCTACGTCACTTTCACCCAAAACCCTAAAACCGACAAGATTGATGGTTTGATCACTCCCCTTGGTCCCCAAGGCTCATCCAACGTCCCAAATGCATTCAAACATCACTGGCATCACATGGGACACCATTTGACCAAGATTCGTCCAAGAACAAGAAGGGCATTTTTGAGATTTCCATACATTAGGGTTTTAGTTTATCATTTTTTTATTCAGAACCTAGAATCTTCTTGTAGCCAGTATATAAGGCACCTAAGGTTTCATTTTTCAGTTTTGTTCCAGTTTTTAGCCAAAACCTTGTAATTCCTTTTTTAAGAAATAAAGTTTGGTATTTGTAAAAGACAATTGTAATTCCTTTTATGTTTTTAAAAAGTTTGTGTGTTATGTTAAGGCTATAACTGAGTTCCATTTAACTTTGGGTAAACACTTGTGTGTTTTGAGTATTTTCAAAAATTTTCAAAAGTTTTAAACTTGATTCAAATTTCAGAAAGCAAAAACCTTTGAAGTGAAAGTGGAAAAGGAGTTTGATTTGTGAGTTTGGATTAGTTTAAAACCTGTTTAGTTTTAAAGGTGATTGGATTTCAAGGTTGGATTTTCAGAAAATCAGAAAAGCATATTTTCTTTGTGTTTCCTTTTTTTTGATTTTTGCAGGTTTGATTGGTTGAGTGTTGCTGTTAAAGGGTCAGCATACACCCCAGTGTATAAGGAGGTGGTTATTCAACCACTGAGGGACTTGGATGTAAGTCCCTCAAGGTAAAATACCTTTTCATTTTTAGTGTTTCTGAAAAGATTATATGCTATGCATGATTCTTTGTGAAAAGTGTTGATTGCTGGTTTAAGCTGTTGAATTTGTGTTCTATTGTGTTAGTATGCATGTTTAGGAAGTTTGGATTCAGATTGGTGAAGTTTGAATTGGATTTGTTTTGTAAAAACGTTTTCAAAAATTTTAAAGTGGTGTTTGGAAACATGTTTTAGCAGGGCAAAAGTTTGAATTGTGATTTAAAAAACGTGTTAGAGTTGGTAAAAAAGGTTGAGAAAGGTTGTTTACTAGTTAGTAAGTAGTTTAGAAAGATTTGAAGGTAAGTTGTGTGTCAAAATAGTGAAAAGTTTAGCCAAAATCTTCTAAGCCACTTTCTGCTCACTTTTTATAAGATTTTGGTACTTGATTCTTGATTGCTTGTTAGACTTAGGGTTATTGAGAGTTTGAAACTGCTTGTGCATCATTTGGTGATTGTATATGCCAAATTTGGGCTTTTGAAGTTGAGTTTTGTGCATCTAGAAAGCTCACATAACCACCAGACCTAGCTTAAAGTTCACAGAAACTTGTTATGCTTTTGGTGTGCCTGGATTGTATGATTAGGTGCTTGTTTACTGCTTAATTTGTATTTGTATTGACTCCTTGTGCTCCAAAGAGCACAAGGGTGCCTTTGTTCATCAACAAACATCACCAAAATCATCACAGCCAAGTCCTCTTGGCCCAAAATTGCTCAAGTGTGAACTCACACTTGTTCATCAGAAGAACAGCAGACCTGGACAAGTATTTGATCATAACTTGTTGATTCTGTGTTAAAAAGTTAAGTTGGATTGTGTTTAGAAGCTATTAAGGGTCACTGTTTGAGTTTAAAAAGTAAAAAAAAAGAAAAACAATTGTAAAAAACACACCCGTAACGGGCTCGAACCCCAGACCTCTCGTAGGAGGGTTAGGAGCTCTACCGTTAATCTAGATGTGCTTTTTACGTTAACCTCTCAATTCATTAAGTATTTAACCACGTTTTGTTTTGTTCTCATTTAAATAAGCCGTGGGCTTATTGCTTATTTTCAGCTTATTTGTTAAGCTTATTAGCTCATTTTCATTTTTCCTAGGAAAGTTATATCATTTAGGATTTTTCTGTTTAAAAATTTTATTTTTCCTATTATTTAAATAATTTATAGGATTATTTTTAGTTTTATTTTTAGAAAGTCATTTAAAAATATTAAACAGTAATAAAAAATACAAAAAAATAGTTTTTAGGTTTTTATTTGTATTTTTGAGGTTTACATATAAAAAAGTTTTCAAAAACTTTAATTTTTAATTTTATTTAATTTTAGGGTTTTTAGACAACTTTAAAAATTAATATAAAATTAACTAAAAGGTTTTAGGAACTTTAGTTTACATTTTCTTCTTAGTTAGAATATTTAGGATTTTTGAGAATTTTTTAGAATTTATTTAAGAACTTTTTATTTTTTTTGAATATTTTAATATTATTTTAATCATAAAAAGTCAAAGTTTTATTTTTATTTCTTTTTCATTTTTCCTAGGTTCTTTATCATTAATTAAGACTTTTCCCATTTGTAGAATAATTTTTAGGCTTTTCAATTAATTTTTAGAATTAATTTAAGATTTAATAGTTTTTAATAGTTTTTAGGAGTTTAAAAATAGTTTAATTTGGTTTAATAATTTTTAAAAATAGTTTTTAGCTTAATTAGGTTGTCTTTGAGGTTTACAAATTATAAAATCTTGTTTAGGGCTTTTTAATATTTAAAAGTGATTTTTAGGGCTTTAATTAGCATTAAAAAGTCATTATTAAATTAATTAAAAGGTTTTGGCAAGTTTGGATCTTTTGTAAACTCTTAGAATTTTATTGTGGATTTTTAGTAATTTTTAGGAATTTTTAGGTTAAAATTTTAAATTTGGCACTTTTTTTACGTTCTACGTCGTAACTTTCTAGTAGTGTTTTCGCCTTATTTTTCTATTTTTTTTCGTCTTCGTCATTTTCTCTTCTTTTCTTCTCATTAATAATCAAAAACATAATCAATCATTCATTACACAACACACGTGCCTCCTCGAGAGAACGAACTCACCTTTAGGGTCATTTACACACGGTTTTCCTAAATCGTCGTGCTTACCCTATATTATTGCCTTGTTTTCCTAAACAAGTGTGATTTTACAACCTATCATAAATGGCGCCGCTGCCGGGGAGGCGTGTTGTGTTTTGATTGAACCATTGTTGTTTTCTATATTAGCCATATAGTAATTGTATTAATAGCACTCTATTAATACGTATTATCGATTTTCGGTTTTGTGTGAATATTATTACTATATTGTATACGTAGAACAATAAATACACAAGTACTCCAAATACGTGAGCAATCACAACCTTGATTCGGGATTTCATCACTCGATCATTGTATTCGAATCTCAAACCAAAGAAAAAGGCAAAAATAGATAAATACTTTCGTGAAGCTTAATCTTGATAATACAAACTATAAGGTGGGTATAAGGCGGTTGTATTTCACAACCTAAAGGAAAAAGGCTCTTAAGTGCTTCGCGCCGCCTCGTTTCCTCCGCTTGCTTGTGCGTATTTGATTTTGAGAGTGAATCGAGGGTTTTGCCGCCCAAAGTATTACTACATATCATATATATTTTCTTGGTTTCATATTGATTAAACCCTCTTGAACGATTTGGTGTTCCACCATCGTTCTAAAGTCATCGAAGGCGTTCACTCCACGTGATCGTTTTCATTCCTTGAGGCCTTTTTAATCAAGAGATTTGATTAGTGAGGAGATTTGTGGACTTTTTGTCTACTTAATACATTCACCAATTTCCAAAAAGGTTAATACCATCAAAAACCACAAAAAAATTGAAAAAACACAAAATACCAAAAAGAATCTTCTTTGCTCGCCTTCTTTCTGTACGTGACGTTTATGCAAACTCGCTCTAAAGCTAGACGTGCTCGTAAACGAAAAAACAAATCACTCACTCTTTCTAGTGAGGAGCCTCCTATTGACGAACCCATTGTACGAGAAAAACCTACCATGGCGAATCGAACTATGATGGAGTTACTTCAAGCACCCACCGAGGGTTATGGAGAAGCTATTGTAATTCCCGCAATCCTTGCGGAGAATTTTGAAGTGAAAACGGGTTTGTTGTCGATGATCCAAAACAACAAATTCCGTGGTGATGAGAAGGACAATCCGCACAACCATATCCGCCAATTTAATCGTCTTACCGCCACATGCAAATTCAAGGATGTCTCGAATGACTCGATTAAGATGCTGTTATTTCCGTATTCCTTAGCGGGGCCCGCTAAAATTTGGTTAGAGAAAGAGCCACCCAATTCTATATTGACGTGGAAGGATCTCGTTTCGAAATTTGTGAACCAATTTTTTCCGCCCTCTAAGACTACGCATTTGAAGAATGAGATTTCTAAATTTTCACAAGAATCAAATGAAAGTTTTTCTACGGCTTGGAGTAGGTTTAAGGAGATGTTACACGAATGTCCTCATCATGGTTTTTCCGATTTGCACCAAATCGACACGTTTTACAATGGACTTAACAATCATGAAAGAGATTATTTAAATGCCGCCGCGGGTGGTAATTTTTTGTGTAAAACGGTTGAAGAAGCTTTGGTCATAATCGAGAATAGGTCTAAGGTTTATAGCCCTCGTCACACACCGAGTGTTGCCAAAAGGGGCTCATCATCGTCTCAAAGTATCAACGCATTACATGATGAAGCAAATGAAGAAAACCGATTTTTCGATAGATTTGCAAACCTTATGTCCCATTGGAAGGCTCAAGAAGCTTCCAACACCGCTTCGGTTAAAGCGGTTTCTAAAAGTTGTTTGTCGTGTGGGGGAGCTCATGATCTTTCCGAGTGCATTACCGCGGATGGTAACACTTCGAATGCTTTTGTAGCCACGGGAACTTATAACCAAATCGGTCAAGGTTCACGTTCAAATCAAGCTCCACCCAATCAAAATGCTAATAATTATCGCAACAACAACAACCAAGGTGGAAATTACCAAGGAAACCAAAGGAATTATAACAAAGGTAATTACCAAAGTGGAAATGGGCAAATTTCAAATCAAAACCAAAACCGTGATTTTCAAAACAATGCCCAAGGTTTTCAAAACGATCACACCAAAAATCTTCAAGGAGAATTTTTGAATTATGCTAAGGCTAATGATGCTAAGTTTGACAACATGCAACGTGAAATGGTTAGCTTAAGATCCGAGTTGAAAAACGAGCTTAAAAACGAACTTGCTAATGAACTTAAAACTCATGCTAATAAAATGGAAGGAAATGTCACACGACTCCAACAAAATCAACAAAAAATGGAGCAAGGACAACATGAGATTAAGCAAGAATTGTTGAAAGCGGATGCTAGGCAATCTAAGTTTGAAGACCGTATGGCTAAAATGTTTGAAGCTATCATGTGTAAGCCCTCTTCTTCGGGTGGTCTTCCTAGTGATACCATCGTGAACCCGAAAGGAGAATTGAAGGTTATTACCACTCGTAGTGGTAAAACTTTCAAAGAACCCATTTCTCGTCCAAGTACTTCTATGGAGAAGGAAAAAGAGAAAGAACCCGAGGTTGTGGTTGAAAAGGAGCACATTGTAAGCCCACGAAGTACCGCTCAAACCACACCTACGGTTGAACCAATACCTATAATGGAACCCGAGATTCCAAGGCCGATGCCTATGCCTAAATTGCCCCAACCCACACCACCTTTACCCTACCCATCAAGACGAGACAAGGAAAAGGCACAAGAACGAAATAATTATCAATTTGAACTTTTTATGAAAATGTTTCGTGACTTGCATTTTAATATAAGTTTTGCCGACGCCTTAATCATGATGCCTCGATTTTCCGCGAACTTCAAAAGTATGTTGAGTAACAAAGAGAAATTGCAAAAATCGTCTATTGTTCTTCGGTTTTTCGAAGCCGCATACCTCAAAAAGTCGGTGATCCTGGAAAGTTTTTAATCCCATGTGCTATCCAAGACATGGAAGAATGCTACGCCTTGGCCGATCTTGGTGCTAGTATTAATTTGATGCCTCTTGAGATTTTTAAATCGCTCAATCTTCCAAATCTCACTCCTTCAAGAATGTCAATCGAAATGGCCGATCATTCTACGATTCTAGCTTGTGGAGTTGCCGAGGACGTCTTTGTGAAAGTTGGGAAATTCTATTATCCCGTGGACTTCATTGTTGTTGATATTCCCATCGATCCTAAAGTTCCGTTAATTTTAGGTCGATCTTTTTTGGATACCTCGAGAGCACTTATCGATGTGCATGCAAGAAAAATCACGCTTCGTTTCAATGAGGAAGAACTCGTCATTAATGCAACCCAAAACTCCACGCTTTCTCATGTTTATTCTATCACATCTTTGTACAATGTCGATTCCACCAAAAACATTTGTCAAAAGATTTCAAATAGAGTTTTAGGAGTTGATAAAAATGAAGTTCCGTCCCCTCCGCCGATGGAGGTTAAGAGTGTTAAGCCTATGATTCCGATCTCGAGTGAATCTCCGGATGATGAATACGTTGATCCCGATGGGGAGGTTTTCTTTGTTGACAAAAGATTTGAAAACTTGCCACCACCTAAACCAAAAGGCTTTCAAAATGTGAGAATTTTTAGTGTGACTAACATTGTTTTAGATACACCAAATATTTTTGACATAATCAAATCGGGTTTTCACAAGGAGAGTGTTAAAGATGAAAAAGGAAAAGATTTTGAATCTAATTTAAAAGATTTTTCTACAATTCTAACTCCGTCATCACCGCGTTTATTGAGTACTACAAGCTCGTCTTCTCCTTTTGACGATGCTTTGTGTGGACCTAGTGTGGGGGAAGCCCCTTATGTTTCCTTCCCTTTCTCCACCGAGGACGAGATATTTGATCCTGGAATTGCTTATATAGGGAAATCTCGGTCTTCCACCGATGCAATAAATGGAAAATCTTTTCATTTGATTGGTGCGAGTCTACCTCGAGTAGCTCAATGTTATGACTTACCCATTGTCCCACCCTTCTATTTCTTCTCTCCTATTTTCTTCTATCCCATTGGGATTTATGTTGGAGTTGTGTTGTCTCGTCTTTCATCCGAAAACGAGGAAGCTATCTTTGACCCCGGTATACGTTTATCGGATTTTTAAAGTACTCCACGTACTTTTGGGCCTTGTTTATCATGTAAGCCCCACCAAAAATTGACCATACCATGATTATCCCTAAATGATCACATTTATGGGGATTCGAGTCGAGCTTTTGACTCGGTTATCAAAAACAAGGTGCCTCGTGGGGGAGACCCATGCTTATCCATGTACATATTATCGCTTTCTAATTAGTGTAATGTGAGGGGATTTGTGCCCTTCCAACCTTTTGTTCCGTGGTTGCTTGTGAATTGTGTCTTTTAGATCATCATCTTCACGATTGGAGCCTCTCGTGTTCGTTTCATGGGAGCACTTGATCGTTTGCTTTGGAGGCCATTCCCAATATCCATATGATATATCCTTTTATGTTCTAACCTTAGGTTTATAGCACACTTCATAAACGGCTATTACTTATTGGTTACACCCTTTCCATGCTAGATTAGGCATTTGACTACGTCTCTAGTATGGGGGTGTTTGCACCCCTAGACTCGAAACATTGAGGACAATGTTTAACTTTAGTATGGGGGGGTGAATAGATACTTGCCTTGCCAAACCTTCACGCTTTCCAAAGTTTATCGTTTTGTTTATCGTTTTGTTGCAAATAAGGCTAAAAATGGCCAAATTTTAAAATTTTTCTTATGTTTTATAAGTGTTTGAAGACACGAATGTAGATTTTCCGATGGCGAGAATAAGAGTAATTTTTGACTCGACCATGCGTGTTGAGCACTTAGCTTTGGTTCCTTAACTACACATTAGGCTAAGCCTCTTAAATGAGGACGAGAAATGATAGAGTTAATTATAAGTTACTATGCTAAACGTAGAGTACTCGTATTCTTTCAAAAACTCATGTGTTCTCGTTGTTTGCTTATTCTCCCTTCACATGTAAATATTTTTTGCTTAATAAATATTGACTTAGCGGTTTGATTGGGATTGTTGGGTTTCTAGTCTTTTCTAGTAGCTTCCGTGTAATTAAATTGGGAAGACATTAAGGTATCGCCAGCGTCACGGTTTTGAAGTATTGGCACCCTAATAATCGAAAGCTTCACCCAATAATAAGATTTCAAGTGCTCACCTAATCAAGCAAACAATTTGAAGCCCCACAAGGCCTAAAATCTATGCAAAATTGAAAGTGAATCAAGCCTTAATCTTCGAAGCTTTAAAGATCCAAAATTCGCTTTAGCGTGAGGATATACGTCTTTGGCTAATAAAACCACCGATGAGGCGGATAATAAAAGGCAAGGCAAGACCGAAGTCATAATAAAAGCTTCATGGCGAAGTTGAATAAAAGATGGAGGTAAACCAAAGATAATAAGGTCCTTCCGTTAGGGGGCGTATAAAAGTCTTGGTAATAAGTCTCATGTTCAAAACCGTTATAAAACCGTGTTTATCGATTCTTCTTGTCAACTTAATTTTTTAACATCGTCGTCTATTAGGAGGGGTTATTGATTTCATGGTCTTAGTTACACCGTTAGGACTCTATTTTTAGACCTAAATCTCTATTATCGCATAAGTCAACAATGTATCCTCGTGATCATTAAGACAAAATAAAATATAAGAGATACAACTTAGGAATAATGGGAGAATAAGTACGTGATTAGGGCATATGAGTAGTGTTAGCATTACTAACTTATAATGACAATGATCTCGTTGCACGCTTGGCATGGAATTAAGGTGAAAATCGAGGACGACGAAATTATTTCTAACGAAGCATTCACGTGTTCTTATTCTATGAGCCTAAACGTCCCATTTTGCGATGAAAATCATACATTATGTCTAAAACGTAAGTAGTAGTAATAGTGTAGTATAGCTAGTTATCATTTGAATAAAAGTGAATAAAATTAAATTTTGGAGATGCTTTGATACTTTATTCTAGCATTGCGTGAGGGCACGGCAATGGTTTAGTATGGGGGAGTGATGAGACTGCTTTTATACATGGTCTCATCGTCCAAAACGGCCTTAAAATGCATAAAATATCATAAAATAGACCAAATATATGCTCGTGTTTGTTACTTGTGTATTTTTAGGTACGGATATTGAGGAATTGGCAAAAGATCACAAGAATCAATCAAAAACGAACACGGGAAACGAAGTCGCACAATGAACCGGGCCCAAGTTTGGAATTTTGCAAAATGACCCTTGAAGAATTGAAGATTGGCAAAAATGGCCCCTCATCTTTGAAGAACTTGTCACATTTGACCCTCAAAATATCAAATGTACAAGTATGGTCCTTATTATTTGAAGATATTACAAGATCAGTCCATCAAGTTTGAAGATTATACAAAAGAAACCCTTTGGAAAAGGGTTTGGAAAGTTTTGTGCCACTTTTGACAAGTTGTCAAAAGTTGACAAGGCATAATTGGGCGCTGACAGCATTTAAAAACAAAGTGAAAGAAAGTGAATACCTTGGGGACTCAAACTGTCAAAACAACAAACTCTCCCACCCAACCAGACAATGCCACGTCAACCCTACCCACCCACCAACCCATAACCCTTACCCAAACCCGTAACCCTACCCGTCCACAACCCAAGTTTATTTAATAAACTTGGTCAACTCCAGTCAACCCCACTTACCCTTCCCTCCTTAACATTGATTTAAAAATGTTAATCCCCTTTTCAGATTAAACCCCCACACTAATCCACCATAAACCCTAAATTTTCCCAGGTTAATTAAACCCTAAATCAAAGGGTTTTTGGCTTAAATACTCCAGATCACTAATTACCTTTGTTGACACCAAAACCCACCTCCTAAACACATCACCAACACACCCATGTGAGCAGTAGGGACCTCCCCTGCTGCGTCACTTTCACCCAAAACCCTAAAACCGACAAGATTGATGGTTTGATCACTCCCCTTGGTCCCCAAGGCTCATCCAACGTCCCAAATGCATTCAAACATCACTGGCATCACATGGGACACCATTTGACCAAGATTCGTCCAAGAACAAGAAGGGCATTTTTGAGATTTCCATACATTAGGGTTTTAGTTTATCATTTTTTTATTCAGAACCTAGAATCTTCTTGTAGCCAGTATATAAGGCACCTAAGGTTTCATTTTTCAGTTTTGTTCCAGTTTTTAGCCAAAACCTTGTAATTCCTTTTTTAAGAAATAATGTTTGGTATTTGTAAAAGACAATTGTAATTCCTTTTATGTTTTTAAAAAGTTTGTGTGTTGTGTTAAGGCTATAACTGAGTTCCATTTAACTTTGGGTAAACACTTGTGTGTTTTGAGTATTTTCAAAAATTTTCAAAAGTTTTAAACTTGATTCAAATTTCAGAAAGCAAAAACCTTTGAAGTGAAAGTGGAAAAGGAGTTTGATTTGTGAGTTTGGATTAGTTTAAAAACTGTTTAGTTTTAAAGGTGATTGGATTTCAAGGTTGGATTTTCAGAAAATCAGAAAAGCATATTTTCTTTGTGTTTCCTTTTTTTTTTATTTTTGCAGGTTTGATTGGTTGAGTGTTGCTGTTAAAGGGTCAGCATACACCCCAGTGTATAAGGAGGTGGTTATTCAACCACTGAGGGACTTGGATGTAAGTCCCTCAAGGTAAAATACCTTTTCATTTTTAGTGTTTCTGAAAAGATTATATGCTATGCATGATTCTTTGTGAAAAGTGTTGATTGCTGGTTTAAGCTGTTGAATTTGTGTTCTATTGTGTTAGTATGCATGTTTAGGAAGTTTGGATTCAGATTGGTGAAGTTTGAATTGGATTTGTTTTGTAAAAACGTTTTCAAAAATTTTAAAGTGGTGTTTGGAAACATGTTTTAGCAGGGCAAAAGTTTGAATTGTGATTTAAAAAACGTGTTAGAGTTGGTAAAAAAGGTTGAGAAAGGTTGTTTACTAGTTAGTAAGTAGTTTAGAAAGATTTGAAGGTAAGTTGTGTGTCAAAATAGTGAAAAGTTTAGCCAAAATCTTCTAAGCCACTTTCTGCTCACTTTTTATAAGATTTTGGTACTTGATTCTTGATTGCTTGTTAGACTTAGGGTTATTGAGAGTTTGAAACTGCTTGTGCATCATTTGGTGATTGTATATGCCAAATTTGGGCTTTTGAAGTTGAGTTTTGTGCATCTAGAAAGCTCACATAACCACCAGACCTAGCTTAAAGTTCACAGAAACTTGTTATGCTTTTGGTGTGTCTGGATTGTATGATTAGGTGCTTGTTTACTGCTTAATTTGTATTTGTATTGACTCCTTGTGCTCCAAAGAGCACAAGGGTGCCTTTGTTCATCAACAAACATCACCAAAATCATCACAGCCAAGTCCTCTTGGCCCAAAATTGCTCAAGTGTGAACTCACACTTGTTCATCAGAAGAACAGCAGACCTGGACAAGTATTTGATCATAACTTGTTGATTCTGTGTTAAAAAGTTAAGTTGGATTGTGTTTAGAAGCTATTAAGGGTCACTGTTTGAGTTTAAAAAGTAAAAAAAGAAGAAAAACAATTGTAAAAAACACACCCGTAACGGGCTCGAACCCCAGACCTCTCGTAGGAGGGTTAGGAGCTCTACCGTTAATCTAGATGTGCTTTTTACGTTAACCTCTCAATTCATTAAGTATTTAACCACGTTTTGTTTTGTTCTCATTTAAATAAGCCGTGGGCTTATTGCTTATTTTCAGCTTATTTGTTAAGCTTATTAGCTCATTTTCATTTTTCCTAGGAAAGTTATATCATTTAGGATTTTTCTGTTTAAAAATTTTATTTTTCCTATTATTTAAATAATTTCTAGGATTATTTTTAGTTTTATTTTTAGAAAGTCATTTAAAAATATTAAACAGTAATAAAAAAATACAAAAAAATAGTTTTTAGGTTTTTATTTGTATTTTTGAGGTTTACATATAAAAAAGTTTCAAAAACTTTAATTTTTAATTTTATTTAATTTTAGGGTTTTTAGACAACTTTAAAAATTAATATAAAATTAACTAAAAGGTTTTAGGAACTTTAATTTACATTTTCTTCTTAGTTAGAATATTTAGGATTTTTGAGAATTTTTTAGAATTTATTTAAGAACTTTTTATTTTTTTTGAATATTTTAATATAATTTTTATCATAAAAAGTCAAAGTTTTATTTTTATTTCTTTTTCATTTTTCCTAGGTTCTTTATCATTAATTAAGACTTTTCCCATTTGTAGAATAATTTTTAGGCTTTTCAATTAATTTTTAGAATTAATTTAAGATTTAATAGTTTTTAATAGTTTTTAGGAGTTTAAAAATAGTTTAATTTGGTTTAATAATTTTTAAAAATAGTTTTTAGCTTAATTAGGTTGTCTTTGAGGTTTACAAATTATAAAATCTTGTTTAGGGCTTTTTAATATTTAAAAGTGATTTTTAGGGCTTTAATTAGCATTAAAAAGTCATTATTAAATTAATTAAAAGGTTTTGGCAAGTTTGGATCTTTTGTAAACTCTTAGAATTTTATTGTGGATTTTTAGTAATTTTTAGGAATTTTTAGGTTAAAATTTTAAATTTTGCACTTTTTTTACGTTCTACGTCGTAACTTTCTAGTAGTGTTTTCGCCTTATTTTTCTATTTTTTTTCGTCTTCGTCATTTTCTCTTCTTTTCTTCTCATTAATAATCAAAAACATAATCAATCATTCATTACACAACACACGTGCCTCCTCGAGAGAACGAACTCACCTTTAGGGTCATTTACACACGGTTTTCCTAAATCGTCGTGCTTACCCTATATTATTGCCTTGTTTTCCTAAACAAGTGTGATTTTACAACCTATCAGTCTTCTTGAACCGTTAGATATTCCAGAGTGGAAGTGGGACAAGATCACCATGGATTTTGTTACCGGTCTTCCGCACACAAAGAGGAAGCACGATGCGATTTAGGTTATCGTTGATCGACTTACCAAATCAGCTCATTTCTTACCGATCCGTAAGGAAGATTCAGTCAGTAAATTCGCTGATTCTTATAGGAGGGAGATCATGAGACTCCATGGTGCTCCATCCAGCATCATCTCAGACAGAGATCCTCGCATCACTTCGCGATTTTGGAGAAGTCTGCAGAAAGCTTGGGGTACAAAACTTAAGCTTAGCAAGGCTTTTCATCCAGAAACAGACGGGCAGTCGGATCGAACGATTCAAACATTAGAAGACATGTTAAGGTCATGTGCGTAGGAACGGACGGGTGATTGGGACGATTATATCTGTTTGGTAGAGTTTGCATACAACAACAGTTGGCACGCAAGTATCAAGTGTGCTCCTTTCGAGATGTATGGCAAAAAGTGTCGCGCCCCAATTTGATGGGATCAGGTTGGTGAGCGAACACTTGAAGGACCAGAAATGATAGAGTTGACTAATGACAAGGTTGCAGTAGCAAAGCAGAAACTACAAGAACCACGGTCACGCTAGAAGAGTTATGCAGACAAGCATCGTAGGGACTTACATTTTAACGTAGGAGATCACGTTTTCCTTAAGGTTTCGCCGGCACGTGGTGTTAGACGTTTTGGAGCCAAAGGGAAGCTCAGTCCTCGATTCATCGGACTGTTTGATGTCACTGAGCGAGTCGGTGAAGAATCTTATCGTTTAGCGTTACCTCTGCAGCTTTCTCACGTTCACGATGTTTTCCATGTGTCCTTACTCAGAGGGTACAAGTATCATCCCCTTCACATGGTTCAGTATCCATTGGAACGGATTCGTGAAGATCTCACTTTCATAGAAAAACCCGAACGAGTTCTTGACAGACAAGAACGAGTCATGAGAAGGAAGAAGATTCCATTCGTCAAAATCTATTGGAGGGATCATACCGATCGGGAAGACACTTGGGAAACAGAGGAGTCTATCCGGGCTTCTTACCCTCATTTCATATTTTGAATTCGGGTATGTTCTTGTTTTCCAGTTACATTATCTATAATTCGGGGACGAATTATCCTTTTTAGGGGGAAGAATTTTAAAACCCGCATGCTTTTACCATGAATAGTACCCTTATGATCGTACGTACATGATGAGAACTTTCATTTTATAGCACGTTTACGTTTGACGAACAAGATTTATAAGTATTACGTACATGTTATAACACGATAAGTATTTAATACGTATTAAGACACGATAATTATTTCAATAATAATTATAATCACGAACATACGAACATGAAATCATGACCGTAAATAATCACGAGCTTAATATTATGTATTTACGTATATTTATTACGATTATGAATAAATATATTACGACACGAACGATAACTAAATAAATCACGTAAAACACGACACGAGAACACGTACAATATTTAGACACGAAAAACAATGGGTTACCCCTTGTGGGCCCCTCTTAACCACGGCTAGAACACAAGAAAGGGCCAAGCCCATTTGATTTTTACTAAATAAGAAAATAAAGGGAAACATATTTTTCATATCACAGGAAAAATTAGAAAACAAGAAAAACCTAATCTCTCTTTTGCTCTCTCTTGGCCGCCGGGTAGAACGCACACAAAGGGTGTGTTTGTTGATTTTTGGTGATTGATTTCTTGCAAGATTGTTAGTGTTATCGTTTTTCATTGTTTCACGTAATCGGTAAATCCTTAAACCCCTTTTTCTGTATGTTTTTATTTAATTGAACACATGAAATCATAAGTGATATAAAAAAAAGAAATCATCATGTAAATAAATCATGGGGGTAAATTAATTATGGTGTTTTAGGGGTGTTTGTTCGGCCGACGCAAGGAACCGAGACCCCATGGTCTCGGCTTGCTTTGTTGCGCGTCAACCGAGACCCCATGGTCTCAGTGTAGTGTTGTTGTGCCTCGGCCGCAAGAACAAGGGAACCCCCGACCTTGTCGGGGGGTGTTGTGGTGTTTGGTTGGGTCTCGGCTGAAAAACAAAACAAACACCACCAGCTTAAGCCAATGGCTAATTATAGAAAGCAGGGGGGACCATGGCTGCGACAGCAGGGGGAACATCGGCTAGCCGGTGGGAACTTTTGCTAGCCGGCGGCTAGCTAAGACCAAGGAAACCACCGGCGTAAGCCGGTGGCTGTTTTACACAAACAGTGGCAACCGGCTAAACCGGTTAGCCATTGTTAAGGGTGCGTTTGTTGACCGGTTCACGGGTCCGGTTCACAGGGTTCACGAATACGATTCATGGCACGTTTAATAAATAAAACACGGGTTTCGGTGACGACATTATTTTACAAGGTTAATTATTTTTACGAGTTTATTATTACAAGATTAAATTAAATTAATTAAATCATGTACATAATAAATTTAATTTAGACATGACTTAGGTTATTAATATTATTAATAATACATGGATTTTAACCTAAGTAATTATCATTTTATTTAGACTATATAATTAATTAATTATTAAAATCATGACTTATAGTTAATTAATTTCCATGAATTAGGTTATATTAATATATAAATTAATACATGTTTAGCCTAAGTATTTTTACTTTTATTTAATTAAATCATGATATATTTAATTAAATACTTTAACCTATAGTTTATTTAATTCACATGTAATAATTAATAAACTATACTATATATCACATGACTTAGAATATAAATCAGTAACACTTAAGCTTATATTGTTAGCTTAACAATCCAGCTTATTCTATTTATGGAAACTTTCTATGTTTAGAAACTTATTTAATTAAGGCAGCTAATCTAATTATGGAAACTTTCTATTTTTAGAAACATATCTATTTTAAGCAGTAAATCTATTTTTTGAAACTTTCCATTTTTTGAAACTTTTTATTTTTTGGAAACTTTCTATTTTAGGAAACCTACTATTTTTAGAAAGTTACTTATTATTACACAACAACTATAATAATACAAGAAATACAAGTAATACTTAAACAGAATAGACAGAATACAAGATAAACACAGCATAACGTTAAAATCAGTAAAACATGACATGAACATATAAAACAAGCTAAGACGTGATATAAAATCCGTTACATAGTTAGTGATCAGATACTCATACACGTATATTATTATGTAGCGTTAGTGATATCGAAGTAGGACTCTCTTCCGTTCGTCTTCTTCGTTCACTGGACACAAGGTACGGATTTTCCGTCCTTTCAGTATGGACATTCTTCCTTATTAGGATTTGCCGTATGCAGCCAACTGTTTTCCCAGTATATGTTTTATATGTTATGAATTGCTTATGTTTAATTAGATATCTAAAGCCATATACATACGTGACCAGTTTCACCTGGTTATGGAGGTACCATAACCATAACACTAGAGGCACCAGTGTTATGACTCCACCACGACGGAGTGATAGCTCGTAGCATCCTTTCAGATTTTGGCCATATTATTATTATTATCATGTGGGGCGTATGGGTGCATCCTAGTTTACATGTTTTCAGCAGATTATTCAGGTGAATTTTGTGTGTGCCTTGCATCCTTCACAAGGAGCTGATCCCTCCTACCCAAACAGTATATTAATTAGAGGCAGCCCCTATAATTGCATGACAAGGTCACCCCTCCAAGTATTCATGCACGTTGATATTTGATGACCTATATTGGCTAATGGTAAACATGATAAATAGTTTTTATAAGATAAACAAAAGGCGTTTCAAACTATAAAACCAGTTTTACTAAGATATACCAGGTTATCCAGGACTTAGTCTTTTTCGTTGCTTCATGCTTATATGCTTATATTATTCATGCTTTATTTGTATATCCGTGCATTGAGCGTTATGCTCAGCCGTTTTTCCTTTCATGTTCCCAAAAAGGCAGGTACACAGGGACGCTTGTAGACATTAAGCGTACGTGCATATGGATTGGAAGCTTCCTAGCCTTCATTAGTTTATGCATTTCTTCATAGTTATGATACTCGTTTCTATGGACATTGTTTAGTCCTTCTCATTTACAGTACTTATGTTTGTGTGTGATGAGTTCTACTTTTGGAGTACCGATGTTTGTTTCCGGTATTTTCCTTTATGGTCATGTGATGTTTTATACATTTATCCTTGTATGCTTTGATGACACGCCATAATCACGCGTGACATTCCATTTATCAAAATGAGGAGTTACAAGAGGTCAGGGCAAAGATTGTAGTTGCATTATCAATAACTTCTTGCCCTTTTAGTTGAAGTGTATCTTTTAATTCAGCTAAAACCATGTTTTTGTCTATGAGCTGAATATTTAAGTCAGAGATTTCCTCACACTTTTGGTTCAGTTTATCAACAAGTGACTTTTGTTGTGCCGCATTAAAAGCGAAGCGTTTTTCTAGTGAACCATAAATATGTGAGAAACCCTGTTGTACTCGTTCATGCTCTCCTTGCATAGAATTGATTCTATTTTCTAAGGCATGGTTTTTATTCTCTGCAGCCTTTAGTTCCACTTTCTCTACTAATGAATCTCTCTTTAGTCTCATGATTTCTTCCTCTAATGCCTGAACCACCTGAATCATCTAGTCACTTGTCTCAATGTTGTTTTCACCATCAGTTGTTTTGGAAAGAGTTTCATTTTTTGATTGTTGTTCAGTTTCAAGAGATATACAATGTTGTTGAAGCTCGTCAAAACGTTTTGAAAGTGAGTTATAAGAATCTTGAAGCTTTAAAAACTCAGCGTTATTTTTGTGACAAGAATTATTATCTACTTTATTCACAGGCTCAACAATATTCATAGAGAGATCATGCACATCATCACATTTATTCAAAACAGATGTAATCTCAATAGCAGAGTTAATACTCACAACTTGCATCACATCGAGAGACACCACTTGTTCCAAGAATTGGTGATATTCGGACAAAATCTTTTCTTTCACAATTAAATGTTGCTCATAAGCATCATCCATTTCATGGAAAACTTTTTGAACTTCAACCATTTCGAAATTTAGATTATCTCCGAGATCTAGAAAACCCTCTTTAAGATTTTCTACAAACGGAACGATCTCTTTCTCAAACACCGATTTCATGTGTTCGAAAGCCCATCCTCCGGCAATTTGAGCCGTTGGAGTCTTACATTCCTTAATGACCTTGTCAAAACCGGTAAAGTATCGTCTAATCTCATTCAAGCTTTCCAATACTGTACTTACCGGTGGAAGACCCTTTGGAATTTCCTTGGATTCATTCAGGTTGACAAGTGAAGGAAATATACTAGGGTTTTCTCTATTAGACATGTAAGTTGGTGTATGGATAAATTCCCTTTGTATATTAAAGCGATTTCTAAAATCCGTTTTTGCATTCTCTTGATTAAGTTTATCATAATCAAACTTAGGATATTCGAAAAGCATTTTTGACTGATTCTCGTCAACTAGTAATATATACTCGGAATCAACCGAATTACCAATTGGATCTAAGACAAAACCTAATTTTGTTGCATCATAAAGTTGCGGGTTGTGGTTAAGAGCTTTCTTTGCATAACCCGGGTTAGGTGGCAGGTCTGTTAGACGCGATAGAGTAAATTCATTAAAAGATGAATGAAACAAATGTACTAAATGTGAAGCGGAGTATTGTTTTAAAAGAAAATTTTCAGTCTTTTTAATTTTCTCAGAAGCCTTAATTTCCGTTTCAACCCTTTTAGACTCGAGAATTTTGAAATCCGTTTGTAGTTTTTGAAAATTAGTAACGACTAACTCTTTTTTAGTTCTTTTGAAAGATTTGCTCTTAAGTATTCAATCTCTATCAGGTTATCCATTTGGAATTTCCTAAACTTATCAAACTCTAGATTAGTTAAGGTATTGGTCGATTGAGTTAATTCTAAGGTTTGAATCTTTTCCTTATATAAAGCAAGCTCGGCAGATAAGGTCTGATTCACACTTAGGGTTTCAAGGACCGCAGTATTCACTTGGACCAGAATAGATGCTGAAACCATGACCAAATCTGGTTGAGCAGGAGAATTCGTATTCGTAATAGCTCCCTGTTGTGTTTCGCTCAAAGTATGGGGACTCACATTGATATTGCTATCATTGTTTGTCTCCTCGTTTGGATTACTAACCACCAGAGGCTCTTCTGGATACTAAGACTCTTTCCCAGTTTGATAAGGTACAATAGTAGTATCGTTGGTAGTACTTGGTACCTTAGAGATTTAATCAGACCCATAGAGCGAGAGATTTGCCATAAGAGCTGCCTTGGCGGTGTTATAGTCATCACAGTCTGAATCATATCCATCAAGATCATCGCATTAATATGCTGCATTTTTAGTGAAAGCTGCTGTGAGTCCTTCAGTGTCCGCAACTCTTGGATCTGCTAGAAATGATAACTCCTCTTCATCTAGCTCACGACCATTTGCTTGAGCTTTTACCAACATGACCTTCTCCTCAAACCATGAAGCATCCCTTCTCCTTTTGGGTTGCTTACACTCCCTAGCCATGTGTCCTTCCCATTTGCAGTTGTAGCAGATAATCATCTTCACTTTTCCAGTGGTGTTTCCTCTTGGAGCAGTGTTAAATAGGCGTGCACCGGTTATTGACGAACTTGGTCTCCCCTGAAGTGGTTGCACCGTAACTCTACTGTAAAACACCAATTGGATAAGTGGACCGTTACGTGTATTTATGGCGTGTCATCAAAGTTTAAGGTAAATGTTTTAAAACATTAACTGACCATAAAGGAGATACCAGAATCAAACATCGGTAATCCAAACATAAGCTCAAAACATGAAAAGTAAAATATTGAAGGAAGGGACTAAATAATATCCAAATAAGCAGAATAATGTAAGAAGTGCATAAAGTAAGAAGTTAGGATAGCTTTCATCCAAATGCACATGCTCTCAGAATCCTAAGAGCGTCCTGGTGTACCTTCCATTAGAACATGAAAGGAAACTACGGCTGAGCATAATGCCCAGTAAACGAATAGAAAGCATGATAATAGATACTAAAATGAAGCAGATGATAATATACTGAAAATGTAAGACTAATAAGTAAAGTTGCAGGGGAAATCTGTGTACAATCTGAAAAGTCTGATTTATACATAATAAAGCTGGACCATTATCTATTAAATCTAAAAACATGCATTTACAGTATTTTAATTGCCAAGAGCTTATATAGGTCATGTGCTGTAACAACTGCTGCATGAATAAATTGAGGGGTGACCTCATCATGCTGTAGAGGGGTGACCTCTTAAATAATATGTTGGGTGGAGGGATCAACTCCAATGTGAAGGGTGTAGAGCACACACCACATTCACCCGATAACTGTAAATTGATAGCCTAGGATGCACCCATACGCCGCGCTGATAATACTGATAAAATGGCCAAGCTGAAATAAATGGGACATTGCGAGAAATCACTCCCTCGTAGAGGAGTCATGACACCGGTGCCTCGAGTGTCATGGTTACGGTACCTCAGTAACTAGTACATAAGTTGGTCATGCTTGTATATAAAGCTCAGGCAATTTATTTAATTATTAAAATGATTATTGATAAGCTTTAAACATGTACCAGGGAAAACATTTGGCTGCAGACGGGGAAATCCTAATCATGCATAGAAGGAAGTCCTTACTGAAGGACGGAAAATCCGTACCTCGTGTCCAGTAATGAAATAAGAATGAAAGCTGAAGGATCTACTCTGACTTCACGGTTACTACATAAATAAGGGACGCGAAATGAGTTGTCTTATATCGGTTAATTTTTACTGATCTTAACTGTTCTCAGTTTGATTTATTTATACCTGTATTACTGTTGGTATATAATCTGATAAGTTCTGACTGTTCGTTAATATTACTGATTAATGTAATCTCCTGTACTATGATTAGTATATTTTACTGTATTCTGATTAATGTATGACTTGTATTCTTATAAAATTGTACTGTTATAAATAACCTACTAAAATAGAAAGTTTCCTGAAATAGAATGTCTCTTAAAACAAACGTTTCAAGAAATGGTTTCATAAATAAACAAATCATTTAATTGAAATCAAGTATTTAAATAATAACTAATATATCATGATTAATTTAATAAAAGTTTAATTAAATTAAAATAAATGCTTTATACTTGATTATTTATTAAAACTATTTAATTAAAACATAATTTTATAATCGTTTAAAAAGTCCGCGTCTTGTCTCGGGTTAGCCCAAAACCGAGCCTACAATAGCCCTTGGTTGTGGTTTCCCCTGTTGCTGACAACTAACAGTAGCCACCGACCTTGTGTCGGTTGCCACTGTTGGCTAAAGGAACCCCACGGTTCCCACTGTTTTCATAAAGTTCCCACCTTTTTCATATAGTTCCCACTGTTTTTGCTTCTGTGTTAAAATTCCCACTGCCATTGTTTGGTTCTCACTGTTTTATATTTTCTGTTTACAAACCCAAACACCCCCTTATTGCCTGATAATCCCAAACACTCCCTGATTGTGTCATTTTCCCCCGCTATTTTTATTAAGCAAACACACCTGGTGGGTATATGTTGTTTCCGATATAACATGAAACCAAACCGCCCCTTGTGGGTGACAGCTGGTCCAAACAACAACCACACTAAGACCATAGTGGTCTCGGTTTTCGTGCAGCCGAGCAACCCGACCACCAAACTGATTTTTTTGTTTTAATCAAACCAAAACTTGTGTGTTCTTGATGGTGATGTTATATGATCTGATCCATAAAGAAAAGAGGGAAAATAACGAATTACCATTTTCGTGATATAAGCTGGATGGTGAATACACATCAATGTAATGAGCAAGAAAAATACACCGTGATTTCTCCTTTGGTTTACTCCAGCCGTCGGCCACCATATCACTCTAACCCTAATTTGTTTTTTTTTCGTATGCTACTGATTTGACAAAAGGGAGGGTATACCCAGTTTTTTTTCTTTTGGTATTGGGCTGGGATCCAAGCCCACCTGCTCTTTCTTCCTTGCTTTAAACGCGACCCAAAACGTACGTATACTTATGTTTTGATCTTTCGCTTCGTTTCGTTTTTAAGAGTTTAATTTGCGTTTTCGTGTTTTTAAAATCCCGCAATGTATTTATTTATTTTAATGAAATAAAAATGTACGTCATACTGAATAATAATTTTTTGAATAATTTTCTGAATAATTAACTACGTAACATTTTTAATAAAACTGAGACTGCGTGAAATTTATATTAATCCTCGTGGTATATTCTGATATGGATTTTTTATTTTTTGAATAATTAATATTCGCGTAATATCTAAATTTATACTGTTATTTTATTATCTGAATAATAGTTACGTAACGTTTAAATTAAAGCTGTGATTGTTCGTAATTAATGTTCGTGGATTTTTAAAGCGGGTTTTACAATTCTTCCCCTCTAAAAAAAATAATTCTTCCTCGAATTAAGGTACGATAATGCTACGGTTTACAATTCTCCCTCTCTAAATAGAAATTTCGTCCTCGAAGTAAGAATGCGATTATGTCGTGGTTTTACAATTCTTCCCTTCTAAAAGGAGAAATTTGTCCTCGAATTAATGGTAATAAGCTGGTGAAGTTATAAAATCTGAAAGGACATATATGCTGAAAGAGCGTGAAGGCTAAAAAGACATATAAACTGAAAGACCATTTGTCCTTGATTTAGAACATACTGCTGCTGAAAGGTATAACGTGACATGACTGGAGTGAGCATGGAACGTGACATGGCTGAAGAGGACATGGAACGAAACATGACTGAAAGAACTTAACTTAATCTATTGAAAGAAAAGGATGAGAGGTCCGGATGGACTCCTCTGTTTTGAGTTGCCTCCCGCTCGAAACGACTCCTTCAAAGGTCTAAACACAATGAAAATCTTGGTCCTGATGACCCTGTCCTGACGATGCTGAATAATTTTTGGTTCCATACTTAAGATGGATTTCCTGGATCTGATAGAATGAATAAGCTATATCATGTAGGATACATGAAATGGTACGTATAAATATCCTGAAGGATGACATTTATATATCTGAGCAAGCTGCTGAAAATATATAGGGACGAAATACGTGAACAATTATGAACGTGCTACGTGAGCAATTGTGAATGTGGTTCACGATTATATGAGGAATGCTGGGCATGGAATATATTGTGCACGATGATACATGAAACATACCGTGAACGTGATGCTAGGACATATCATGAACATATGTTGACTGAGGAAAGAATGCCACACGATATGGCCTGAGACGTTAAACGTCTGCCTGGGTATGGAGAAGCTCTGCTAACTTGAGTCTGGTTACTTAAGCTTTCTGTAACTAAATTCGGTAACAAGTTGTGAAACATGTATCGCGAGATGGAACATGAACCTGAATGTGAACAATGTCATGAATGCGGGTATGAACTTACGTCATGAGGTAGCACAAGCATGGACTAAAACAACATCATAATGTGAACAAGAGATGTAAACGTGAACATGAATGTGAGCGTGATTCGCGAACGTGAAAGTTCAATCTGACCTGATTGTTGATGGGATACCGTGAAATCATACGATCTATTGCTTAATTTCCTGCAGATCTGCTACTGTGTAATCATTTCGGATGAAAGAAAACGTGTAGGCTGGGTGAACTGGTTGACAGTGACTTAGATAGTATCATACTTCTTCTGAGTCTGTGGAAATCTGATAACAACTATTTGGGAAATTTGTCTCATTTCGGGTCAGGAATTTCTTATGGTTGTAATAACTCACTAGTATGTCGGTGTTCTATCTTGAACCTACGGTATGTCATGCATCTAGATATGAACATAGTTGCATCAATTGTGTTATACTGCTTCTACAAAAATTATGTCTGGGATTGTGGGACATTTTGGTGGAATCTGGGTGTGTAGTCAAGAAAGGATTATGAGTCTCAGTAAATTAGATCTCTCCTAGCGTAGGATCTTATGGAATACAAGATTTTAGTGTAGGTCCTCTCCTTTTTGCGAATGCTTAGCCATGGAAAGCTAAATGTGATAACTATCAGCAATTTCTCCGGTAGCAGTCAACTGAGTTCTAGAAGTTTTGTACTTTAGTCACAGGCGTCGATCTTGACCATCTGGTGATGGCCTTCATCTTCGTAGGACTGTCTGAAATTTCTTTCTATTGAAATAGGGTGGCTCAGAATTGCTATCTTGTACATCTGGAATTCACGCCAGGAAAGCTGCGTATATAATTTTATGCTATCGGAGAATCTGCATGATCATGAAAAGATATTTTTATGTTCTTCTCTGTAATTTAGCAGATCAAGATGTTATCGATGGGTATACTGGCGAACTTGTCTAAAATTTATGGATATTTTGATTCATTAATTTCGTAATATAGTTGGAGCATTTAGAAGCTCTGAAGTATAAGCCAATATTTTAGAGAGACTAAAACATGTGCAGCAGCAGTCTGGAAAACATCATGTTCTTCCTCTCACCATTGATGGTGGTATGATCGTGAATTGTTCTGAAGAAATGTTTAAGACATCGTATCACACCTGGAAATATTTTATACGTGGACTGGATATCGACTAAAAATGGTGATCTGGTATGTTTTCCGGTGGTCGATACATGATCTCATGTTACCGAAGCGGTGCACCTTCTGGTAGTGTGCTAGGGCTATTAAAGGCCTCGTTTTGGTCAGTCTTGCAGCTAATGCTGCAACTCTTTTAACTCAACTTAAGTCGTGCAATAAAGAGTTCTGAAAACAGTTCCTGTCCTTGAGACAAGCTCGATGTTAACCTTTGTCTCGTGGTTAGGTAGGAATTTCTGAAAAACCTTCTGAAATTATATTCGAGAACTCTGGAATAATCTGCTGGTCATAAATTTAAGGAACTTCAGAAGTGAATTTATAACTAGTAGCTAAAAAGTCTTCGTAGCTATGGACTGATAAGCCACACACTTGTAAGGAAGAAATAATTTGTACTTATTTTTTTGGCAGAAAGTATCATAATATATTTGGGATTTAGTAAGACGGATCTCGTCGTTAACTGAAAGGAAAACCTCAATAAATATGGGTGATACTGTTGAGTCTATTCTGACTGGGAGATAGATAATACCAGATTTAGTAAAGCTGACATATAAATAAGTGAGCAAACATGGCAAATCTTGTTGAATTTGTTTGTCTGTAAACCCATAGAATGAACACTGCATATCTAGCCTGAATAATACTCCAGTGGTGGTAACTAGATCTTTAATGGTTTGATTTAAGCGTGGCATGACAAAACGGGTATACCCCCTTGGAGGGTACCCTGAATTTTCGAGGGTATGGTTTAGAAAACATACGGATTATGAGTTCTGACTCGTACTTTGAGAAGATATTCGTATGACGTGTACCATGACTGGTGTCCTGACATGTGTCTTTCGAAATGATCCTTGAAATCTGTGTCTTGACTGTTGTCTGGACATGTATTTTAATGGGTGAGTCTGAATAAGATTAGACTGCTGACCTTTGTATCTCTGGTTAAGTCCCTTCTGGAGTTCCGATGGCTACTGACTGATTAATATAATCATGGTGGTTGTCATTGCCGCTTTGTCTGTCAGTTTTATGCCGGTCATTATTACGACCGTGATTCCTATAGCTATTTTGATGAGTGGCTGACTGGTACCGGTTCCCACTCTTCTGCATGAAAGGTCAGCTGAGTGAAGTGACATCTAGCTGAGAAGGTAAAAGCATGAAATGGGAGGGTAGTGTCTGATGGTTGAAATTTATTATTGTCAGAAATTTCAAATTTATTGTTTTCGTTCTTGTTTTGAAGAGTATTCATTGTATAAACAGTATCAGCATCTTGTGGAATCTCTAACGTATCAGCCGCATCAGCATTCATGAGATCCCTAAAATATCAGCAACAACGGTATCTGGTAAAATCTTCAATCCTCGAGCAGCATCAGCATCTGGTAGAATATCGACAAGTGGAAACGCCTAAGATGATTGAGGATTATTGTAAAACCCGCATGCTTTTACCATGAATAGTGCCCTTAAGATCGTACATTCTAGATTAAAACTTACCTCATGTAGTATTGATCACATTCATGTGCTAATAATCAAGCAAGTGCATACGTGTATGACATGACAAGTATCGATTACGTACGAACTCATGATAAACAGTTAATAAATATATCACGTGAACATAATTAAATCATGATCACCATTTAAAATACGAACTAGAATAATTACGTAAATACTTATAATATAATTACGAGCGTTAAGTTTACGATAAACGACACGTTAGATTAAACAGAAACACTTTAAACACGAGCACGTTTAACCACGAACGAACACGAAACATCGGGACACGAGAAAGGTACGGGTACCCCATGTGGGGACCCCATACCCACGGCACATATACAAGAAATGGGCTTAGCCCATGGACTTTACAAGTAAAGGGGGGTAAGAGTAAAAACATGTTTTCATTTTTCACTTTCAAGAAATAAACATAAAAACCCTAAAAGAGTTTTTCTCCTCTCCTTTTTCTCCTTTTGTGCCGCCACCTTCACATCACCATTGGAGGGTGATTGTTTGATCTTGATCTTAAAAACAAGTGTTAGAATCCGTGTTTGTTCATCCTTTTTCCAAGCTACATAGTGGTATACCTTTCTAACCCTTCTTTTTAATTCTTTTTAATTCTTTTTAATTCTTTTAATCTTTGATTATTTTCATGAACATGTTATTATTTTCTTATTAAAACAAGGTAATTAATCATTGATCTAACATGTTTTGGTATTAATTAAAATCAAGGAATGATTTAAAGGGGTGTTTGTTTCTAGCCGCCTAGCAAAACAAACCCGAGGGGGGTTTGGTTTGCTATTGCCGCCACCACCAAGACCACTTTTGGTCTTGGTTGGCTCATGTGGGACCCACGGCAGCAAGGAGACACATGTGCCCCGGGTTTGGCTCGGGGTACGGTGTCGAATTCATACCCGATTCATGGTTCGTTGGTTAAATCATGATCTATGTTACATGATAATTTTTATGAATCATGAACTTAGGATATAATTAATTAATAACATGAAATATTAATGAAATCATGACTTAGGTTATTTTAATTATTATTTTAACATGACATTAATTTAACCTAAGTATTTTATGTTATAAGTTATAATTAATTAATTATTAAAACATGCCTATAATTAATTAATTTAGTCATGACTTAGGTTATATTATTAATAATAATAATGCACATTTTAACCTAAGTATTTTCATTTCATTTTAATTAAAACATGTTATACTTTAATTAAAATGCTTAACCTATAGTTTAATTAAAATACATGAAATAATAATTAAACTATATACTATATCATCTGGCTTAAGAAACAAGCTTATAAACACTTAGACTTATATGATAGCTTATGTAACCAGCTTAATTCTAAATATGGAAACTTCTATTTATAGAAACTTAATTAAATAAGGCAACTAATCTAATTATGGAAACCTACTATATATGGAAATCTATCTATTTCAGGCAGCTAATCTAATCATGGAAACCTTCTATATATGGAAACTTATTTAATTAATGCAGCTGATCTATTTTTGGAAACTTTCTATTTTTAGAAACTAATCTATTTTAAGCAGTAAATTCTATTTTAGGAAACTTTCTATTTTTGGAAACTTTCTATTTTTGGAAACTTTCTATTTTTGGAAACTTTCTATTTTTGGTAACTTTCTATTTTTGGAAACTTTCTATTTTTGGAAACTTTCTATTTTTGGAAACTTTCTATTTTTGGAAACCTGCTATTTTTGGAAAGTTACTTATTATTACACAGTAAGTATATTAATACATGAAACACCAGTAATACTTAATCAGATAAATCAGAATACAAGATAAACACAGTTTAAGGCTTTAAACAGTGAACCATGACCTAAAACATACCAAACCAGCTATAATGAGACACAAAACCCAGTACGTAATCAGTGAATCGATACTTATACACGTGTGTATTCATGTAGCGTTAGTGATCCAGAAGTAGGAGTCTTTCTTCCGTTCATTCACTGGACTTGAGGTACGGATTCCCGTCCTTTCAGTATGGACATTCTTTCCTTATTAGGATTTCCCCGTATGCAGCCAACTGTTTTCCCCAGTATTTGTTTTATTGTTTTGAACTGCTTATGTTTAATTAGCATAATCTATAGCCATATACAAGCATGACCAGTTTCACCTAGTTATGGAGGTACCATAACCATAGCATTGGAGGCACCGATGTTATGACTTCCCCACGGCGGAGTGATTGCTCGTGGCGTCCCTTTTCAGTTTTGGCCATATTATTATATCAGGTGGGGCGTATGGGTGCATCCTAGTTACATGTTTTATTCAGTTTATCATGGTGAATGTGGTGTGTGCCTTGCACCCTTCACAAGGAGCTGATCCCTCCTACCCAAACCAGTATATTGATTAGAGGCATCCCCTCTAATCAGCATGATGAGGTCACCCCTCCAAGTATTCATGCACGTGACCTTTTCATGACCTATATGGGCTATGGTATATATATGTTAAAACAGTTTTCACAAGATAAACATAAGGCTTTTCAAACTATAAAACCAGTTTTCTTAATACTTAATCAGTTTACTCAGTACTTAGTCTTCCGCTGTTATATGTTACATGTTTACTCTATTTCATGCTATATTGTACATCCGTGCACTGAGCGTCTTGCTCAGCCGTTTTCCTTTTCATGTTCCCAAAACGGCAGGTACTCAGGGACGCTCGTAGATCTCAAACGTAGGTGCATATGGACTGGAAGCTTTACTGTCTTTCTTTACTTTATGCATTTCCTTTACTTTGATACAGTTGCTTTGGACATTGTTTCGTCCTTTCCTTTTACAGTATTTATGTTTGTGTGTGATGAGCTTTACTTTGGGGTTACCGATGTTTGATTCCGGTATTTCCCTTTTATGGTTGAATAATGCTTAGACATTTATCCTTGTATGCTTTGATGACACGCCATGATTATGCGTAATATTCCATTTCCAAAATGGGGTGTTACAATTATGGTATCAGAGCCAAGGCTTCGACCTGTAGGCTCTCAAATATGACCTGTGATTAGTGGGTAGTCACTACGGTCTTCCTAGAACTGACAGTTGTTTTCATGCATTCATCATTTTTTAAGCATACATATACATGTCATTGTTACAGGGTTTTTGACTAAGTAATGGTTGGTACAGGACTGGCCCTATTTAGTCGCATGTGTTTTATCGAAACTTTTAGATTTGGGACCGACCCATAGGCGTCCCCTTGATATGTCTTTTATTTTGAGTGAACTGACCGAAGGCGTTCACTCTCGAGCATCAAAAGTTTTCATAAAACTGCATCATGCATTCATACAAAGATTTTCTTGCATAAAATTTTTCTCGTGAAATTTTGGCATAAAATTTTTCTCTTATATATTTTATGTTTGAACTGTTAATCATATGTTTTATGTTATACTGTCAGATGGTTCTCACACGCGAGCAAGAGCAGCTTAATGCTGCAATTCAGGCTGCCATGCAAGCCTTACTTCCTCAACTGAGGAATGACATTCGTGCTGAAGTCCAAGCTGCGAACAATCAGCAGCAGCAGAATCAGGCACCTCCTCCTCCTCCTCCCCCAGTGAAACTAGCAGTGTGGTTGGAAAGATTTAACAAGCTCCGTCCTAGAGCTTTCGAAAAGACTGATAGCCCCAGCGATGCTGAAAGCTGGCTGACTCACATTGAGAAAATCTTCAATGCTATGGGATGTGACCCCGCCTTCAAGGCAAGATTGGCATGCTACAGGTTTGAAGGCGATGTACTCAACTGGTGGCTAGCTTTGACGCAGTCAGAAGGAGGTGATGAATGGGTCGCTGGTTTGACATGGGCCCAATTCAAGGAGAGAGTGATGGAACAGTTCTTTCCTAAGGCAGAGCAGGACAAACTCAAGCGTGAATACCACGGGATACGTCAGAGAGCGGGCGAAAATAGCAACGAATTCATGCAGCGCTTTCTTCGCTTGGCTGGTTTTCTGGGAGCAGCGGCTGGTACTCCTGAGGAGCAGGCACACCATTTTAGGTGGGCACTTCGCACCTCGGTCGCGAACAATCTGGTATGTGCTACGTTTAATACAGTAGCACAAGTGGTGGACGCAGCAAGGAAGCTTGAGATGTTGCAGGAACGCGATGAGTTCGGGGAAGCTGAAAGACCCGACAAGAGGTAAAACATTTCGTGTTCTAGCGTTAACCAGACCGCATCCTATCATTATATGTTCTATAATCATCTCTTAAACTGTATCTTCCAGGCAGAAAACTGGGGACCGGTCTCAGCCGGCTACTCAGCAGCAGCCCAATCAGCCCAAAGGAAACGGTCACTCTAACGACCGTTCTGTTGTGGAAAGGCGCAACGGTAATGATAATTACCGTAACAATGCGGGACACTCCAACAACAACAGGTCCTACTATTTACGCATCTTCTTATGATTTCATGTTATATCTCTCATGTTGACACTATATTAATCTCTACCAGGAACCACGGTAACGGAAGGGACCAGAACCACAGGGGTTCTCAGCCTAACCGTTCAGCTAACACTGGTAAACATCTTATAACGCTTACGTCCTATACTCGTGCATATACTTTATTCTTAACATGTTTTGTCATCAGCAGGCCCTCAGCAAGCAAGGACTCCTGCTGGAGGATTCACTCATCCTCTTTGCAGCACTTGCCATCGCAGACACCCTGGCCCATGTCGTCGTGATTCCGACGCGTGCTACAAGTGCGGCCTCCCTGGCCATCGTATGATAGATTGCCGTAAGGGTGAAATGGAGGGTACTTCGGGTCATGCTGATACTAAACCACCTCCTACCACTGGGCGTGTCTACACGACATCGCGCGATCAGGCAAACAAATCTACAGGTACCATTACTGGAATTTTGTATATGTACGGCCAGGCTGCATGTGTTCTTTTCGACACAGGTGCCACTCATTCAGTTATTTCCACTACTTATGCTAAGAACATCAGGACACTTCCCTTGCCATTAGAAATTAAGCTTACCATTTCCACGCCTCTGAGGGACTCTGTATTAATAACTCATGTATACAAGAGTCTTCCTCTAGAGTTTGACGATAAAGTTCGTGCAGTAGATGCACTTCCCCTAGACATGATTGAGTTCGATATGATTCTTGGCATGGACTGGCTATCCAGGCATCATGCTACCATAGACTGCCACTCATATCGGGTGATCTTCGGCGACATTAATGCACCAGAGTACATTCATAACGGGTTCATACCCGGACGGTCTGTACAGGTCATATCTACCTTGCAAGCACGTGCATTACTGTCACATGGCTGCGAAGGTTATCTAGCTACGGTTCATGACATGGATGCTGAATCCCCATCGATTCAGGATCAACCAATAGTTTCGGAATTTCAAGACGTCTTCCCAGATGAACTTCCAGGCATACCACCTGCAAGAGAAGTGGAGTTCAACATCGACCTTGTTCCAGGAGCTGAGCCAATCTCTAAGGCTCCGTATCGTATGGCTCCCATAGAGCTAAAAGAACTGAAGGACCAACTGCAGGAACTTCTTGAACGAGGGTTCATTAGACCAAGCGCTTCTCCATGGGGCGCACCGGTCTTATTCTTTAAGAAGAAGGACGGCAGCATGCGACTTTGCATCGACTACCGTGAACTTAATAAGATTACCATCCGCAATAGATATCCACTACCACGTATAGACGATCTGTTTGACCAACTTCAAGGAGCCAAACACTTCTCAAAGATCGATCTAAGGTCAGGCTACCATCAGCTAAGGGTTAAAGAGCAGGATATTGCCAAGACTGCTTTTCGTACCCGCTATGGCTATTATGAGTTTGTGGTCATGCCATTCGGCCTGACTAACGCTCCAGCAGTATTCATGGATCTGATGAACAGAATCTTTCATGAATTCCTTGATAAATTTGTCATTGTATTCATCGATGACATCTTGATATTCTCAAAGTCCACGGAGGAACACGAAGATCATCTTCGTACTGTACTACAGATTCTTCGTCAGAAGCAGCTGTATGCGAAATTCTCCAAGTGTGAGTTCTGGTTAAACAAGGTGGCATTCTTAGGTCACATTGTATCAGCAGAAGGGATCACTATGGACCCAACGAAGGTTGAGGCTATCACTAAATGGCCAAGACCAACATCAGCGACAGAAGTCCGCAGTTTCTTAGGCTTAGCTGGATATTATCCAAGATTCGTGGAGAACTTTTCCCGCTTGGCATTGCCTCTCACCAAACTGATGCGAAAAGGAGAGAAATTCGTCTGGACGAAAGAACGAGATAAGAGCTTCGAAGACCTAAAGCAGAAGTTAGTATCTGCACCTATTCTTACTCTCCCATCTGGTACAGGTGGATTTCAGATCTATAGCGATGCATCGGGGAAGGGACTGGGCTGTGTTCTCATGTAACATGGGAAAGTGATCGCGTATGCTTCACGGCAGCTTAAGCCCTATGAAGAAAACTACCCTACGCATGACCTGGAACTTGCTGCAGTGGTGTTCGCATTGAAGATATGGAGGCATTACTTATACGGAGAATCATGCGACATTTTCACGGATCACAAGAGCTTGAAGTATATCTTCACACAGCGAGAATTGAACATGAGACAAAGGAGATGGTTGGAACTGTTGAAGGATTATGATATTAACCTACAGTATCATCCCGGGAAAGCTAATGTAGTAGCAGATGCACTCAGCAGAAAGTCCGGGATGATAAACGGCATTGAGATCAAGGAACAAAACATAAGGGACTTGGAGCGGCTTGACATCGAAATCATGGTACGTGGGCAGCACGGATACTGGGCGAATCTTAGAGTAGAACCTGAATTACTGACTAGGATCAAGGAAGCGCAGAAGGATGATGGAGAGATTTGGGCAATAATTCAGAATTTGGAGAAGCAGACAGAATTCAGAATGGACGCAGACGGTATCGTTTGGCAGGGCACGAGACTTTGTGTTCCTGACAATCCAGAACTCCGGGAAGCATTGTTAGCTGAAGCTCACAGCTCCCCATTTTCTATACATCCTGGGTCGACAAAAATGTACCATGACATCAGACAGCACTTTTGGTGGAGTGGTATGAAACAGGATGTAGCCACGTATGTCTCCAAATGTCTTACCTGCCAGCAGGTTAAGATTGAACATCAGCGATCTGGCGGTCTCCTTCAACCGTTGGATATTCCAGAGTGGAAGTGGGACAAAATCACCATGGATTTTGTTACCGGTCTTCCGCCTACCAAGAAGAAGCACGATGCTATTTGGGTCATTGTTGATCGACTCACCAAATCAGCTCATTTCTTACCGATACGCAAGGAAGATCCGGTAAGTAAACTCGCAGATACTTACAGAAGGGAGATCATGAGACTCCACGGCACTCCCTCCAGCATCGTCTCAGACAGAGATCCTCGTTTCACGTCGCGATTCTGGAAAGGTCTGCAAAAAGCTTGGGGTACACAACTTAAGCTGAGCACAGCCTTTCATCCTCAAACGGACGGACAATCGGAGCGAACAATTCAGACATTGGAAGATATGTTAAGGTCGTGTGCGTTGGAATGGACAGGTGATTGGGACGATTACATCTGTTTAGTCGAGTTTGCATACAACAACAGCTGGCACGCAAGTATCAAATGTGCTCCTTTCGAAATGTTGTATGGCAGAAAGTGTCGCGCTCCAACTTGCTGGGATCAAGTGGGAGAGCGAACACTCGAAGGACCAGAGATTATAGAAATGACCAATGAGAAGATTGAGGTAGCTAAACAGAAGCTGCAGGAAGCGCGATCACGTCAGAAGAGTTACGCCGATAAGCATCGTAGGGACATACATTTTAATGTGGGAGATCACGTCTTCCTCAAGGTTTCGTCGACACGTGGTGTTAAACGCTTCGGGATCAAAGGGAAACTCAGTCCTCGGTTCATCGGACCATTTGATATCGTTGAACGAATCGGTGAAGTATCTTACCGATTGGCGTTACCTCCTCAGCTTTCGCACGTGCATAACGTGTTTCATGTGTCCTTACTCAGAGGGTACAATTATCATCCCCTTCACATGGTTCAGTATCCACTGGAACAGATACGTGAAGATCTCACCTTTATAGAAGAACCCGAACGAGTACTCGACAGGCAAGAACGAGTCATGAGAAGGAAGACGATTCCTTTCGTCAAAATCCTTTGGAGGGACCATACCGAGCGGGAAGCCACTTGGGAAACAGAGGAGTCTATCCGGGCTTCTTACCCTCACTTCATATTTAGAGTTCGGGTATGTCACTTCTTTTCAGCTTACTTTATCTATAATTCGGGGACGAATTATTCTTTTTAGGGGGGAAGAATTGTAAAACCCGCATGCTTTTACCATGAATAGTGCCCTTAAGATCGTACGTTCTAGATTAAAACTTACCTCATGTAGTATTGATCACATTCATGTGCTAATAATCAAGCAAGTGCATACGTGTATGACATGACAAGTATCGATTACGTACGAACTCATGATAAACAGTTAATAAATATATCACGTGAACATAATTAAATCATGATCACCATTTAAAATACGAACTAGAATAATTACGTAAATACTTATAATATAATTACGAGCGTTAAGTTTACGATAAACGACACGTTAGATTAAACAGAAACACTTTAAACACGAGCACGTTTAACCACGAACGAACACGAAACATCGGGACACGAGAAAGGTACGGGTACCCCATGTGGGGACCCCATACCCACGGCACATATACAAGAAATGGGCTTAGCCCATGGACTTTACAAGTAAAGGGGGGTAAGAGTAAAAACATGTTTTCATTTTTCACTTTCAAGAAATAAACATAAAAACCCTAAAAGAGTTTTTCTCCTCTCCTTTTTCTCCTTTTGTTCCGCCACCTTCACATCACCATTGGAGGGTGATTGTTTGATCTTGATCTTAAAAACAAGTGTTAGAATCCGTGTTTGTTCATCCTTTTTCCAAGCTACATAGTGGTATACCTTTCTAACCCTTCTTTTTAATTCTTTTTAATTCTTTTTAATTCTTTTAATCTTTGATTGTTTTCATGAACATGTTATTATTTTCTTATTAAAACAAGGTAATTAATCATTGATCTAACATGTTTTGGTATTAATTAAAATCAAGGAATGATTTAAAGGGGTGTTTGTTTCTAGCCGCCTAGCAAAACAAACCCGAGGGGGGTTTGGTTTGCTATTGCCGCCACCACCAAGACCACTTTTGGTCTTGGTTGGCTCATGTGGGACCCACGGCAGCAAGGAGACACATGTGCCCCGGGTTTGGCTCGGGGTACGGTGTCGAATTCATACCCGATTCATGGTTCGTTGGTTAAATCATGATCTATGTTACATGTTAATTTTTATGAATCATGAACTTAGGATATAATTAATTAATAACATGAAATATTAATGAAATCATGACTTAGGTTATTTTAATTATTATTTTAACATGACATTAATTTAACCTAAGTATTTTATGTTATAAGTTATAATTAATTAATTATTAAAACATGCCTATAATTAATAAATTTAGTCATGACTTAGGTTATATTATTAATAATAATAATGCACATTTTAACCTAAGTATTTTCATTTCATTTTAATTAAAACATGTTATACTTTAATTAAAATGCTTAACCTATAGTTTAATTAAAATACATGAAATAATAATTAAACTATATACTATATCATCTGGCTTAAGAAACAAGCTTATAAACACTTAGACTTATATGATAGCTTATGTAACCAGCTTAATTCTAAATATGGAAACTTCTATTTATAGAAACTTAATTAAATAAGGCAACTAATCTAATTATGGAAACCTTCTATATATGGAAATCTATCTATTTCAGGCAGCTAATCTAATCATGGAAACCTTCTATATATGGAAACTTATTTAATTAAGGCAGCTGATCTATTTTTGGAAACTTTCTATTTTTAGAAACTAATCTATTTTAAGCAGTAAATTCTATTTTAGGAAACTTTCTATTTTTGGAAACTTTCTATTTTTGGAAACTTTCTATTTTTGGAAACTTTCTATTTTTGGAAACTTTCTATTTTTGGTAACTTTCTATTTTTGGAAACTTTCTATTTTTGGAAACTTTCTATTTTTGGAAACTTTCTATTTTTGGAAACCTGCTATTTTTGGAAAGTTACTTATTATTACACAGTAAGTATATTAATACATGAAACACCAGTAATACTTAATCAGATAAATCAGAATACAAGATAAACACAGTTTAAGGCTTTAAACAGTGAACCATGACCTAAAACATACCAAACCAGCTATAATGACACACAAAACCCAGTACGTAATCAGTGAATCGATACTTATACACGTGTGTATTCATGTAGCGTTAGTGATCCAGAAGTAGGAGTCTTTCTTCCGTTCATTCACTGGACTTGAGGTACGGATTCTCGTCCTTTCAGTATGGACATTCTTTCCTTATTAGGATTTCCCCGTATGCAGCCAACTGTTTTCCCCAGTATTTGTTTTATTGTTTTGAACTGCTTATGTTTAATTAGCATAATCTATAGCCATATACAAGCATGACCAATTTCACCTAGTTATGGAGGTACCATAACCATAGCATTGGAGGCACCGATGTTATGTCTTCCCCACGGCGGAGTGATTGCTCGTGGCGTCCCTTTTCAGTTTTGGCCATATTATTATATCAGGTGGGGCGTATGGGTGCATCCTAGTTACATGTTTTATTCAGTTTATCATGGTGAATGTGGTGTGTGCCTTGCACCCTTCACAAGGAGCTGATCCCTCCTACCCAAACCAGTATATTGATTAGAGGCATCCCCTCTAATCAGCATGATGAGGTCACCCCTCCAAGTATTCATGCACGTGACCTTTTCATGACCTATATGGGCTATGGTATATATATGTTAAAACAGTTTTCACAAGATAAACATAAGGCTTTTCAAACTATAAAACCAGTTTTCTTGATACTTAATCAGTTTACTCAGTACTTAGTCTTCCGCTGTTATATGTTACATGTTTACTCTATTTCATGCTATATTGTACATCCGTGCACTGAGCGTCTTGCTCAGCCGTTTTCCTTTTCATGTTCCCAAAACGGCAGGTACTCAGGGACGCTCGTAGATCTCAAACGTAGGTGCATATGGACTGGAAGCTTTACTGTCTTTCTTTACTTTATGCATTTCCTTTACTTTGATACAGTTGCTTTGGACATTGTTTCGTCCTTTCCTTTTACAGTATTTATGTTTGTGTGTGATGAGCTTTACTTTGGTGTTACCGATGTTTGATTCCGGTATTTCCCTTTTATGGTTAAATAATGCTTAGAATTTATCCTTGTATGCTTTGATGACACGCCATGATTATGCGTAATATTCCATTTCCAAAATGGGGTGTTACAATTATATACAACACACATGGAGTAATGTACATGGAGTACACCAGGAATACTTCACATGAAGTACAAAATGAATACTTCACCTGGAGCATATCTGAGACACTATACGTGGAGTACACATGTAATACGGTACATGGAGTATAACTGAGACACTGATCGATACTGGTGTTAATTGTCTGAAATGATAAAAAAATAAATTGATTTAAATGATAGTAAACTGAACATAAATGAGTAACATGATAGCCTGTAATTTCTGCGTAGACTTAATGCTGGTTGTATAGAGGTTCAAGAATATGATTAGACGGAATTTCAACAATGGTCATCATGAATACATGACTGATGAAGACCAAACATGATTTATTATGAAAATAGGATTTTACTGTAACCCTTATGTATCTTAGCATGGAAAACATTATCACTTTGCTGATAACATAACCCTCGTAAGGAGACATGAAACTTAATCAGCATAAAAACGACATCCACGTGAGAGCATGAAACTTGATTGTTACCAAGAAGATAAAAGTATGATCAACTGAAGTTTAACATCAACTGATGTGGATGGATATGTTTAAATCCACGGAATTCAAAGAAGGAAACATGTGACTAAGTATGGGCGATTCCGGTTCGATGCATACTTGTCAAAATTTCATGAGAACTGCCATGTATAGAAATCTACAATCTGGGACAAAATATGGTTTGATGTACTCTAATCCATACTTGTCAATATTTTATAAAATGTCATGCTATGACAAAGGTGAACAACTATGGATCGGTTCACAAAACAACATTCGATTGATAAGCATGAAATTTGACCTGAGAAATGGTTAACGCATATGGGTCAGTTCACCTAATAACATTCGACTGAAAAAATGAATCTATCATGAGTAAGGGTAAATGCCTATGGGTCGGTTTACCAATACAAAATCTAAACGGGCAAGGGTGAATGCCTATGGGTCGGTTCACCAAAACAAACTTCGCAGATTGCACATGCGACTAAATAAGGCTAGTCTTGTACCAACCTTTTACTTAGTCAAAATTTTAAGAAAAATGACTGGTAACTGAAGAAAACTGACTGATAATTGCATGAGAAACATGATAGATAACAACGCCAAAATCTAGGAAATTTCTGGTAACTACCCACTAGTCACAGGTCATGTTTTATAGCCTACAGGTCGAACCTTGCACTCTGATACCATAATTGTAACACCCCACTTGGAAAAGTGGACCGTTACGTGTATTTATAGCGTGTCATCAAAGCATAAGGTAAATGTCCTAAAACATTAACTGACCATAAACGGAGATACCAGAATCAAACATCAGTGATCCAAACATAAGCTCAAAACTTGAAAAGTAAAACAATGAAGGAAATGACTATACAATGTCCAAATAAGAAGAATAATATAAGAAGTGCATAAAGTAAGAAGTCTGGATAGCTTCCATTCAAATGCACATGCTCTTAGAATCCTAAGAGCGTCCTGGTGTACCTGTCGTTAGAACATGAAAGGAAAGTACGGCTGAGCATAACGCCTAGTGAACGGATATAAAGCATGATAAGAGATACTAAAATGAAGCAGATGATAAAATAATGAAACTGTAAGACTGATAAGTAAAGTTATAGTGGAAATCTGTGTATAATCTGAAAAGTCTGATTTATACATAATAAAGCTGAATCATTATCTGTTAAATTTGAAAATATGCATTTATTGTATTTTAATTTCCAAGAGCTTATATAGGTCATGTGCTGTAACAACTGCTACATGAATAAATGGAGGGGTGACCTCGTCATGTTGTAGAGGGGTGACCTCTTAATGTGCTGGGTGGAGGGATCAACTCCAATGTGAAGGATGTAGAGCACACACCACATTCACCTGATAACTATAAACCAATAGCCTTGGATGAATCCATACGCCCCGCTGATAATACTGATAACACTAGTACAACAAATGGTATCCATCACACTCAAAAAGAGTGATCGTAGGCCTACAGTCACAACCGGTTTTTAGCCTTTGTGACCAAAGGTGCCGCGACCGTAGGCACCATACGGTCACAAAATGATCTAAGTGACGATAACCAGCAAACAAATGTGACCAATAGTCGAAAATGTGTGACGAACTAGGTTCAATATATAGTGTTTTAGTGAATATGTGTGACGGTAAACACTCTACAGTTACACAAGTTTTGTTTAAGAGTGACTATTGTTTATAAGTTTGTCACATGAATATACAATATGTGACATTTACTATGTGATTAGTGTATTTTGTGTGACTATATGCATCCAATAGTCACATGAATTGTATGTTTGTGTGACCTTTTATGACATGTGGTCACACAAATCATGCTAATGGTACTAAGTTTGTCACATACAATTAACCAAAGAGTTGCCAATAGTAGAAATAAGTGTGACTGTATGCTTTGTCTAGTCAAGCAAATTGTATTTTGTGTGACTATATGCATCAAATAGTCACATGAAGGGTATGTTTTTGTGACCTTTTATGACATGTAGTCACACAAATTATGCTAATGGCTCTGAGTTTGTCACATACAATTAACCAAAGAGTTACCAATAGTATTAATAAGTGTGACTGTATGCTTTGTCAAGTCAAACAAAGTGTATTTTGTGTGACTATATGGATCCAATAGTCACATGAATTGTATGTTTGTGTGACCTTTTATGACATGTAGTCACACAAATCATGGTAATGTTACTTAGTTAGTCACATACAATTAACCAAAGAGTTACCAGTAGTAGTAATAAGTGTGACTGTATGCTTTGTCAAGTCAAGCAAATTGTATTTTGTGTGACTATATGCGTCTAATAGTCACATGAATTGTATGTTTGTGTGACCTTTTATGGAAAGTAGTTACACAAATCATGCTAATGGTACTGAGTTTGTCACATACAATTAACCAAAGAGTTACCGATAGTAGCAATACGTGAGACTGTATGCTTTGTCAAGTCAAGCCAATGAGCTACACTCCCGATTTGTAATAAGTATAGTTAACTGTGTAGGAGCAAAATGTAAGACCAACCAAACCCGCTAGCTTACCAATGCGAGCGCTCTACCATTCTGAATATCAGTTGGTAACATGATTTCAGAAAGATGGTATATTAGCCCCGCCCAAATCAGTTAACTCAATCACCATTCATATAGGACTGCTGAACTAGTTTACTACAAATATACTCATATATCAGACAGTATACTATAAATATCAACTAGATTTATGAACTCGAAGGCATACACGTTCATGTGAACAGGAATAACATAACATTATAAATTTCAGAGATAGTACATATTTTTGGGACAGAGGGAGTAATTACTTACGGTGAATAGTTGCAAAATGACCCATGTAAAGAATACTGGCCCAAGGAGAGAAGAAAAATCAAGCCTGATTTCGGTTTCTGGTTTAGGCATCTATTTTACAAAATCAAACAGTATTAGTGTAGAATGACACCCACAAGTTGAAATGAATTTGACACCTGTATACATATGGCTTGTAGATATTAGAATTGCATTATGATTTTCATTTAACTATTACTTTCTATTCCTATTTTTGAGGGCCAATAATGTGTACCAAGTTTATGGAGCGAGGAACCCGGATCATTCCTAGTGGACCACCTCCTGTATCATTCTTGTCAGTAGAGTTGTACCATACTGTCACATTATAGTTATTGATATCCGTGTTCAAGAAATCATAGCCTGTTTAATTTTCAAACAACAAATCAAGTTAGGCTTAGACTATCGACATAAGTCATGGAGTCAAATTATGCTAGAATCAATCAACCAACCTGCTAATATCTCATTTATTTTCTCCTTAGGGTTTCCCTTCTTGAATCCCGCATATAGCTCATTATTTAAATCAGATTCACTGTTGCGCCATAGATTTTGACCTTGAACACATCTAATTTCAACATTAGAAATATATGATCAGTTAAACCATAATAAGAGAAAATTATATCAAAATGTTTAGAACTATTCCCCAGGAACCCATATTCATCCAACATAAGTTCGAAAAAAAAGATTTATCATTCCTCAGTCAAATTTGTATCTCTTGCAGGTATCTAAGCTATATGATATATAAGTGAAGCAACCATCATAATAATTCACACATTTGTCCAGCACCGTCGATGCGACTAGAACCAAAATAGAAAATGTGGAGTTGGATCCACACTGAGATTGGGAATAGTAGATAGGAAGACTTGAGAAAAAAGCCCTTGTGCATAAAGGATTTGATTCCCTTCTATTAAATATAAATGAAATCATAGGAAAGAAAATAAAAACAATACCACTAAAACGTCCAAAGCATGCCATCCAATGCCTCCAGCCGTTCTGGTAAGTTCTTTCTGCACAAACATATTAAAGATAAAGACATATAAACACCACACTGAAACTTAATGAGTAAATGAGAAAGAGAAAGTTTTCGTCAAACTTTGTATCTTACTGAACCTTCTCCATTTTGAAAAAATAGGGCAAGACGCAAAATGAGAAATAAGCAATAAATTATACCACTTAAAACCATATATGCACACGCGATATCATGGTAAAAGATATTCATTGGGACCTAAACAAACATCAAAGTTTTCGTTTATATTAAGAGGCTCATATAAATAGTCAATCTAATTTATTGCCAAAACAGATTTGAGCCCATCCTTCTTAAACTTTAACATATACCATATCAAGCATCTAATATGCTTTGATTTTGTACCTCACAAAAACACATTTGAAGGTTATTTGCTTTAGAAACTGATAGTATGGTTTTGTGTGTTCTAGAAGTGTTGTTCGTACTCGATTGAATCCGAATTGATCATGGTTCAAAGTGGAATAGTTGTTTTTGGTGAATAAAAGAAGGTTTGGTTATCTATTTCTACTTAAAAGGTAAAAGCAAAACGTAACAAAAATAAGCCAAAAACAAATAACTAATAATAAAGGAGCAAAACAAATAATAAAACATAAATTAAAACAAAACAATTAATAAAAATAAAACTAAACGAATAAATTAACGTTCGACTGAAAAATAAAATTAACTTAATGAAAAAGGAGAAAATAAAACTAAGAGGGTACTTTAAAATTAAACAAGGTAAAAGTTAAAGCGGGCGCTAAATAAAAGATAAAACTTAAACTTTTGAAAAAAAATACTAATACTAAAATCTAACGAAAATATAACTAAAAATATGTGACTTTCAAAATAGAAATCGAAAAAACTTTCAGATAAAACTAAACGATTAACGGAACATATGTTACTCTAGTGAAAACATGTTCCCATAAGGGAAACAAGATTTTAGGCGCCAAAATGGATTAAGCATGCAGGCATTCATGTCATTTTATCGTAATCTTGGAATTGTAAACTATCGGAATGTTGTATCACAATACGAAAACTATCACAATATGAAGTATCACAATATGAAGTATCACAATATGAAGTATCACAATATGAAGTATCACAATATGAGGTATCGCAATATGAAAAATTATAATATGAAAACTATCACAATATGAAGACTATCACAATATGAAAACCATCACAATATGAAAACTATCACAATATGAAAACCATCACAATATGAAAACTATCACAATATGAAAACTATCACAATATTAAAACTATTACAATATGAAAACCTATCACAATATGGCTATCAAAATTTGGGCAACATTTCGTCGCAATATACCTTAAATCCCGATCGCATTCCACGATGCCAGGGGAATCGCAATCCTCGATCGGAATAAGCGGATATTATAATAATTCGATCGTAAAGTAGAACCCCTAGGGTTATTACGATCACAATAAAGCTGTCAGAATGAGTTGTCACAATAAGCTGTCACAATATCAAAACCCTAATGATATTGTTATGGAAAGATCACAATATTCGGATGGAGTAAAAGTAAGCATAAAAATCAAATAAGCACTTTAACCAAAAATTAAACCAAAACAACAATAAGCTACGTATGCAAAACTTATCAAAACACTAAATAAGCAAAATTTATAAAATTAACTTTTAAAAAGATTAAACTTTTACGAAAACCAAATCTAGATAAGCACAAATTTGATAACTTTTAAAACACTCAAAATTTGTAAAACAAACTTTAAAAAGACTAAACTTTTAATAAAACTTAAAAGACAATAAGCTAGATACGAAATAAGCCAAAAAGCATAACAAGCTTAAAGCTTAAATCCTATAAAAACTTAGATAGGAATAAAAAGATAAACTTTTTAATCAAATAAGTAATAAGATTAAGCAAAATGCATACTTAATCCGAATCAAGATCAAAATCAAAAACAAGAAAAGTAGAATAAGATGGATAATGAAAAGCTTGATTAAAGGAAAAAAATCAACAATTAAAAGTAAAGATTAAAACATACAAATTTAAGGTGCAAGACAAGGAATTTAAATTGACAAGAAACTAAATGACATGAAATAAATGGTGGAAGAACTATGTCAAATAGCCAACACCTCTCAAATGAGGAGAGGGTATTGTATTTATAGGAGGAGTGGAAGGTAGGTGGCTGGATGCTTCCTTTCTTTCTTTCTTTTTGTCTTTTCGTCTTTAGTCTTTGACAATAAACTCGTCATTCTCGACTTTGTCTCGGGATTTGCCGATAAATAAAATGAACTCGTCTTCTAATTTCTTCATTAAATAGATTTGGTTCTTCGAATTTGTTAAACTTCCGTGTTTAGACGTTTTCTTCGATAAATCTTAAGAATAGGCCTTTGACTTCCGTTCTTTTTGCACTCTTAATCTTTTGACTCCGTCTTTTGTCTTTTTTCTTCCCTTTTTCACATTTTGCTCCTAAATCACAATAAAAACACAAAACACGCATAATTCCGACATTTACGACATATACACGTTTTGGCTTGGTTATTATTATAATTAAGTGGTAAAAGGATAAGTGTTTTCACACTTATTAAATCCGCTACACATGACCATTACAATGCCTTCATGCAATGCATTAGTTACAAAGCAAGATTTACATTTTTTATCATAATCAATCCACCTTGGCATTTATTAAAGAGATAGAAAATTATAAAATATTCAAAGGAAGAAAACAAGTACAAAGATCAAAAACATACCTTAGGGTTTTGGAATGTCATGAATGATTATCACCCTCAAGTTTCACGTTCCCCATACCAAGCTTAAAAACGAGATCATTGTTATTATAAGTTAGCAAACTATCAATCACTCATGTGGCCGAATTATTCACTTAGACTCCCTTATTCCTAGGTGTATCTCTTATATTTTATTGTTGTCTTGAATGATCACGAGGATGCATTGTTGACTTATATCCCATAGTTATTTAGGCTAAAAATAAAGTAGGACGATTTAATCAATAGTTAGCTAAAGGACAAAATCTTTTAAAAACTGCTTCTCGGGACCTTATAAAGTTCATATCTTGGCATAACTCGCTTCACAATTTGAGACCTTTCTCGGACCGATATTTGGCAGTGATTTCATACTTCGAATCTTGAGAGACGTTCATGAAATAACGGTCTTCTCTTCATAATAGGAATTTCTTCACTTTAAGTTTTTGAGAGATTCTTCATATTTGGACCACGACTTCTTCATTTTTCTCCAATCTTTATTTGGGATTTTTATATACAACGATCCGCCTCCTTTTAGGACTTGGATCTATTTATCCTCATACCTTGTTAGGGTCTTTTCGGATAGACTTCTCCATGATCTTTAGGGGAGTATTTGCTTTTCATCGTGTGTCTCGATCCTTCATATTGATTTTTGATAAATGATTATTCACATCACTTGGGATCTTTAGCAACATAATGTAGTCCTCATGCCTTGTTAGGGCCTTTTTGGACTCGCCAATCTTCGCATCCTGCTTCAATAAGTTATGCCCTGGCTATGAACTCTAATTAATACCGAGCAACTTTTAAACGATCTTGGGCTAGAAGCTAAGTAACTTTTCAAATCGTACAACCTTATTTATTCCAATTAAATTTATTAACAAGCGATGGGAGAAAAAGCTTATAATCAACTCACATAAATTCATGAACGAATACCAAACTTATAATTGACTCTATCATCTCTCGTTCTCCATAATTTAAAATCTCAAGAAATGAGACTCGTGGATGCTTAGCCAATTAAATAAAACTTTTGGGTTTTCAAGTCATCTATAGGATCTTGCAACTTCTTAGACTTTTTCAAGTTTAGAATTCGCATTTTAAAGTTCCCTTGATAAACGACTTTCTAGGATCAATTATAGGAACTTGCGAAAAGTTCTTGTTCTTAACCCGTAAGAGTTAAGACTTTCGCGTTTTAAAGTTCCCTATATAAAAGTCTAGCAAAACTTGACTTAAACACGTTAAGGATACTAGCTAGAGTAAACTTATATAAGTAAACTCAGGTTGAGTCAAAAGATTCATGACGTTGAAAAATTTAATACCACTTTATTAAACTTTATTTTAGCAAGAAAATAAATAACGATAACAAAGGAAAAACTACTATGCCAAAATAGATTAAATATTTTGAAAAATGTCGAAAAATCAAATTTTCCGGTTAAAATGAGGACAAATTCATGGAAAAGCCCACTTAACTTCGATAGAAGTCCCCCTTACACTTGATATAAACATTGTCCTCAATGTTTAAGCATGTGGGAGTAAACTCCCCTACACTTAGGACATTGTGCATCTTGTTTAAATTTCGCTAAGGAAGAGACAACTAAAGTGATTCCTATTTCAATCATAAATGATAAAATAATGACTCAAAAGAGTTTAGGATATAACCGGCAAGACGGGTACACGGAATCACGGGTCGTCAAAAGTCATCAAGAATGTATCTTTGAAAGCTCGAATCCCTGCACATGATAAGAAAGAAAACAATAAACAACAACGGGGCTCCCCCTACACTCAGGATGAAAAACAGATAAAAAGGATAGATTAGCGATTTGCCTTCCGAGAAGCGCTTGTTTTTGTTAACCGAGTCACGAGCCTGACTCGACCCCGAATTAAATGGTCCATGAGGAAGCCTCGAATGTAATACTGGGATCAAAAATCTTGTCCTCGGTCCTAGAGGAACATAATAAATGAGAGGCAGGAGGATAAGTCTTGAAGGGTAGAAAAGTCCTTTCAACATACGAAAAGTAAGTGAAATCATGATCCACGGGAGGTGGGTGGGTAGAGGAATCAAAATGTCATCCCCAAAAGACATATAAGTTCACTGAGCGGCAAAGCCGTAAAGGTGTCAATCAGAGAATGGTCAATTTCACCTCCCGGGTCAAAGCACTCATCCTCATGAACGTGAATCTCTTCGATGTCTTCATCATAGATAGGCTCGTCGAACCAAGGTTTGTCGTTCCCCTCATTGAGGATTTTATAAAATCTCTTGAAGAGATCACGATCAAGTACGAAACCCTCATTCATATGTGGGGATTGTTGATAAGTTAAATCCTCACAAATGTGGTAAACGTAATTCTTATTAGAGGAGTGTTGATTAGGTAACTCCTCGAGAATTGGATGTTTGGTCATGTGAGTTGGTTCGTCATTATTATTAAAAATAAGACGTTCCAACTCATCAAGTTCGGCCACGATATTGGAAAAATCGTCCTCACTCGTAGGTGGAAGTGGAGGTAAAAGAGCTAGCTCTCGGTCGATAATTTCCTCAATCTCGGGCTCAAAGACGAAATCATCATACTCACCACCTGTTGAACTCTTGTTGGAAGAATCATTTATCGCTTGTGGACTTGTGAGTATGTGATCATTGACTAGCGAAGCGACCTCGTCCGTAAGATCCGCAAAAGTCGGTACATCACAAACTTCCTCAAATAAGTTGTCAAGACCAAATTCACTAATCTCACTCGATGTATCACAATCCTTAGACGCATTTGGGATATCAAGAGTAGGATTAGTAATCTCAGAAGATGGGTTGAGATCATAGATATCATCCTCGTCATCATCATAATAGTAGTATGGATGCACAAGAGGAGGAGTATAAGCAATAAGATTAGCTACTTGCTCTTGTCGCTGATCCTCTTGACATTTTTCGATGTATTTATTGACAGCTGCTTGAAGTCTTTGAAATTGGTCAAAAAGAGTGGCTAGTTGCTCAGCATGAATTGCAAAAGAGGGTTGATGATCGAGGGAGTGTTGTGGGGGCTCAATATTTTGAAAACCAGAATTATAACACGGATGTGGCTCATAATAATTCATCGGATGAGAAGAATTAGAACAATGATTTGGCTCATAATAATTCATTGGTTTACAATAAGAAGTATCATGAGGGCCCCCACAATGAATGCAACACGGGTATTGAGAAAAACCCGATGCGTCTTGTGGATAGCTATTACCATTGTCATAATTGTAACCCGTTTCTTGCTCATCATGCGACGGGTATCGAAATGGACACACAATATGCCAATGAGAATTGCTTCCACAATATATGCAAGGGGGGGGGGAAGTGGGTGGATTAGAAGAAAAGGATGAATTAGTCGAATTGCACGATGGACAAAATCCAAAATGGGAAAATTGTGAATCGGAAACGGTTGGAAGATCTTTTCCGCATTTTTCGTAATAACACAAATCACATGATTCGAAATCATATAATCGTCCCCTACACCTTCCGCAATACGAATCCATGAAGAATTAAAAATAAGAGGGATTGAGAAAAAGAATTAAACACAGTGGAGGATTAAGAGGAATATTTTTGGGGGTAGCACTTAGGAATTTGTCACTTGTTTTTTATTTTATAAATTTTTTTTTGGGTTACAAAACTTAGGAAAGAATTGTTTTTTAAGGTATTTTAAATGTTTTTGGGGTTTTTTGAATTTTTGGAAATATGCAAGAAAAAATAACGTTCACGAGGGAACGGATCCTAAAGTCCAACGCGTCTCTCACAAAAACCGTTAATCTTTACGAAAAGAGCCGGCAGCGGCGCCATTTGATATTATGGTTTTGTGTGTTCTAGAAGTGTTATTCGTACTCGATTCAATCCGAATTGATCACGGTTCAAAGTGGAATAGTTGTTTTTGGTGAATAAAAGAAGGTTTGGTTATCTATTTCTACTTAAAAGGTAAAAGCGAAACGTAATAAAAATAAGCCAAAAACAAATAACTAATAATAAAGGAGCAAAACAAATAATAAAACGTAAATTAAAATAAAACAATTAATAAAAATAAAACTAAACGAAGAAATTAACTTTCGACTGAAAAATAAAATTAACTTAATGAAAAAGGAGAAAATAAAAATAAGAGGGTACTTTAAAACTAAACGAGGTAAAAGCTAAAGCGGGGGCTAAATAAAAGATAAACTTAAACTTTTAAAAAAAATACTAATACTAAAATTTGACGAAAAATATAACTAAAAATACGTGACTTTCAAAATAGAAATTGGAAAAACTTTCAGATAAAACTAAACGATTAACGGAACACATGTTACTCTAGTGAAAACATGTTCCCAAACAAGATTTTACGCGCCAAAATGGATTAAGCATGCAGGCATGCATGTCATTCTATCGTAATGTTGGAATTGTAAACTATCGGAATGTTGTATCACAATATGAAAACTATCACAATATGAAGTATCACAAAATGAAGTATCACAATATAAAGTATCACAATATGAAAAATTATAATATGAAAACTATCACAATATGAAAACTATCACATTGTGAAAACTATCACAATATGAAAACCATCACAATATGAAAACTATCACAATATGAAAACTATCACAATATGAAAACTATCACAATATGAAACCTATCACAATATGGCTGTCAAAATTTGGGCAGCATTTCGTCGCAATATACCTTAAATCCCAATCGCAATCCACGATGCCAAGGGCAATCGCAATCCTTGATCGGAATAAGGGGATATTATAATAATTCGATCGCAAAGTAGAACCCCTAGGGTTATTGCGATCACAATAAAGTTGTCGGAATGAGCTGTCACAATAAGCTGTCACAATATCAAAACCCTAATGATATTGTGATGGAAAGATCACAATATCCGGATGGAGTAAAAATAAGCATAAAAATCAAATAAGCACTTTAACCAAAAATTAAACCAAAACAACAATAAGCTACGTATGCAAAACTTATCAAAACACTAAATAAGCAAAATTTATAAAATAAACTTTTAAAAAGATTAAACTTTTACGAAAACCAAATCTAAATAAGAACAAATTTGATAACTTTTAAAACACTAAAGAAACAAACTTTGTAAAACAAACTTAAAAAGACTAAACTTTTAAGAAAACTTAAAAGACAATAAGCTAGATACAAAATAAGCCAAAAAGCATAACAAGCTTAAAGCTTAAATCGTATAAAAACATTGATAGGAATACAAAGATAAACTTTTTAATCAAATAAGCAATAAGATTAAGCAAAATGCATACTTAATCCGAATCAAGATCAAAAGCAAAAACAAGAAAAGTAGAATAAGAGGGATAATGAAAAGCTTGATTAAAGTAAAAGATTCAACAATTAGAAGTAAAGACTAAAACTTACAAATTTAAGGTGCAAAACAAGGAATTTAAATTGACAAGAAACTAAATGACATGAAAATAAATGGTGGAAGAACTATGTGTCAAATAGCCAACACCTCTCAAATGAGGAGAGGGTCTTGTATTTATAGGAGGAGTGGAAGGTAGGTGGTTGGATGCTTCCTTTCTTTCTTTCTTTTTGTCTTTTGGTCTTTAGTCTTTGACAATAAACTCGTCATTCTCGACTTTGTCTCGAGATTTGTCGATAAATAAAATGAACTCGTCTTCTAATTTCTTCATTAATTAGATTTGGTTCTTCGACTTCGTTAAACTTCCGTCTTTAGACTTTTTCTTTGATAAATCTTAAGAATAGACCTTTGACTTCCATTCTTTATACACTCCTGATCTTTTGACTTCATCTTTTGTCTTTTTTTCTTTGATAAAAGCCCGTGAAAGAACGTGTTTTCTTCCCTTTTCACATGTTGCTCCTAAATCACAACAAAAACACAAACCACGCATAATTCCGACATTTACGACATAAAATACACGTTTTGGCTTGGTTATTATTATAATTAAGTGGTAAAAGGATAAGTGTTTTCACACTTATTAGAAACTCGGTAGAGTGACAAGTCAATAAATTGTATAACTTTACCTTAATAATTGTCTGATCATAAAGAAGTGGCCAAGTTCAACGAAGGTGACCCTTGATAAGGTTTGGCTTGTTGTGGCTAGCTATACTCAAAGCTAGAACAGCTGCCCGCCTAACATGTTGTATAAGTTTATGAAAATTTAATAGACCAAATCTATGAAGTGAAAAATAATCATCTCCTCAACTTTAGATAATACATACATGTATGTTTACAAAACAACTAACATAATCCAACTCATCAAACATAAAAGCATAATTAATAAACTTACTGTTAGACAATAGGTTGGCTCAAACCCGAGTATGGGCTTCCAGCACGACTTGACCTCTGATGAGCACCAAAAAAATACCCCTAAAACTTTTCGGAGCACTCATGACAACTACCTTGAGATCGGGTCTGTTTTAAGCACTTCCTTTAAAAGCCCAAACAAGACATCAGTAGCCAATGTTCTCTCATGAGCCTCATCAAGAATTATTACCTTATATTTCTCAATAAGTGGATCTGTCATGGCTTCTCTTAATAGCATACCATCTGTCATGTACCTACCAATACCAAATTGCAAATATCAGTTTCAACAAAATCGTAGTTTTACCACTACCAGTTTCACCAACAAGAACCAATGTCCGATTATCCTTCAAAACCTTAAATAACATCTCTTTTTGCTGCCAAACAGGCAAAGTCTTCCTCTTTTCAAAGATATCATAATACCGTTGACTAAAACTCTTTTTATTCCAAGGATTGATGGATGGATTGTTGTTAATTGGGTTGCTGGGTTTGACCTTTACCGTTACAGATTGGTCGACAGCGTCGAAGAGTCTCACTTGCGTTTGCGTTCGGTGCCATGATGATTATGGGATTGTGATTGCGTTTTGGGGATTAGGATTTTATGCCAACCTATCGTCTATCACTCGCTAGATCTTGGTCCTTGATTAGGAGAAGGAATGAGTAACTGAAATAAGAATGGTAGCAAAAATCACCAATATGAGTTTTTTTATTAAATCACTAAGAATGGTTCGACTCATGGATGGTGACTAATGGGGATTCTGGTTGACGGCATATACGATAGGATTTTTGGGGGATTAGAAATTGGATTTAGGGAAAATAACGTGAAGATGAACATGATAATTGTGAGATCTAGGTTACAGGGGAGTATCAGTGCTAATTTGATTTTGGGGAAAGTTTGGGTGGGGCAATGACAAATAATCCGAATGTGTTTTAAGTTTTGGTGAAAATATTAAGCGGGATAAATTGAAAATAGTTGGTCGGTTGTAAATATATATAAATTTTTTGTAAAAAATATTTTTAAAACTAGTATTTATTAAAAATGTATATAAATATTTTTTATAAAACGTATAATTATTTTTAGAAATATTATTCTTATTTAAAAGTATTTTATAAAACATATAATTTAAAATTTTAATTTTAACATTGATAGGTTCGACTGATCTATATAAAAATATAAAAATAAATATGGTTATATACAAATTTTAATTTTAACTTTGATAGGTTCACTGTGATTCAGGTCATGGTTAATCATTTTATACATTTATCAAGTGTAAGTGTATAAAAAGTAGCATGATTTAAAACATAAAATGTCATTTTAGTAATATTAAGTGATATTTGATAGATAATTAATTATAAACTATTAGGGCTGAGCATGGCAGACCTAAAACTGACTCAGACCGGACCGGATAGAACTAAACCGGACCGTATAATTTCGGGCCAGTCCTTGGTCTGGGTTTTGGACAAATTTGGTCTTCGGTCCAGTCCATTCCGGTTCGGTCCTACAAAAAATCTTATCTATATTGCCTAATAGGACCGAACGGGACCGACCTGGACCGGACTATTTCTGTTCGGTCTCGGTCTGGGGTTTCGGACCATTTCGGACCTCGTTCCGGTTCGGTCCGGTCCGGTCCTATACCGATGCTCAGCCCTACATGAGATTTTTAGTGGATGAATCGAGATGGTATCAGTGTATATAAGATGTTCAACGAAGGATTTGTGATGATATGTGATAGGTGTGTAAACACCCATCCTTTTTACCACTTAATTACAATAATAACCAGGCCAAAACGTGTATTTTATGTCATAAATGTTGGAATTATGCGTGGTTTGTGTTTTTGTTTTGATTTAGGACGAAAATGTGAAAAGGGGAGAAAACACGGGCATTCACGGGCTTTTATCGAAGAAAAAGACAATAGACGAAGTCAAGAAATCAAGAGTGCAAAAAGAACGGAAGTCCAAGACCAATTCTGAAGATTTATCAAGGAAAACGTCAAAAAACAGAAGTTTACTAAAAGCCGAAGAACTCAAGTCTAATTTATCGAAGAAATTACAAGACGAGTTAAAGTAATCCCGAGACAAAGTCTGAAAGGTCGAAGAAGTTAAAAGATTAAAGGCTAAAGACGAAGGATTAAAAGATAATTAAAGAAAGAAGAAAGAGGGGAGGAAGCTTCCTTCCACTAATCCCCTCCTCCACTATAAATACACCTCATTAGTCATTTGTTGAGGTTGTTGGCTAACTTGACAAATTAGTTTTTCCACCATTTTCATTTTCATGCAACTTTATTTTTCATGTCATTTTAATTAATTGTCTTGCACTTTAATTCCTTTAATTCAAGTAAGTGTTTTTAATTTTGTTGTTTAATCTTTATTTTCCTTTAATCAAGATTTTCTTTATCATTCTCATCCTACTTTTCTTGTCTTTGATTTGATTGTGGTTCGGATTAAGCATTGATTTTGCTTGATCTTATTGTTTATTTGATTAAAAAGTTCATCTTTTTATTTTCATCTAGGCTTGTATACGAATTAAGCTATAAGTTTGACAATCTTATTGGCTTATTTTGTATTTAGCTTATTTGATTTTAAAGTTTTCTAAAAAGTTTTATCTTTTTAAAGTTTGCTTATTTTGTTTGCTTATTTTGTGTTTTGATAAAGTCTTTAAATTTGTTGCTTTTTATCTCGTCTCATTATCTTTTTAATCAAGTTTCGGTTATTGCTTATTAGTATTAGCTTATTGGTTTTGCTTATTTGTATTACATTCCATCTGAATGGGATTTGGATTCCGACAGCTTGTTACGATCGCAAAAACCACAAGGGTTTCTACATTGCGATCGGTATTGTGATACTCCCCCTTATTCGGATCTGGGATTCGGATCTGGGATTCGGATCTAGGATTCGGATCTGGGATTCGGATCTGGGATTCGGATCTAGGATTCAGATCTGGGATTCGGATCTGGAATTCGGATCTAGGATTCGGATCTGTGATTCGGATCTGGGATTCGGATATGGGATTCGGATCTAGGATTCCGATCTGGGATTCGGATCTGGGATTCGGATCTAGGATTTGGATCTGGGATTCGGATATGAGATTCGGATCTGGGATTCAGATCTGGGATTCGGATCTGGGATTCGGATCTGGGATTCGGATTTGAGATTCGGATCTGGGATTCGGATCTGGGATTCGGATCTGGTATTCGATCTGGGATTCGGATCTGGGATTCGGATCTGGGATTTCGATCTGGGATTCGGATCTGGGACAAAACTTTATATTTCCCGCCATTTTCTTAAACTTTATTTTAAATTGTTTTTATTTTAGTTTTATTTTAAGATTGCATTTTATTCAAGTGTTTTTCTAGTAATTTTCTAGCTTAATTTTTCACCTTGTTTTACTTTTATTATTTGTACCTGTCTTTAATTTTCTTTTAAATACTTTCCGCATTTACTTTTTAATTAGTTATAGATAATCAAATTTATTTTTGTTAACCAAAAACGACTGAGTCACACTTTAAACTGGTAATCAATTCGATTAGACACCGAGAAAATGAACTTTTTTCAACTACCAAAAACCTAATTTCAAATGGCGCCGTTGGCGGCTCTTTTCTGAAGATTAACGGTTTTTTGTGAGAGATGCGTTGGCTTTTGGGATCCGTTCACTCGTGAGCATTATTTTTCGTGTCAAAAATTTTCAAAAATCCAAAAACATTTGAAAAATCATAAAAAGCATTTCTTTTTCAAAGTTTTGCACCAAAAATATTCTTCTTGCTTGTCTATTTTTCTTCTTGGATTCGTCTTGTGTACGGTGTGGGAGACCATGGCATGGTTTTCAAACATGTCAATGGTGTACTTGTGAGCGGTGTGGTTCTGATATCGACGATACACAATTTAGATTTTGTCCATTTTGCAATTCAACAAATTCGTACTTCTCCTCTTACAATACGTTCTCACCCTCTCCCGTCTATGACGATCCTTATCCTCAAAATGCACCGGATTTTTCTCCATCCCCGTGGTGCTATAAGTGTGGGGGTCCTCACGAAAGTTTTCACTGTCCAACGGGGGATCAAAATTACTATAATCATACCCCTTCCAGTTTTGACAACCCCTGCAATACCCAATTGATCATCAGCCTCGTCACGGGATGAGTTACCAAGAACCAATTGACGATCTTGCTATATCCTTTCAAGAACAAAGAAACGATCTTGCTACAGCTTTTCAAGAACAAACGAAAGAGCTTTTACACACGCTGCAAACTTGTATGGAGTCATTTTTACAGCAGCAAGATCAGACGAGTACTCATATCCCTGAGCTTATTATTAGCCCTTCAGGTATTGAGGAGATCGATGACGATATTGAGGTTATTTTCGACGAGGAGGAATTTCTAAAGCAACGTAAAACTTCTCCCATTCCTCCTTCGTCTATTGCTATCACACCCGAGGAGCCCGTTGGCTCTCTCATCATGGAGGATGAGCATCTTGACGTTATCTCGGAAACTGAATCGGACAAACTCCTAAAGTCTAGTGTCGAGGAACTTGTCGTCATCCCAAGTGAGCCCGCGGGTATTCCGGAAAATCTGTGTGATAGGCCGACTTTTGCGGAGCTTACGGACAAGTTTGCTTCGCTAGTCAATGATCACATACTCACAACTCCACATGCGATATTTGATCCTCCCAACAAGAGTTCGACATGTGGTGAGTATGATCATTTCGTCTTCGAGCCCGAGATTGAGGAAATTATCGACCGAGAGCTAGCTCTTTTACCTCTGCTTCCTCCTACAAGCGAGGTCGACTTTTCCAACATCGATGCCAAACTTGATGAGTTGGAACGTCTTATTTTTCATAATAATGACGAACCAACACACATGTCCAAACATCCTATTCTCGAGGAGTTACCTAATCAACACTCCTCTTATGAGAATTACGTTTACCACATTCGTGAGGATTTACCTTATCAACAATCCCCACAAATGAATGATGGTTTCGTACTTGATCGTGATCTTTTCAAACTAGTTTCTACACTCATTATCTACGATGATATCGACAAGATCTACTTTCATGAGGATAAATGCTTTGACCCGGGAGGTAACATGGACCATTCTATGATTGATAATTTTACGGCTTTGCCAATTGGTCTGCATCCATTGTCTTTGGAGGATGACAATGTGATTCCCTTACCCACCCCACCTCCCGTCAATCCGGATTTCACTTGCTTTTCTTATATTGAGCAGACTTTCCTACCATTAAAGACTTATCCTCCCGCCTCTCCTTTGTTGATGTCCTCCGGGAACGAGGACAAGGTATTTGATCCCGGTATTACATTCGAGGCTTCCCCATGGACCATTTAATTCGGGGACGAGTCAGGCTCGTGACTCGGTTAATATAAACAAGCGCTTTTTGGGAGGCAACCTAATTATCTATCTATCTTTACCATAAGTGTGGGGGAGCCCCTTGGTGTTTCTTGCTTTCTTTATTATCATGTGCAGGGATTAGAGCTTCAGAGACACACTCTTGATGACTTTTGACGAACCGTGATTCCGTTTTCCCTTCTTCCCGGTTCTATCCTAAATTCTTTTCGATTCACTATTTTATATTTCTCAATATTAAAATAGGAATCTCGTTAGTTGTCTCTTCCTTAGCAAGATTTAAACAACGTGCACAATGTCCTAAGTGTAGGGGAGTTTACTCCCACATGCTTAAACATTGAGGACAATGTTTATATTAAGTGTAGGGGGACTTCTATCGAAGTTTTAAGTGGACTTTTCCATTAAAATGCCTTCATTTAACCGGAAAATCATCTTTTTCAGCATTTTTCAGATTTTTAATTAACTTTGGCCATATAGTCGTAATTTTTAAATTTTTATCGTTGCTTTCGTATGTATATATCCCGCAATAAAGTCAATAATATTCATAAAGTGGTGTAGCTAGTTTAGAAGTCTTTGACATATTAGGCCCGTTGCGATTATATTGACTCAGCCCGAATAGACTTATCCAAGTTTATTCTAGCTAGTATCCTTAACCATGTAGACCTTAATTGGTTTATTAGGCTAAGCATCCACGAGTCTCATTACTTGAGATTTTAAATTGTGGAGAACGAGAAATGATAGAGTCAATTATAAGTCGGTATTCTTGCACAAGCTCACTTGGCGTAATTATTTGCCTATTCTCCCATCACTTGCTAATAAATTATCTACAATAAGTAAGGTCGTACGATTTGAAAAGTTACTTAGCTTCTAGCCCAAGATCGTTTAAAATTTGCTCGGTAATGATAAGAGTTCATAGCCAAGGCATAACTTATGAAGCGCGGCGCGAAGATTGGCGAGTCCGAAAAGGCCCTAACAAGGCATGAGGATTCAATTTTATTGCTGAAGATCCAAAGTGATGTGTAAAGCATTATTCCCAAAATCAATATGAAGGATCAAGACTCAAGACGAAAAGCAATCAACTCCCATAAAGATCATGGAGAAGTCTATCCGAAAAGACCCTAACAAGGTATGAGGATAAATATATCCATGTCCGAAAAGGAGGCGGATCGTTGTATCTCAAAAGTACCCCTCAAAAGTCTCCAAGTGAAGAAACTCTATTACGAAGAGAAGACCATTATCTCAAGAACGTCTCTCAAGATATGAAGTATGAAGTACATGCCAAATATCGGCCCGAGAAAGGTCTCAAATCGTGAACCGAGTTATGCCAAGATATGAACTTTTTGATATCCCGAGAAGCAGTTTTAAGAGATTTTGTCCTTTAGCTAACTATTGATCAAATCGTCCTACTTTGCTTTCAGCCTAAATAAACTATCAAAATAAGTCCAAAAATGCATCTTCATGATCATTCTAAGACAAAAATAAAACATAAGAGATACACCTAGGAATAAGGGAGTTTAAGCATATAATTAAGCCATGTGTGTAAGTGTTTGATTTGCTAACTTATAATAACAATGATCTCGTTTTTAAGCTTAGTTTGGGGAACGTGAAACTTGAGGGTGATAAATCTTCGCAGCACCGAAGCCCTAATGTAAGTCTTAGATCTCTTTGCAAGTTATTTCCATGTAGCTATTTTCGAGTGAAAATGGTTTTCTATTCCTTTTGTTTCCATTTAAGTTTTAATTTCTCTTAGTATTTAAATTTTTGTTTAGTAGTATGTTAATAAGGCCAGGGTTGATTGATTATGAGAAAAGTGTAAAATTGCTTTATCACTAAGCATTGCATGAGGGCATGGCAATGGTTAAGTGTAGTGGATTTGATAGGTGTGTAAACACCCATCCTTTTTACCACTTAATTACAATAATAACCAGGCCAAAACGTGTATTTTATGTCATAAATGTCCGAATTATGCGTGGTTTGTGTTTTTGTTGTGATTTAGGACGAAAATGTGAAAAGGGGAGAAAACACGGGCATTCACGGGCTTTTATCAAAGAAAAAGACAAAAGACGAAGTCAAGAAATCAAGAGTGCAAAAAGAACGGAAGTCCAAGACCAATTCTGAAGATTTATCGAAGAAAAAGTCAAAAGACGGAAGTTTACTAAAAGCCGAAGAACTCAAGTCTCATTTATCAAAGAAATTACAAGACGAGTTAAAGTAATCCCGAGACAAAGTCTGAAAGGTCGAAGAAGTTAAAAGATTAAAGGCTAAAGACGAAGGATTAAAAGATAATTAAAGAAAGAAGAAAGAGGGGAGGAAGCTTCCTTCCACTAATCCCCTCCTCCCCTATAAATACACCTCATTAGTCATTTGTTGAGGTTGTTGGCTAACTTGACAAATTAGCTCTTCCACCATTTTCATTTTCTTGCAACTATTTTTCATGTCATTTTAATTAATTGTCTTGCACTTTAATTCCTCTAATTCAAGTAAGTGTTTTTAATTTTGTTGTTTAATCTTTATTTTCCTTTAATCAAGATTTTCTTTATCATTCTCATCCTACTTTTCTTGTCTTTGATTTTATTGTGGTTCGGATTAAGCATTGATTTTGCTTAATCTTATTGTTTATGTGATTAAAAAGTACATCTTTTTATTTTCATCTAGGCTTGTATACGAATTAAGCTATAAGTTTGACAATCTTATTGGCTTATTTTGTATTTAGCTTATTTGATTTTAAAGTTTTCTAAAAAGTTTTATCTTTTTAAAGTTTGCTTATTTTGTTTGCTTATTTTGTGTTTTGATAAAGTCTTTAAATTTGTTGTTTTTTGTCTCGTCTCGTTATCTTTTTAATCAAGTTTCGGTTATTGCTTATTAGTATTAGCTTATTGGTTTTGCTTATTTGTATTACATTCCATCGGAATGGGATTTGGATTCCGACAGCTTGTTACGATCGCAAAAACCACAAGGGTTTCTACATTGCGATCGGTATTGTGATACTCCCCCTTATTCGGATCTGGGATTCGGATCTGGGATTCGGATCTAGGATTCAGATCTGGGATTGGGATCTGGGATTCGGATCTGGGATTGGGATCTGGGATTCGGATCTGGGATTCGGATCTGGGATTCGGATCTGGGATTCGGATCTGGGATTCCGATCTAGGATTCGGATCTGGGATTCGGATCTGGGATTCGGATCTGGGATTCGGATCTGGGATTCGGATCTGGGATTCGGATCTGGAATTCGGATCTGGGATTCGGATCTGGGATTCGGATCTGGGATTCGGATCTGGGATTCGGATCTGGGATTCGGATCTGGGATTCGATCTGGGATTCGGATCTGGGATTCGGATCTGGGATTTCGATCTGGGATTCGGATCTGGGACAAAATTTTATATTTCCCGCCATTTTCTTAAACTTTATTTTAAATTGTTTTTATTTTAGTTTTATTTTAAGATTGCATTTTATTCAAGTGTTTTTCTAGTAATTTTCTAGCTTAATTTTTCACCTTGTTTTACTTTTATTATTTGTACTTGTCTTTAATTTTATTTTAAATACTTTCTGCATTTACTTTTTAATTAGTTATAGATAATCAAATTTCTTTTTGTTAACCAAAAACGACTGAGTCACACTTTAAACTGGTAATCAATTCGATTAGACACCGAGAAAACGAACTTTTTTCAACTACCAAAAACCTAATTTCAATATGGTTGTACATGAGATGTTAAACGAACAAGTCGATATGGTATCTTTGTACGTAGGATGTTCAAAGAAGGAGTCGATATTGTATTGTTGTGCACACGTTGTTCAACGGATGAGTCATGGTGATACTGTTATACATGACATGTTAAACGGAGGATTCGATGTAGTATCATCGAACATTGCAAATGAAGGTGTTGATGTAGTATTTTTCATGAGATGTTATACGGAGGGGTCGAGATGGTATTGTTGTACATGAGATGTTCAACGAATGAGACGATATGTATCATTGTACAGGCGATGTTAAACAAATGAGTCAATATGGTATCTTTGCACATAAGATGTTATGCGGAGGAGTCGAGATGCTATTGTCGTACATGAGTTGTTCAACGGAATAGTCGAGATGATATCCATGTACATGAGATATTTAACGGAGTAGTCGATATGTTACATTACGACCATTGTGACAACCCTAGGTTTTGGATTTGTCACTTGGTCTTACTTTTAGGTTATTTTATGTGTGCTTACTTGAATTGTGTGTTTACGTGTTTATTTTGTGTGAACGAGGTTGGTGTGGTTATCGTTTATGAGTATAGAGTACTCATAAGTAAATCGAGGAACGGTTATTTCATGTTCATGAGCTCACAAGTGGTGACTATGAAATGAAAATGGTGATATTGTGGTGTTTACGTATACGTATAAGTATTATAGTAGTAGTATTTTTTTTTGGATTTACGGTTTAGCATTTAGAGGTCTCGGGTGAGGTAATTATCCATATGAATATTTTTCGGGATGGTTTTAAGTCATTTAGGACTTAGTTATAAAGTTTATTTCAAAATTTGAGATTTTTTATAAAAGTGTATATTTTACGTCTTTTACGGTAAAACGCGTAAAAACTGACTAGTTTTACGGTTTTGAGGTTTTGGGAGTTTTAGGAGCTGAAATAAATTAAGGTAAATTAAGGTAATGTTAATAAGATATTAATTAACAATAAAAAGAAAAAAAAAATAAAGAAAAAAAACGAAATTAGGGGTGTTTGGGTCGGTTTAGAAGAGAAAAAAAGGAAAAAGGAAAAGATTTAAGGAAAGTGGGCTTTGGGTTGGACTAGGATTCACCCATACCCTATATAATGTATATACTAAACCAAATTCATTATTTTTCTCCTGGAGATGAAGGAAATTCGTGAGTCTTATAAAAAAATTAGGGTTCTTCATAAAATTTGGGGGTTTTCATAAATCCAAGGTAAATCTTCAAATCCCTTTTCAATTTAATTGTTTTTATGTTTAAATTAATCATTGTTATGATGGATTAGGGTTAGGGTTTAATAAAAAAACAGTAAATTAATGTTGTATTAATCATAATATGATGATTACATAAGTTAGGGCTTGTAATTAGAGGGATTAGGGTTAATTAATGAGGTTGATTTTGTTAAACCCGTTTTTAAAAACTGGGCAGATTTTTGAGCCAATTGTTTTGATCATATCGGGAGTTCTACAAACTCTTATTTAACGATCCAAGTACCCCTGAAAAGGTATTTGAAGTGGCTTTCCAATGCAAGAAACTAGAACTAAATTGGAGGTAGGGAAGGGGGTCAAAAATAGGTTACAACAGTCGGAGGTCAAAACAGTTTTAAATTCCGCCTGTTTTCTTTTTAAGTTTTGGGTTGTTTGGGGTACTTAGGGTTGCATTGGGATCTTCTCACGAACATGAGAGATGGTTTATATATTGTAATAAGGATCTGCACTTGGGCTAAGATTGTGGTTTAGGGTAAGACCCTCTAATGGTAATGAACTTTTCATACGTTTAAAATCAGGAAAACTGGAATGACAAAAGTATATATATATATATCAGGGCCTTAACAGTAGCTTTAAGGTTAGGGAAAGTGGGAGGTGTTAGCCAACATATGTAAGGGTATGAATATTCCTTTTACAGAAACCATGGGTATGTTTAAGTGGACGTGTGACTTAAAGTTTTGAGACCTAAAACTAGGACTGTTCTGTGTAAAATTGTGAACGGGATAGCTATTAAACTTAACCAAGTTAAGGACTTGTTAGGGAAGGGTAATGGGGTGTTTAGAGTTATAAATGGGGTATTTATATGAGAGGAGGTTAGATGTCCATCATAGGTTGATGAACCATTTTAGAGGTTGGTTCATGTATTGATTTATGTGTTTTTGGATTATTAGCTTGGGGCTAGAGCAAGGACTTTGGAGAAGCAATCAGGTGAGTTCATAGTCCCATTTTACTACGTTTTTAAATGTTTTTTTTCCAGTATGGGATGGAGATGACACTTGTAATGTTCTTTAACATGATTTAGTACTATGTTATAAAATGTGTGGACATAAATGTGTTATTGTCTGACTTGCGTGCTTATGTGTTCTCATATGTGCTTTGGTACGTGTTCTGCTATGTGAATCTTGTTTGGATTGTGATTGGCTTTGGTACATAGATGTATGGGCGTCTATGGGACCAGTTGTGATGTGTGTGGAGCGTGGGGCACGATCCGTCCTGAGTACTTGTGCATCGTCTCTTCGGAGGCAAGATATCTCGACGGGGATATAGTTCATCTTCCACAGGTGGTGTGGGAAAGATCCGGATAGTGTGGTGTGTGTTCTTGTGCGTGTGACGGGATACTTCTTGATTGTTATAATGTGCTTTGTGAATTGTAGATGTGGTTGGTACTTGGCTTGAGTTTTGTTGTGGATGCATGTAGCATGATTATCACATTATGGTCCATTACTATAAATTGTTTTTCTTCAACTTATTTACAGCGGATGTCAAGGTTTCTTATGATGTTCTAGATAACTTAAACCTATGTTCTCACCAACTTTATGTTGACAGATTTTAGTGTCATTTTCAGGTGAGGTAGTTGTGCAAGATGATGTTAGAAGTGGCTAGAGTATAGAGGCTGCTAGGATTGCATTCGGAGGAATCCCTTTCCTCTTAGATTTTATTTTGTGTTTTGATTAAGTGAACTTTGTGGTACCTATATGTTTGATGTTTGTTTATTTGTATGTCTTTGGTAAGAGGTAGGCCTGTTACCTACTTACCTAGACGCCTGTATTGTTGAGATATTGTCACGACATTTGTGTCGACATCTATGATATTTCAATTTCATTTAGTTCTCTCTATAGACACGCTGTTGTTGTGATGATATCCATACGTCGCGCCCCATGTTCCGCCATGGTGGGGTGTGATAGAATGGTATCAGAGACAATGGTTATAGAGAATTAGGTTTCCTAGTCGTGTAGCCTAGTCTATAGCTTAAGGGTCCCTGCATATAGGCGTCATAGGAGTATGTGTGCATTTTATAGTAATTGATGTGTTTGAATATTATTTTCGCAGTATTTGTTAGGTTATGAACTAATTTGGTTCATACTTAACTACATGTTATTTTCTTTACGAGTTTTGATTAGTGCGGGTGGAACCATGGTCGTATACGCTAGTCATTGTTGGATTTCGCTTAATTATGTTTTCATGTTCTTTATACATTTTGAATTTTGTCTACGCTGGTTCAGCTGGACTACGAGTTTATGTGTTTCGTGCATTGGCTATGTTATTTTAATACATGGGGTTTTGGATCTTATCTTGTGTGGTTATGTGCTTGTGAGTTGTTAGATTATGTGTTATGTGTAGTATTAATTTCTTATAAGTGTCATCATAGGAGGGAGTACATTGGTGAAAGGGAACATGTATAATTATGGAGGCCTACATAGTTATATATGTGCCACAACACCACTGGATTTTCAAGTATGATTGCATGAAAGAGAGTTAATACATGTTTGTATAGTATATGTTGGATGGATTTGAGTGTATGTACGCTTATGCCTATGTATGTAAAATTATTTTCTACTTACCGGTTGTATTCTTGGGATGGTTGCTAGCTCGTTTCTCTTTGAGATGTTCAACTTCTGTAGTAGCGCATTTCTCGGGTCCTCATTTCACATGTTTGTTTGTACGGTACTTTTTGCGTGAAGGATTTTGAGATGGTGGAGATTTCTTTTTGGGGTAACGATGTCTTTTGTTTCGAGTTATACATGGTAAAAAAATATAGAACTTGCAAATTGAAAAAAAAAAATAGTTGTTGGTAGTCGATGAAATAAGGAAGTGTCGAAAACGTGTTTGAAATAAGGTGGAATATAATTTTTTTTTTCATATAAGCATGGCCTTTTTATTCTAAAATATTTTGGTTTTGATCACCTAAAGTTATTGTTCTTTAGTTAGAATTCTTGTTCTTATTAACTTAAATATGTTAAATCATGTATTAATCATATGATGGGTGAGAGTTTAAATTTTCTAGAATTAAAATAAATTAGACCTTGAATTTTGTAATTAATAACGGGTTTTTTAGGGTTTAAAAATCGTTTTTTTTTGGTATAAATCGGAGTAGGCAGAAACTGTCGCTAAACTGTCAAAATATGTCGCTAACTGTCAGAAACTGTCACTAATGCCTAGGCAGATTTTGAGAAAAATCGTTTTGGTCATAACTTATTCGTTTTTAAAGGTTTTTGGGTGATTCAAAAGCCTAAAATTATGTACTCGGAACATACTTTTCAAATTATGTACTCGGAACATACTTTTCAAATATTCAGAAAGTTTCGTAATTGGAAGTCAGTAGCTTGGTCGAATTAATTGTACAAGTGTTGAGTTCAAGGTTAATTTTCGGACAACATGGTTTAAACTCGTGTTTTGGGTAATTTTCGGTAATGAACACTTGGAGGGTTAACATAGAGATGAGTTGGGAAGGAATTTGAGAGTTCTTTAGACCTTATTATACGTGGTTATATTTTGATGAGTTTTGATTTATGGTACTTATGAGTAAGACTGAAATCGGGGTGACAGTGTTAAACCCGTTGAGTTATGTGACGGCTCCTAACTTGGTTTCAAGACAGTTCTTGTCTGATGAGTTGCGAGATTTAGTTAGGTTGGTTACATAACTTTATGGTTTTGATAAGTTTCCTCGTGGACGGTTAAGGCTCATGTGTTGTTGGTTGAGATTATTTTCGTGTAAACTGAGTTCACGTTTGAACGTGAAGGTTTTATCAGGGATATGCATCCTCGTTTGTTTGCTGAGAATAAGTTTGAGTTTGGGAGTAAATCTCGGGATGAGATTTCTATTAGGAGGGAGTGATGTGACAACCCTAGGTTTTGGATTTGTCACTTGGTCTTACTTTTAGGTTATTTTATGTGTGCTTACTTGAATTGTGTGTTTACGTGTTTATTTTGTGTGAACGAGTTTGGTGTGGTTATCGTTTATGAGTATAGAGTACTCATAAGTAAATCGAGGAACGGTTATTTCATGTTCATGAGCTCACAAGTGGTGACTATGAAATGAAAATGGTGATATTGTGGTGTTTACGTATACGTATAAGTATTATAGTAGTAGTATTTTTTTTTGGATTTACGGTTTAGCATTTAGAGGTCTCGGGTGAGGTAATTATCCATATGAATATTTTTCGGGATGGTTTTAAGTCATTTAGGACTTATTTATAAAGTTTATTTCAAAATTTGAGATTTTTTATAAAAGTGTATATTTTACGTCTTTTACGGTAAAACGCGTAAAAACTGACTAGTTTTACGGTTTTGAGGTTTTGGGAGTTTTAGGAGCTGAAATAAATTATGGTAAATTAAGGTAATGTTAATAAGATATTAATTAACAATAAAAAGAAAAAAAAAAATAAAGAAAAAAAACGAAATTAGGGGTGTTTGGGTCGGTTTAGAAGAGAAAAAAAAGGAAAAAGGAAAAGATTTAAGGAAAGTGGGCTTTGGGTTGGACTAGGATTCACCCATACCCTATATAATGTATATACTAAACCAAATTCATTATTTTTCTCCTGGAGATGAAGGAAATTCGTGAGTCTTATAAAAAAATTAGGGTTCTTCATAAAATTTGGGGGTTTTCATAAATCCAAGGTAAATCTTCAAAAATCCCTTTTCAATTTAATTGTTTTTATGTTTAAATTAATCATTCTTATGATGGATTAGGGTTAGGGTTTAATAAAACAACAGTAAATTAATGTTGTATTAATCATAATATGATGATTACATAAGTTAGGGCTTGTAATTAGAGGGATTAGGGTTAATTAATGAGGTTGATTTTGTTAAACCCGTTTTTAAAAACTGGGCAGATTTTTGAGCCAATTGTTTTGATCATATCGGGAGTTCTACAAACTCTTATTTTACGATCCAAGTACCCCTGAAAAGGTATTTGAAGTGGCTTTCCAATGCAAGAAACTAGAACTAAATTGGAGGTTGGGAAGGGGGTCAAAAATAGGTTACAACAGTCGGAGGTCAAAACAGTTTTAAATTCAGCCTGTTTTCTTTTTAAGTTTTGGGTTGTTTGGGGTACTTAGGGTTGCATTGGGATCTTCTCACGAACATGAGAGATGGTTTATATATTGTAATAAGGATCTGCACTTGGGCTAAGATTGTGGTTTAGGGTAAGACCCTCTAATGGTAATGAACTTTTCATACGTTTAAAATCAGGAAAACTGGAATGACAAAAGTATATATATATATATATATATATATATATATATCAGGGCCTTAACAGTAGCTTTAAGGTTAGGGCAAGTGGGAGGTGTTAGCCAACATATGTAAGGGTATGAATATTCCTTTTACAGAAACCATGGGTATGTTTAAGTGGACGTGTGACTTAAAGTTTTGAGACCTAAAACTGGGACTGTTTTGTGTAAAATTGTGAACGGGATAGCTATTAAACTTAACCAAGTTAAGGACTTGTTAGGGAAGGGTAATGGGGTGTTTAGAGTTATAAATGGGGTATTTATATGAGAGGAGGTTAGATGTCCATCATAGGTTGATGAACCATTTTAGAGGTTGGTTCATGTATTGATTTATGTGTTTTTGGATTATTAGCTTGGGGCTAGAGCAAGGACTTTGGAGAAGCAATCAGGTGAGTTCATAGTCCCATTTTACTACGTTTTTAAATGTTTTTTTCCAGTATGGGATGGAGATGACACTTGTAATGTTCTTTAACATGATTTAGTACTATGTTATAAAATGTGTGGACATAAATGTGTTATTGTGTGACTTGCGTGCTTATGTGTTCTCATATGTGCTTTGGTACGTGTTCTACTATGTGAATCTTGTTTTGATTGTGATTGGCTTTGGTACATAGATGTATGGGCGTCTATGGGACCAGTTGTGATGTGTGTGGAGCGTGGGGCACGATCCGTCCTGAGTACTTGTGCATCGTCTCTTCGGAGGCAAGATATCTCGACGGGGATATAGTTCATCTTCCACAGGTGGTGTGGGAAAGATCCGGATAGTGTGGTGTGTGTTCTTGTGCGTGTGACGGGATACTTCTTGATTGTTATAATGTGCTTTGTGAATTGTAGATGTGGTTGGTACTTGGCTTGAGTTTTGTTGTGGATGCATGTAGCATGATTATCACATTATGGTCCATTACTATAAATTGTTTTTCTTCAACTTATTTACAGCGGATGTCAAGGATTCTTATGATGTTCTAGATAACTTAAACCTATGTTCTCACCAACTTTATGTTGACAGATTTTAGTGTCATTTTCAGGTGAGGTAGTTGTGCAAGATGATGTTAGAAGTGGCTAGAGTATAGAGGCTGCTAGGATTGCATTCGGAGGAATCCCTTTCCTCTTAGATTTTATTTTGTGTTTTGATTAAGTGAACTTTGTGGTACCTATATGTTTGATGTTTGTTTATTTGTATGTCTTTGGTAAGAGGTAGGCCTGTTACCTACTTACCTAGACGCCTGCATTGTTGAGATATTGTCACGACATTTGTGTCGCCATCTATGATATTTCAATTTCATTTAGTTCTCTCTATAGACACGCTGTTGTTGTGATGATATCCATACGTCGCGCCCCATGTTCCGCCATGGTGGGGTGTGACAACCATAATTCATAAAACTTAACCCCTAATTGTAACCAATAACCTATATCCGAGAGCCTGTAATAGTTGACCAAAACCCCTAACCCTTGATGTGTCTTTAGACACACATCTTTATTAGGCTAAAATATCTGCTAAATGATTTTAGTTGTATATAGGTATCATCTCGAGTCATCCGATTAACATTTGATGTATACCAATAACATCTCGACTCGTTCGTTTAACATATCATGCATAACAACATCATCCAAGTCATCCTTTAAAAATCTCATGTATATCAATATAATCTTAAATCGTCCGTTTAACATATCATTTATAACAACATCATATCAAGTCATACTCTCATGTATATCAATACCATTTTAATATGGATTTCAACAATTATTTTCTCACACAATATTATCGGGTCACTGGTTCGACACCAGGTCAACCGATCGAGTCACTGGATTACGTGATCGACCACCAGGTATACCAGGTTAAGCCACCGGGTCACGGGTTCGACCACTGAGTCAAACCGGTTGAGTCACCGGTCCATGGGTTCGACCACTAGTTAACCCGTTCGAGCCACCGAATTAACTTGATCAAGTCACCGGGTCAAACCAGTTGAGTCTCTAGTTCACGGATTCGACCACCGAGTCACTATTCAATGTGTAAACTCTAATTACGATGAATTTAGTTGTATATAGGTAGCATCTCAACTCATCCGATTAACATTTGATGTATACCACTAACATTTTGACTCGTCCGTTTAACATATCATGTATAACAACATCATCCCGAATCATCCTTTTAAAATCTTATTTATATCAATATCACCTTGAATAGCCCGTTTAACATATAATTTATAACAACATCAGATCGACTCATCCTTTTAGAATCTCGTGTATATCAGTACTATTTTAGTATTGGTTTCAACATTTATTTTCTCACACAATATTATCGGGTCACGGGTTCGAACACCAGGTCAACTAATCGAGTCACAGGATCATGTGATCGACCATCGGGTCGATCAGGTTGAGTCATCGGGTCTCGGGTTCGACCATTGGGTCAAACCGGTCGAGTTGTTAAAACTTATTAGTAATTTTAGAGGTAGCCTATTAGTTGTTAAAATTAGTTGTATTTGTATTTTTTAGTGGTATGTTATTAGTTGTTAAACATTTAATAGATAGTTATAGCAGTCTACATGCATCCTCATTTGTTGTTAGGATCTTATTTTATATCGATAGTACATAAGTGATTAATAGCTTATGCACTGAGCTAGCTTAGTGTATGTTAATCTCTCAACCGAGGATTAAATTATTGTTGATGACCCTAAACATCATTACCCTAAACACTACAACAATTAATGTCCATATATATATACTACGGTAAACTCCATGACTCCCACATGTGGTTAAAACTACAAATTTTAAATTCCATACATACCCTAAACATATGTCAAAAAATGTTGTGCATGTGCTAGAGTTTATGCTAGCTTGGTTCTAAGATTTTGTACGTGAGTTTGGGTTTGGTACAATGTCTTTGAAATGTTCTATGTTGGCCTGGAGTGTGTGTGTAAAGTACGCTGCTAAAGTTTTAGCTTATAGTTAATTGTTCATGTTGGACTATAAACAAAATTACACATCTAATCTATATGGCCATTGATAAAGTGTAGTAGAACTGTTGATAAAGTGTAGTGGTGAAACTTTAATCTATTTTAGGGTAATGATGTTTAGGTTCATCAACAATATTTTAATTGTTGTAGTGTGTATCATGTGGTGTGTTTGTTGCGCTTATCTCTGTTGGCTTTAAATTTTCTCAATATTGCCTACTTTTGAAACGACGCGTTCGCAGATACCAGCTACGACTACTCCTGACATATGTCCCAGTAGAAGCATCCTACTCATTCATTATGATATAATTGGATCTCCTTTTGGATCTCGTCTTGCTTCGATTAATCATCAAACTGTTCTTTTTGGTAGAATGATCTGTCGCGTGCTGTTCTTGTGCTTCCTTTATCAGAACTTAATCATACTTTCATTCAAGGTAGTATTTTATTTTTTTCCTAGTACTAATTTTTCTTTAGCTTAACTTTCTCCTTTGACTTTGATTATTAATCACAAACAACTCTACTTTGCTTTTGTATACCTTTCACATGATTTGCGCCAATATTTGGAAAAATTAGTGAGCCAAAAGGAAAAGTGTATAACCAGAATAAATCAACTGATATTGTATTCTCGTGGTTTTCTTGACCATATTCATGATTATGTTCCATTTTCTATACACCGTCACTAGTAGCCTATTTTTTTCACTAGCATCTCTTTAGAACATGTGTGATTCTATGGTCCACTCTTTGTTGTGTGATAAGACTCTGATATTTAAGTGATGGCTATCTAGATTTGACTTGAGGTTATATAATTGTTTGAAAAGTTAGTTGTTAGACTATGTTACATGACAATTAAAGCACGTGATTCATATGTAATTTGCTTTGCGCTTTAATTACTTGTAGATTAGTTAATGAACTAAAGGTTTGTGTTGTTAAAAATTAGTTATAACGTGTATTATCTTGTTGTGTTATCATAACATAGAAATCACAAGTTTTTTAGGTAAGGGTTATTGGTTGTTTTGTGAGGAAATGAGAGAAGTAAGCTTTTGTTGTTTTTTTCTTGACATACGCTCTGAAGCAGAAGCTTACCCAAACGCCCTCTGAATGAACTCTAATTTATGCCAAAACAGCAATTTCATGCTTCCAAAAGCTTATCCCTTAGTGTAGCTTCATCTAAATAAGTTCATTCTTTCTTTATTTCAATTATGAATGTTTAGGCTAAGGAATCTACCCTTGATGCGTCTTTAAATCAGTTATATATATGTGGTTTCTGAAGATAAAATATGCGAACTCAAATCCGTTAATTAGTTTTGTCAGGGTACTACTACTGCGGTTGCTGGTGGCAGCAGTGCATCAGTAAAGCTATGGGATACAGTTGAATGGAAGCAGATAGGAATTGCATCTATTCCTTCCTAAATGCTCAACGACCTTTGATAAAGGCAAGCAAAAGAAGTTTTGAGTGTTGATGTGAGCCTAGATGGGGCATCTATTCTATCAGGTTTCAGTGATAGGACTGTGATGTTCTGGGACCCCAAAATGAGGGCAGCAGTTCAGACCATGACTAACTATATGAATCATATTTGGGGAGTGACATTTGAAGATGCAGGAAGTGGAGCTATAGGGAGTCTTCTTGGAAGTGTATCATATGATAAAAGCATCTCGTTAAACAATTATTCTTAGTTGTCAATTTCTATTAATTTCGTCATTGTTTTACATATTGGTTTGAGACATAGAGTTAACGAGCAGTTTGTTTGCAGAGTAGGCTTAAACCTGAACTGGTAGAACATCACCCAATTGTACTTTCTTCATTGTAATTTGGAAAGATAGTTTGACTTGAGTGGACACTTAAAATTGACCAGTTATTTTCTCTATATGTTAATGTTTGATTTGCAAGATAGAACCATCCCATTCCTAATAATTAACTCTTATGTGTTAATAGTTGATTCGATAATTATCTCAATAATTAGAGAAATTTTTAAAGGACGACACAAACATATAAATATCCCTTATAGGCTTAACATCAGCTCTTATACAATCCATCAATTACTAATTATGAAATGATATTGACTTGGCTCACTTACGGGGTGACTGAAAGGCTTGAGTCAGTACTATCGTATCATGTAATGGCTAATGCGTTTTCATACAATGTGGATGCTGTGATGGAGTTCTCAAAAGAATTTTTTGGAATGATTGTTATTGTAAGTTTCTTTGCAGATTACTGATAAACTTGTAAAAGTTTCAATTTGAAAGTCCTATAAGTTATAATTTTCAACTCAATTAAGTGAAACCAAACTTTCTAGTGTAAGATCTTTGGTTGCTCAAGAATAACAAAAATTTAATGACGACTGATTTTGCATTTTGCTCTAGTTAATAGGCACATGAATATCAAATATGATAATAGACATAGAATTTGGCTACACACTTATATAATGTGTGAAAAAACATGATTTTATGATTTAGTCTCATAAACAAATACTTCCTGTGACCACATATAGGATTTTGAATTTAGTCACACAAACACTCAATATGTGCCTAATATCAAGGTTAATGATAACTGAGATTACATTTTGTACTAAATATTAGTCACATGAATATTTTACTGTGTGACTGTTTTGAAGGTATTGGTCACATATAATCACATTATAATGTGATCATAAATATAATTTAGTTACACAATACTTAAACTTTGTGACTATTGGCAAACATATTGTCACATAATTGTTTGACGATTCAGTGTGACCATGTATTATATTTGATCATAATCTTCAAGTAATTGTATTTGTCACTTTTAAATAAATATTATGACAAATGTTTCAATACCTACTTTCTCTTTGCCACACATACAAAATTCATGTGTGGTTAATATTTAACAAAATATACTAGTCACATTTAAATAATGTGTGTGACAACCTTATTTTTTAATTAGTCACTTGTAAAATAAGTACATGTGACCATATATGAATTTTGGTCACATTTGCTAAGTGTATGACAAATATTTGTCACACATTTATATGTATAATGTGACTACTACTTGAATCAGCATTTGATTCAGTAACACTCCCAAATTATGAAGTGACTAATGACTCACCCAAAAATCAGTTGTTAGCGCTAGTCACGTAAATATTCATAAGCGTGACAAACAAAAAACGAAAAGATCACACAAACTGTCTTTAAGTGTAACTGTTTATTTTTGTTTGGCAACTTCAATCACACAAAAAAAATTATTTGTGACTACACGAAATTTGATATGTGTGACCAAAACCCATTTTTGTACTAGTGTAAAATGTCCAAGCTAAAATAAATGGGACGCTGCGAGAAATCACTCTCTCACATAGGAGTCATGACATCGGTGCCTCTAGTGTCATGGTTATGGTACCTCTGTAACTAGTACATAAACTGGTCATGCTTGTATATAAAGCTCAATCAATTTATTTAATTATTAAAATGATTACTGATAAGCTTTAAACATGTACTAGGGAAAACATTTGGCTGCAAACGGGGAAATCCTAATCATGCATAGAAGGAAGTTCTTACAGAAGGACGGGAAATCCGTACTTCGTGTCCAATAATGAAATAAGAATGAAAGCTGAATGATCTACTCCGACTTCACGGATACTACATAAATAAGGGACGCGAAATGAGTTGTCTGATATCGGTTAATTTTTACTGATCTTAACTGTTCTCAGTTTGATTTATTTTATACGTGTATTGCTGTTGGTATATAATCTGATAAGTTCTGACTGTTCGTTAATATTATTGATTAGTGTTATCTCCTGTACTCTGATTAGTATATTTTATTGTATTCTGATTAATGTATAACTTGTATTCTTATAAAATCGTACTGTTATAAATAACCTACTAAAAATAGAAAGTTTCCTGAAATAGAATGTCTCCTAAAATAAAGTTTCAAGAAATGGTTTCATAAATAAATAAATCATTTAATTGAAATCAAGTATTTGAATAATAACTAATATATCATGATTAATTTAATAAAAGTTTAATTAAATTAAAATAAATGCTTTATACTTGATTATTTATTAAAATAATTTAATTAAAACATACTTTTATAATCGTTTAAAATGTCCGCGTCTTGTTATTTTTTCTTGACACCCGGACCCAAGTCAAAACCAAACCCCGAGGCACCCATGTCTCGGGTTATCCCAAAACCGAGCCTACCATAACCCTTGGCTGTGGTTTCCCCTGTTGCGACAACAAACAGTAGCCACCGACCTTTTGTCGCTTGCCACTGTTGGCTAAAGGAACTCCACGATTCCCACTGTTTTCATAAGGTTACCGCCGTTTTCATATAGTTCCCACTGTTTTTGCTTTTGTGTTAAAATTACCACTGTTTTTATTAAGCAAACACCACTGGTGGGTATATGTTGCTGCCGATATAAAATCAAACCAAACTTCCCCTTGCGGGTCACGGCTGGTCCACACAGCAACCACATCGAGACCATAGTGGTCTCGGTTTTCGTGCAGCCGAACAACCCGACCACCAAACTAAATTTTTTGTTTTAATCAAACCAAAACTTATGTGTTCTTGATGGTGATATTATATGATCCGATCCATAAAGAAAAGAGGGAAAAGAACGAACTACAATTTTCGTGATATAAGCTGGATGGTGAATACACATCAATGAAATCAACAAGAAAAATACACAGTGATTTCTCCTTTGGTTTAATCCAGCCGTCGGCCACCATATCACTCGAACCCTAATTTTATTTTATCTTTTTTTTTCGTGTGTTACTGATTTGACAAAAGGGAGGGTATACACCGTTTTTTTCTTTTGGTATTGGGCCGGGCTCCAAGCCCACCTGCTCTTTCTTCCTTGCTTTAAACGTGGCCCAAAACGTACGTATACTTATGTTTTGATCTTTCGCTTCGTTTCGTTTTTAAGAGTTTAATTTTCGTTTTCGTGTTTTTAAAATCCCGCCATTTATTTATTTATTTTACTGAAATAAATATGTACGTCATACTAAATAATTATTTTCTGAATAATTAACTACTTAACATTTTTAATAAAACTGAGACTGCATGAAATTTATATTAATCCTCGTGGTATATTATGATATGGATTTTTTATTTCCTGAATAAATAATATTCGCGTAATATCTGAATTTATACTGTTATTTTATTATCTGAATAATAGTTACGTAACGTTTAAATTAAAGCTGTGATTGTTCATAATTAATGTTCGTAGACTTTTAAAGCGGGTTTTACATCTACCCTCTTGAATTGTTGCTTGTTGACGACAGTTAGAAGAAGTTCTCAACTGTTTATTTGTTGGAGATGGTCCTCTGTAACCTCTTTTGTTTAGCGTTTGAGTTATATAGGCAGACATTTGTGCTAGTACAACAGTAGGATTATCCCCTTGTTTGAACTCATGAATTGGAACCTCATCATTGCAGTAGAAAACTGGTGCAGGTAGAGCTGCATACACACTCGAGGGAGTACTGACATGTTGTGAATAGTGAGGTTGAGGAACTTCTTGTTGCTGGTAGGTGATAGCAGGATTTGTAAGTGGTTGATAAGGAGAGTATTGTTGTTGATCATATGGTGATAGATGTGAGTCACGTTGTGATGATGGTGCTGGTAGCTGATATTGTTGTTGATATGATGTAGGTGGTTGTGGTAATATCGAGTACTGTGGAAAGCTTGGACTCTGATACATGGGCTTGTCATAAGATTGTTGTCCTATAGCATACGGAGTGTTGTTATATGACAATGTTGGATGATTTTCCATTAACGCCAATGGTTTGGAATAAGATCCTTGAAACATGCGTTTTCTGAGCACATGCTTCTCGTGTTGCTGCAAGAAAGCATATAGTTGATCTAAATTTGATTTGTGAAAATTCAAAATCAATTTAACGTCAGTGACGTATTGGCTCCACTCTGGGGGTAACGTGTTCAAAAACTTGGTGTTGAGCTTAAACTGAGCAATCATTAGATTATACACACTTAAATCATTCATCAATGTAATGAATCGCCAGTAGTAGTCATGAAGAGTTTCCCCTGGAATGTATGAGAACCTATCGAACAAGTCATAAAGTTGACACTCTCGTTCCTGCTTGGAAAGTGAAGTCCCTTGTAACAAAAACCGTTAAGCGATCCCAAAGCTCCTTTGCTACCTTATGTTTACTTACCATACGATAGATATCGGGTGGAAGAGCTTGAAGAATAGTCTGAACGGACTTCTCATCCGCATCGGAAATGAGTTGGTTAGCACCAGTTGACTCATGAAATTCCCTTGACCGAGTCACATTGTCTACAGTAATTTCGCCCCAATCGAGTAGACCTTGCTTAATGAATTTAACCATAAGTCTCCCACTGGATCGGCCAATAATATAAGACATCATGAGACCTTGCCATGCTTCAAATAACTCTTTGATAAGCAACGGTGGACGAGTATCGGTACCTAAATATGATAGAAAGGTCAGTAAGCGATGTCATTGTAGGCATGAATGAATGTGAATTCATTTTTGATCACTTGAAGAAAGATTACCAAAATGCTCGAGCAATGAAATAAGGTGTTGTGTTTTAGTGTTGTTGAAATAATATGTTGTTATCTTTTGGTTGTGTGTTGTTGTGAAAGTCTTCAAAGAAATGCAAAGTCTAAAATCCTCTAAGTTGTGCAAAAATTAGACAAGATTTCGCAATGTTCAAAACAAACTTCGCAATGTTGAAATGCCAAGTCTTCGCAATGTAAGCAAAACCCAATCTTCGCAATGTCTCAAATTCAATGTCTTCGCAATGTGAAAATCCCAAAACTTCGCAATGTCTCAAATGTTGTTTCTTCGCAATGTTAGCAAAAAGCAAACTCTTCGCAATAATTCAAAGTATTCTTCGCAATACCAGAATTAAGATCTATCGCAATAATTGTCGCAATATCAAAACCCTAGCACATTGCGATGGAATTTGATGCTAAAGTTTCGCAATATGGTTACTGTTCCGTAATTTGGAAGAAAAAATGAGATATTTGCTTAGAAATCCGTGATTTAAACCAATCCAAAACACCCAAATCTCTACCACGACTATGAAGAAGATATGTGGATCACTTGGAACAACAAGAACACGAAAAAAGCTTGGGTATAAATCAATAAAAAACACACGAACACAATAAAATAAGCATGAACAACACAAAACCTACCTTTATTTCATCCCATGGCTCCTGATACCAATTGTAGAACCTTGGTAATCTATGATCTAACAAGAGGGTTGATGTTTCTAGTGAGAGAAAGTAGAGAGATAAAGATGATAGAAAATATGTGTAATATATATGAAAATAGTGAAACAACAAACACCCCTTTCCATGAAGGAAAGGGGTTTATATACCCAAGTCCATTAGTGGACTTGGGCCTCCGGCCCATGAACATGCTCATGGGTCGGGCTAATATAAAATGTAACTAAACTATACTACGAGCCCTTAACTATATTCTTGGAGTGACCGAGACTTTCTAAATACGAAAAACGTATTTCCAACAATTCTTCTTCTCAATAAACAACTCGGACTATCACCCCATGGCGATAAACTCGTTCTAATAAATCCCTTATCCATCAATTTCTTATCCATCAATTTCATAAATCTTCTTCATCTCGGACGATGCTAAACGATAAAACATACGAGTACTACACGATGAAACGTATGAGCACTACACCTGTCGCTCCCAACACTCAATGGACACGAAAATCCACTGCACGAGACGACAGTAACTCGGTAACACTTCCAGAAAAATTCTCAAAATTCTCTTGAACTATAATACATCCTCCAGTTTCCTTTCAATTAATCCATCACTAGTCATCTAGGCAAGAAATACATCGTAACCTACGTCCACATACTTTCTCATCTCCAAACATGCCACAATCCTCAAACAGAAAGTTCACAAATCCTCTTCCATAGTCAACCCTCTATTCTCAGTCGACTCTAAACCACTCTTTCTCCATAAATAATCACCGTACTACACACTACTAACCAATCTATACCAACAATCTACCTTAAAAGATCCTAGTTCTATAAGCATTAAATCCACATCAAATATCTAATTCCTTAAATTTCAAGAAAAACCCCTTTCAATATAGAACTAGTGCTATCAACCTTTCCATCGGCTAACACCACATCCTAACTAGTTGCCAATATTATTGTTCCTCTATCCTTAAGACAACCGAATCTAACATCTACAAAACTCTTATTAGATCTAACTCAAACAATACACTAACTTAACAAGCATCAAATGAGAACGTACCAGTCATAGCATTTGAATCTTGAGATTTGTCAGCATAACCGACAACATAAGCTGGAGCAGCAGCATCATCATTACATTCTTGTCGATTCCCATTCCTTAGACAATTTCCCTACTTATGTCCTTTTTCACGGCAATGAAAACATATCACCACTCCAGGGGTACTAACTCTAGTAACCATATTCCTTGTCCTACACCCAGCAGCTCGATAACCAGTCATTCTACACATATGACAAGCAGAAAGACAATTTCCTACATGGTACTAAGTAAATCGAACATAATTTGGATTTATCTTAATACATTGGGATACAATAGAAACACTAACACCATTATTCTTTTCTTAAATCACTAAATTTGGTTATGTCCTCGGTTATTATTATTACGATAACTGCCACAATTCTGACCTTGTTTGGACTTAGCAGATTTCCATTTCTTTTCATTATCCTCAAGAATGTTGTCCTTCTTGTCTTGTACCTTGTTCACTTTTAAACAACCACCAACCTCAAAACATTCTTCATCTTATCTATCCATTTGCACATCTTCAAAACTCTACGAATATCATGATATATCCACCAGCTACTCAATCTCATGATACTAATATACGAACATCCCCTACGAACTTGCGGAACAACAGTTGTATCTCTAACTGGAACAACAGCATCCCCATTTGGACCATCAGCACCATCGGTCCTAGCACCTTGATTCCTTGCAGCACGGTCAGCTTTAAACGTCTTAGCAATTGCTTTCTCAATCATAATGTTCACCCTAGCAGTTGTTAGTTCTGGAGACATATTTCAAGAAACATAGTCAAGTGGCGATCCACAAATGACAGAAAATGTCTCGCTTACTATTTCCCTATTCCTTTCCATGATCCTTTCTCTGTCATCACAGATGAAAGAAAACATGATATGTATATACATCGAGAATAAAAGAATGATTCCTTTATCAAGATATATCATGGATACTACATGTATAAACAACACCAACTACCGAAATTCATCAATCAAACCACAAAGGTAGCCAACAAGAACACGCCAAAGATCATGAAAGGTAAATATAGATTGCTGATAGTAGTATGATATGGCCTTTTAGGAAAAAGGCGTAAAAGTGGCAAGTATTAAGTGTCGGTTAAGGAAAACCAAGCACTAATGACCAAATGAAGTTCAAAGTTCGTTTCCTAAGGAGTCTAGTATGTTGTGTAAGGAATGATTAAGTGTTTGTGATTATAATTATAAGAAAAGAAAAAGAGAAAGTATGACGGTTACGATTATGAATTAAACTAAACGAAAAGTCGTGCACGTAAAACCGTAGAATATGACAAAGTTTAAAAATTAACCTAAAAATTCCTAAAAATTGCAATTAATCCTAAAAAATGTAATTAGAGTTTACAAAAAAGCAAAATTCACTCAAACCTTTTATTTAATTAAATATTAATTTTTTAATGCTAATTAAAGCCCAAAAAATCAATTTAATTAACAAAAAGCCCAAAATGAGATTTTTCACTTTGTAAACCTCTAAAATGACTTAACTAAATTTAAAACTAATTTTGAAAAATTTAAAATTAATTAAAACTAATTAAAAATGATTAAAAACTATAAAATCTTAAAATAATTCTAAAAATTAACTAAATGACCCTAAAATCAATCTAAAAATTTTAAAATTCCTAACTTAATGTATTTAAACTAGGAAAAATGAAAAACTTGCAAAACTCTAAAATTTAATTTTTAATAATAAAACAATATTAAAAATCCAAAATTTATAAAAATTTCTAAAAAGTTGCAAACTAGTTTATTTTAAATAATAAACACGGAAATGAACTTGAAATTACCAAAATACCCCTAATGGGCCTTAAAATGGGCTAAATAGCAAAACAGGCCCTTAATGGGCTGAAATTAGGCCCAATAAGAAAAAGCCCACCAAATAAGCCCAAAATCACCTACTTGACTCAAAATTTGATTTGAAGCACAAAAGTCTGAAGGCCCAAAAGCTGAAAGTAAGCTTATCATAGCTTAATAGTCAACAACTTATTCTTAATGGGATTTTTGGTCCATTAAGCCATAAGCTAATGTCATAAGCTCTAATTTGACACACAAGCTTCTTTTGGGATACTTAAGAGATCTGTGAAAAGAAATGTTGAAAAAGCCCAAGAAATAAGCCTGAAATAAGCAAAAGCACTCTACAGAAAATGACAAAATAGTCGTTTTTGAGTTCTAGGTCACCTCAAGTGCTGATTCAAGTTGCAAATGGTTTTAAATGACTTATTTAAGCAAAATCAACAAAAAGTTTTCAAATAAGCACAAAGAATAAGCTGGAATAACAAATAAGCACTTATGAAAAAGTAAAGTCAATTGGTTTTCTAGTCAAACCAAAAAGTCAAACCCTAATTTGCTCCAGGTTAGTCAAATGGGTCAAATGATGAAGATTGATCACAAAAAATAAGTTGTTGCAAGTCTGGATAAGCTAAAATAGCTTATGAATAAGCTTATGACCAATTTACACTAGCAGTGGCTAGCAACAGGGGAAAGAAGTTCCCACTGCTTGACTATTTTGACTTTTTGTCTTATATGGATTTTTGTTAGATTCAAGCCACACAAAGGCACCCTTATAACCAGTGGGTTATAATGAGTCAATAGCAATCACAAAAACACAAATCCTAACCGCCAATTAGTACAGTTTAATCAAAAGATCACCAGATATAATACATACATGTTCATAAGCAGTTTTCACACAAATAAGTAGTTTTAGCAAGAATAAGCTAACCAAATTGAACCAACTGCACAAAATAGCTTAGATTAATTCAAATGAACATAAATTAACTGGTTCATGCAATGATTCAAAGTTTAGAACAAGATTCAAGCTTAAAAAAGTTACTGACGAACGAAGAACAAGCAGATTATGAACATTGCTAATATACTTGACCACAAATCCAATTTCAAACCCTCAAATCTCTTAAACAAGTTATATAAACTTTGTTTAATCACTTGTTAGCGATAAGCATGCATATAATCTATATGTTTCCAAAATCTTAGGTCAAAACAGGCAAAATTCAACAAGTTATAGCACAATCAAGAAATTGATGTTTAAAAGCTCAAGACTTGCATATATCAACACACAACCAAGTATTTATCAGATACAAACACAAAACAACACTTAACAATAACTTAAAATAGCATTCAAAGCTTAAACAAGTTAACCCAAACACCCCTTTCACTTTATAATCCAAGATTTAACAAAGCAAATGTGTTTTTCAGTTTTACCCAAGCCTAATCTAGCATCATAACATTAATATCATGCAGTATTAAGCAGATTCAAGCCACAAGAACACCTCTTATAATAGCAGAACACAAAATCACAAAAATCAAGTACTTTTTATCAGATTTTGGATAAGAAGGCTCGAACCTCATGAATGTACATCCACACTTATGAATTTTTGAGCTTATGTGCCTAGCTTAACAAGGCACAAGCTTCCACAAAGCTGCTAAGAGTAACAAGGTTAGACTAAGCAAGATATAAAACTGAAAATTGAATAATAAATCTGATTAATGCAACCTTTGTACCCACTCCTTGACTATCCCCAAACCACAAGCTTATAACACCTTGATAATCTTCTTATCAGGGTGTTATAATCACTTGCAATCCAAAAATTCCAAGGATGTACCAAAGAACTTAGCAAAATATCATATTTTGGAAATCTTGGAAATTTCTTGCACAAGGTTTAAAAACAGGTTTAGATACTTCAAAATCATAAACATGAAACAATAACAAGCATAGAATAAGGTTGGCACTTGGATTTCTTCAAACATTCAAACATATTTACATTAAAATTGAAAAGGGATTTACAGAATTTTGAACAAGGAAAAACCAAGAGCAGGGCTAAATATAAAACCCTAATGCCTTTATATAGGCTACATTTATGTAAAATCCATGATTTTACCATGATTTAATGTAATAAAGTTTCACCCAATAATCCTACAACACTCTCTCATGTGTTATATTTCTATAAGATGTGTGTGAACTTGTCCATTATGTACTTATACTTCTACAATAATTTTTTTTATTGTAATAAGTTACATAACTTAAACCTTGTACATAAGACTAGGAGAACAAGTAATAAAATGTATAATCAACATTTAGGTATACACAACACTTAATCAAATTTGGAAAACATGCTAGACACTATATGTAGATGTGTATGAATGTATGTATGTATGTATACCACAAACATGTTTAAACCTTCTTGGACTAGTCCAAGACTATATACACCTTGTGTGCTAGCCCAACATAAGCCCATGCCAAAGCCCACTACCGCTTTGGCTACCTATACACGGCATACACACATATGTGGAAGGAGAAGAGATGCTTTGGAAACACAAGAGCCTACACTTGGCACAAGTGTTCTTACCAAGGCAATCATGCCTTTTGCCTTAGCTTTCTCTTTCCCCTTTAAGCCAAAAAACACACACATAAATTCTCATTCTCTCATACAACCCAATCTCACTTCTCTCTTCACCTTTCTCTCTCAAATCATTCGGCTATAAGCCATATACATCCAAGATTGTTCATTAAATCCACTAGATCCTTGTCCCATCTTAACTACTAATCATTTAGTAGCATCATCATCTTTGGAATCATTCTACCAAGCCCTAGCCGAACCTTAAGGTCACGGCTTTGTTTATATTTAGGGTTTTCTCCATCATCTAGAGTAGATCTATAATATCCTTGTTCATCTAGATCTTCCTTGGTAACTTTTAAGCAAGAAAGGTATACTCCTTATGCTTCTTCATTTTTACTTGCATGCATCATCATCCATCTATAAACACATGTAAATAACTTGTTAAAAATCAAGATATGGTAAAATCATGACCATCTAAGGTCACATCATATATTTGAATACCATGAGTCATGGTCAAAAACTTTTTAATAAAGAAACCTATGACTAGTATTCTATGTTTTAACTTGATTAAAAATCATATGAACCATTTTATGAATTTAAATGTAGCATGGGTTACAAATCTTACTTTTTAGGATTTTGGTTAAGTAATAATCATGGATCTCATAAGTAAACTTGTGTAACTCAAAAATCATGAAATACCATGACCTTAAAGGTCACGACATAAATGAATGATGTATCTATGATTTATGTACTAAGTTTTAAGTAATGGAATATGTGTTATTACATGTGAAATGGACTACTAAAAATATCTAAAACACTTTATATATATATATATATATATATATATATATATGGCCGTGGGTTATATATAACCTTGAATGGATTTTTAATGTACATGCATGCTTATAAAAGACCTAGAGCTAGTGTTAAGAGTTTAACTTAACATGATAAACATAAAACAAGCATAAAAATCATATGGGAACATTTGGGGAAAAACAATATAGCTGTGGGCTATATGTTGTTTTTCTTGGATTTGTAGTAACCTTGTAAACATGCAAGAAACCTAGATAATCATGTTGTATTTTATGAATATTTACAAGACATAAAACTAGATAAAAAGCTCATCTTGGAAATACCAAGATTTAAAATTATAGCTGTGGGCTATATGTATGTATGTATGGACTTATGATTTGGTTTCTTGGTTTGTACATAGCTAGATCTTATTTTGAGGACACTTATAAGTATATGCAATCTTAAAACAAGTTTAGACTCATCTTAATAAGCTATAATTGAATATAGCCGTGAGTAATAAGCTCATATTAGAGCTTATGACTTGCATGCAACCTTGTAACACATCTAGATCTCATTTGGTACATCAAATAAAATAAACTATGAGTTTTATTCTTTTATTAAGATTTAAAACTAAATATGGATAAGCTAATAATAAGCTTATAAGAAAATCCTATATTAATACTTACATAAAATGAAAAAGTAATATTTATGGACTAATCAAGCCCATGCAACATTAGCCCAAGACTTAATGGACCTAATAAGCCCATTTGACAAATCTTAGTATCTTAATGGACTTAAGAATATACTTAGGCCCATTTAATTAATTAATGGACTTAAAATGTATTTAAGCCTAATAAATGTTTTAAAGGCCCATTTAACAAGTTAGTGGACTTAAAATATATTTAGGCCCACTAGATGGCTCATTGGATATTTTAGCCCATTTAATGAGTCCATATAATGTTTTGAATGTTTAAATAAAAGTTTTTATAATTGAATATAACTTATAAAAACTTTTGGACTAAAATGACAATTTATGAAACTTAAGGACTAAAACCGTGACTTATGAAACTTGTTTTGATAAATTAGTAAACACAAGGACTGAAAATGCATTTATCCGAAAGTCTAGGGTTTAATAACTACCATCCGTGGCATATTAAACCCTTGAGACCATTTTGTAAAGTTTCTAAAAGTTATTTTGTCATTTCATAACTCTAAGGACCATTTTTATAATAATCCGGAACTTAAAGAAGCCCTAGGGAACGTTTTGTCATTTTATGAAAGTTATAAACCCTAAATATAACTAGGAGGACTAAATCTGCAATAACCTGAAACTTTAACAAGCCCTAGGTATCAAATATGCAAAAATCCGAAAGTTATACTTTGTTTAAATATGGAGGGACTAGTTTTGCCATGTTTCGAAACTTTAACAAGCCCTAACCCTAATTCTATTTTTAAACTTAGTCTAACTTAGACAAACCCTAAACTATAAGAAATTATAATATAATCTCTTAAACTTGTAATTTATAAATTATTTTATAAATGATAAATAATTTATGGGAATTTTTAAAGTTAAATAAAATATTATATTTTTACTTTCAAAAAATAAAATATTTATATTTTTCTTTATGAAATGGATTGTATAATCATTTTGGATAGGTATTATTAATACATGAACTCATATACTTTTAGGAAATAAAATTATATGAACGTTGAATAAATTGAATACTAATATTTTAAGAAAAACCTTTTTATGTTTACTTAAAATAAGAAACTTAATTATAAGTTTAAATGAATATTACTAATACATGTACTACGAAAGTAAATTAATATTTTATAAAGCCTTTTTATGTTTACTTAAAATATGAAAATTAATTGTAAGTTCAAATGGTTATTACTAATACATGTACTACGAACGTAAACTAATATTTTAAGTATAACATTTTTGTGTTTACTTAAATATGAAACTTAATGTCAAGTTTAAATGGATGTTAATAATACATGAACTGCGAACGTAAACTAATATTATAAGTAAGACATTTTTATGTCTACTTAAATAGGAAACTTAATTGTAAGTTTGAATGGTTATTATTAATACATGTACTACGAATGCAAACTAATATTATAAGTAAGACATTTTATGTTTACTTAGAAATGAAACTTATATACAAGTTTAAATGGATATTGTTAATACTTGTACTACAGTTATTTAGATAAATACTGTAGCATTATTAAACTAACTAAAAATCTGTATAAGCATACACATATGTTCTTTGTACTATCTATTAAGACTGTACTATTTGATTAGGCATAACTTTTGGCGTGAGCAATATTTGGATATTCGTGTTATACAACTATTGCCAACTCCCAGGTGAGTTTACAGCCCCATATAAACTATTGATAAACTTTTCCTCTACGGGGGAAAAACATGCAAGTATTTTAAATGGACATAATTAAATTGTATAAACTTGACTCTGATTGACTATTATAGAAACTGTTAAATTGATGTAAATCGCCCGAATGTTATAAATAGATCTATTAGGGATTGACCATCCCCATCTGGGTGAGTCATGTTCATTGCGCCTTGGCTAGGACAACAGATGTATACCATGTTGGAACTGGGTTTGGGTGTCTTTTTGTAAGACACTACGTCCTCATCTGTTGAGGACTATGGAAGGTTAAGCTTCAGTTTCGAGTAATAGCAAATGTAATCTACTTTTTAGTAAGAATGCTTTGTGCATTTTTACTTCTATGATTAATGTATTTCCAAACTAATTATTGTTAAACCTGTCAATTCACCAACTTTATGTTGACCGTCTAAGCATGTTTTTCTCAAGGAAATGAAGTTAGAACGTGATATGTGCATGTACTCAAGCATCTATGTAATCTGCATTGTAGGAATCATCAAGGGTTGCTTTTGGGGAAAATGAACAATCTACTTATGTCATGTTAAAGACAATTTTTTATAAATTTGTATTATAATCATGTAATCTGATTTGAATAACTTCTTATCTTATGCTCTAGGAACAATGTGATATCGATCCACCCTTGTGACATCTCCTTTGATAATTCCGCATATTTTGACCCTACCCGGAGTATCACAGAGATCAGAGCATTAGTTATAGAGAACCAGATAAATTTTTAAATAAAATAAAAATAAAGTGATTTTTCTTTTATTTAAAACTGGACTATAACTTTATAGAAACTTTTGGGATTTTTTTTTGGGACCGTATTAGTTAAGCATATAGATTGTAGGGCAACTACATGAACTAAGTGTATACTGATTGTTAAATATACTGGTTAAATGATTATATATATATAAGTATTAATATATATATATATATATATATATATATATATATATATATATATATATATATATATATATATATATATATATATATATATATATATATATATATATATATATATATATATATATATATATATATATATATATATATATATATATATATATATATATATATATATATATATATATATATATAACCTTAAAACAATACGATGATTGTTCAAAAGGGATATACTTCATAAAACTTGTAACCAAAAATAATATTTTTCCTTTGTTTGTAAGCCTATACATACTTCAAATTTAAAATAATATTATTTTCAGAGCATCATGACTTCGCCTACTACACCTCCGTCTTTTCTACCAGTAGTAGCACCTGCTCCAGCTACCCGTTCATCTCCACGATCAATACAGTGTTGATGGTTATCAGCCTCAGACTCAGAGGATCATCAGACTATCTAAGTTGTACTTCCTGAGGACCCTTTTTCTGCTCCAGCATCAGCCATACTGGTCCCCACCTCTATGGAGGAGGATCGGGTATCTCCAGACCTACCATCTTCCTTACCTTCATCTTTACCATCGGGCTATTTTCCCGAGTCTATACCTGGATCCACTTTCGAGATCGGGGAAGGCTTTGGGGCGGGACGTGCCGACTCTGTCCAGACCCAGATCGACGCACTGGCCGCACGCCGGGAGCGGGAGATATCTGACCTTCGCAGCCTGTTGACAGCTGGTCAACTGGGCTACACTGACATCCATGAGCGGTATCGACTCTCTCCCTCATACTATAAGGGGAGAGGCACAGGCATCCTGAGGTGCCCAGGATAAGACTTACGAGGCATTGCAGTGGCTTTAGGAGGAGAACTATCGTCTCCACCAGCGTATCCAGACCATGGAGAGTCTCCAGCACCAGACCCATGATGCCCTATCTGCTCAGGAGCAGTCCCTATCAATTTTATTCGACCTTGCCACCGTCCGACACGATGGGGTTACTACAGAGATGACTTATCTTCGTGGGGCCGTCGACAGTCTTAGGACCCAGCTGCAGACAGCATTCTGCATGCTCAAGGAGGCCCAAGCGATAGTTCGGACTTTATGGAATACAAGGAGAGCATCTGCAGCTTCATCAGCCCCACCATCCCCAGCCTCATCTAGCAGACCATCTAGGCAGGAGTAGAGTAGATGTACTAGATTTCTTGTACATCATGATCAGCTTATGGGTCGTACCCTAGCTATTATGGTATATGACCTTTGTACTTTTATTTCTTTTCAGCTTTTGGTGATGTAATCCTGTACTGTATCTTTTCTTTTAGACATGTATTTTTGAGATGTAATGTATTAAAGACTATGTGTATCATTACCCTGGGCAAGGCTTGACAGGCCTATGACTTAGTTTTTATTATGCTACATGGATGTTAAATTTCTTATGGAAATAGCATGTAATCACTTTCTTTATTATATTTGCTATGCAATGTATTATATTATGAGATCTTGACAGGTTATCCAAATTTGTTATGAAATCAATGCATGAACTTTCCCCGTGCAAATAATATAAAAACTATACTAACTTTTGAACTAATAATCTCATTTTGTGTATGATTAGAGACAAATGGTGATTACGCGATCAAATCCTAATAATGCAACCACTTTAAACGCCGCTGATACTGAATTTCCAGAAGCTACTCAAAATGTCACCGTTGCACAACTCAGGGAAATGATAGTGAGGGCATAACAGTAGCTATGGCAGCCAGAGGAGCTGATCCAAATGCAAACAATGATCCAAACCTCAATATGCGCCAAAACAACACCAATAGGGGTTGTTCTTACCCTTACTTATTGAAGTGCAAACCCTCATACTACCGAGGAAAAGAAGGAGTTGTTGAATTGATACAATGGTTTGAAAGACTAGAGATAGTTTTCCGCATCAGCGGTTGTGATGACGAGAACAGAGTTAAGTTTGCCACATGCACACTACTCGAGAGCGCCCTTACCGGGTGGAACTCTGTGGTCGCTACCCTTGGACATGACACTGCTTATACTCTTACTTGGGCCAACCTCAAAGAGAGTATGACTGAGAAGTTCTGTCCTAGAGGAGAAATGAAGATGTTGGAAATAGAGCTGTGGGATCTAAAATGCAAGAACAATGACATCCTTTGGTACAACCAAAGATTTCAAGAGTTAAGCTTGATGTGCACCAGAATGTTCCCTCAAAGGAGTGACAAGATTGAGAAGTATGTCAGCGGACTCCCTGACAACATCCATAACAGTGTGCTAGCTTCAAGACCCACTACCGTTGAAGGTGCTATGGAATTTTCGACTGAGCTGATCAACAAGCGAGCCCGCAATCTGTCTAAAAAGCAATCGGATAACAAGAGAAAGTCAGATGAAAACTCTCGTAGCCAGCACCAGCAGCCTTCCAAAAGGCAAAATGTTGGGCAAGCTGATGATACAACTCCCACAACCCGTATCAAGAACTACCCAAGATCCAAGCCTAAGTGGTCAAAGTGCAACTATCATCATGTTGCTGGAGGACAATGCCAGGGATGCTACAAGTGCGGCCAACAAGGCCATTTTTCTCGTGAATGTCAAGCAAATGTTGCTACCCCGGTTCGACCCAATATCAACCCCGGAAACAACAATAAAGGCAAGTCTAATGCTCGTGGGAGCGGAAGTGGGCAATAGGGAAATCAAAACCCCATAGGTGGAAGCAATAGTGGACCAAAGAAAGCTGTAGTATGCTACGAATGTGGAACACCTGGACACGTGAGACCCGACTGTCCCAAGTTGGCCAAGTAGAAGAAGGACAACAAGGGAACTTCATCGCAAGTGTACATGGTTGGCAATGACCAAGCTAATCCTGATTCCAACATCGTCACCGGTACGTTTTTACTAAACCAACGATATGCATCTATCTTGTTTGACACCGGGGCAGACCGAAGCTTTATATCTACTCAATTTAGTAAAGTATTAGAAATCACTCCATCAGTTTTAGACCCCTACTATACTGTAGAACTAGCCGACGGAAAAGTTGTGATGGTTAACACCATCATTCGAGGTTGTACCTTAAACCTTTCCAATCACCCGTTTAACATCGATCTGATTCCAGTAAGTCTTGGTAGCTTTGATGTCATCATTGGCATGGATTGGCTAGCAAAGTATCATGTAGTTATCTTATGTGATCAAAAACTGGTTCGTGTACCTTGGGGAGATGAAACCTTGATTATACGAGGGGACGGTAACCCCGATATAATCAACACTAGACTTAATGTCATTTCTTGCACCAATAATCCAGAAATACTTGGTCAAAGGATGCCCCATCTTCCTAACCTGTTTCTCCCTAAGTGACGAGGTAGGCAACTCTAAACCTAGAAGACATGTCCAACTCACAATGGGTGTATTTTGTAGGACTGTGTTCGACATCCCTCGTAAAGAGATGTTTAATGCCCCATGCTTTTAGAGATACCTTTTCCCTCTTCGGGTCCAATTAGTTCGACAATACCAGCATCCACCAAACCCTGCGAAGTGTAACTTCCTCTATTTAGAAGTCAAAATTCGTATGAATTTTGAACCAAGGATAGTGGATGCATGACCCTTTTTGCAGCACCCCGCAAGTCACACACTTCTTTATTCTTGGTATCTTCTTTTATTTACGGCATTTGAGGTACTTCTTTTTCTGCGCCCCTTTTGCCCAACCCCGCTGCGAATGAAGCAGATTCTTTGCAACTTCCTACCCAATCACCATCAACAATAATCTTAATCTCTCTGTTGAGTAGAAGATTTAGTGCTATCAACTAATGTATGTATCCCAAAAGCTTGAGGTATAGAAGCAAGTCCTCCGCGTACAGTTGTTAACACAGGAGGGGTTCTAGTTAAAATGCTTTTTTTTATTTTACCTTCAACCCCCAATTTTCACCATCGGGTGTGGAGATATAACCTATATCTCACCAATGAAAAGGATGCAAAAGTAGTGCATCCCTAGCTTTCCTATCATATAAAACATGCTGGCGTGTCCTCCTTATACTAGAAACCATTTATGGTGGATTTGCCCTCCTAACTAACCCACAACGCCATGGGTCCTCTCCCATCTCTTGGAAGGATGTAACTACGACCTCCGTTGGAAAGCCCGCACCTATCCATCCATAGCAGCAGTCTCCATTACTGCTCAATTGGATGAATAGTGCCACCCGGATTGTAACACCCCCAAATTTATACAACTCAATACAGCGGAAGACTGTTGGTGTTACGGGATAGCACATTACTCACATCATAGACAACGCTTCAAAATCGCGTCGTTTATTAATAAAGCATTTTCATTCATAAACATCAAACTTACATAGGTCCCAAGTCATAGTCATTTTATACAATTTTACAAAAGATTTGAATGGAAATTATTGTTTAGGTGCGGGCAATGAATTCTTGTTGTCTTCTCGAGAATTACCTTCAAGTACCTGAGATAAAACATGTTAAAAGAAAAGGCCAGCGATAACGCCGAGTGAATTCATAGAGTTTAATAAATTCCATCAATATAACATCGGTATAAAATTATTACCGAAAATCATTTTGTACAAATCTTTGTAATAGGCAATAAAATAGCCAAAGTCATTTTATACAAATCCTTATTAAAAATCATAATCTAGGCTTTCGCCTTCAAAACCATTATACGAACCAATGTCGTAAAAATATCATACAATACGTTTTATAACGTCGTGTAGAGTTAAATAAAAACCGTTATATGAATATTGTTATGTAAAACCAAAACACAAACATAATATCAATAATATGACCCCGTATTGCTAGTCAGGCAATATATCGTAATTCGGTGCGTATAGCAGTATTTCGTTAATTGGATTATTATAAGCCGCATGACATTGTTACCTTACTACAACAAACAACGGGTAGCTAGCCCGAAACTCAATTTGCCCATCTAAATTAGCGTGTCGTCACAATAATCAAGCTTGTGTAAATCTTCTCATACATAAATTTGCTTACCAATCAATGTGGCACGACGGGGATCAACCTTTAAGGCGCGAACTGGAGTGATCGTCCCCAAATAGTACTATTATATGCATAAGCGTCTACCAAATCCCGGTAGTTCACAATTCATGCTAATGGGACTTTTAGTGACATAACCTAACTTTAATAATCCATTTCATTTCATCTATCGGGTCATTTCATCATTCATCGAGTCATACAATCATTCGGGTCCAAATCAATAAACAGACAATCGGGACAACTAGTGTCCTATTTTCTAAAAACTAACATGTTATCTCCCTCGCGGGTTTATAAAACATTTCATAAAAACATTTAAAAGAGTGCGAGGCTATGAACTCACGTTGATGTGGGAAAGCGGGTTATCGGCAATTCGGATGTACGGTACGTGCTTCAATGACGGAAACCTAGACAAATAATACCCGTCTTAGACTCTTGTCCAATGAATTTATAAAAATAACAATTATGTATACATATGATGATTATATATATATATATATATATATATATGATCAAGTGGGTTTATACATCTTTACTCATTCATTATAGTGTTTATGTGTTGGTAACCTTTTACTAGTTCACTAGTTTTACCTATTTACATGTTTTAGGTTCAATAAGCCTATTATAAGTTCATTAACTTATATTAATCCATTTTCTACTTGTATTATCAGTATTTATACTTTATATGTTGGGCCCAAATGGGTTAATCCCAATAAGTAATTTTTATAAGTGTTTAACTTATTTAGTTAAATCATTAGTCCAAATATGCTAACTTAGCTCGTTAATGTCTGTATGTCATATAGTTAGGGTTTTATCAGTTTTTACTTGTATTAGGTACTTATACATCAGTATATGACTTTTAAAAAGATTACATTAGACGGGTCTGACCGTCTAAGTTTTAATTGACGAAAAACGTTAATTTTACGGTATTAATAGACGTAAAAATCATGTTTATAGTTTTATAACTTATAAAACTTATCAAACTACCATTATTATATAATATCTTACTTTATATCATAATATATGAAATTCTTATTTATAATTACTATTAATTGTTAGTGGGTTTTCATGTGTATATATTTTATAAATATATAAGTGAGTGCTTATTTTATATAGGTTTTTATTATACAAATCTGATTTTAAATTTCATGTTCACCAAAACAGCCAAATCTAGAGTTCTATATGAAGATAGAAGCCCAAATGTTTATGGCATAAACTACATGATATGTGCTCCATTTAACTCTTCTATGGCTACTGTTGAATCAGCCTCTAAGTATTTATAAAAATCGTCCAAAACAGTCTATGCAGATTTGCACTCTAAACTTGTTTTGATCATATCTCACTTATTATAATGATTCCATTGTATGGCCAACTCTCACATGTGTACAAGACTCTTAGATTACTGTATATCAATTCATCTATACCATTTTATCAGTTCATCATATGGTTATTTACTGTTTTTATACAGCCTACTAATTTAAGCAAGATTAACCACTTTTACATTTAGTTTTTCATCTTTTTACCCATGTTTATCAACACCAAATCCCCACATAATATTTTTATCATCATATATTTATCATATACATATACAATAGGAAAGAAAATACATGATTACATAACCAAAATAAAAAGAAGGATGGGAAGAACAATCTTTATACCACCAAGATGATGTAGGTTGTGTTTAAGACATGGATTTTGATGGAGAAACTTGTGATAAACCAAGACAATCTTCAAGACCACCCATCTACATGAACACCTTGATGATAATCAGCCCTTGACTCCTTTGAAAACTCCTTGCTAGTTGTTAAAATCACCTCCAATCAACAAGTCTTCAACTAAGCTTCAACATATGTTGATCATAGCTTAAGTTCATGGTTAAATTTTTGAGGATGATGGTGTTTAGTGGTGGTGGTGGGATGGCAAAGAGAGAGTGTAGGGAGAGAGTTGAGTTGTTTTGCATGTCACAAACGAAGATAGTAGTTTGAGTTGCTAGTTTTGGTGGATTGTTGGCTTACTTTGTAAGCTAAAATGACAAGTGTTAAGTAACTTAGCTTACACTTGACACCAATGTTGGTGTGGTGGAGTATTATGGCCGGTTATGAGTGGGGGTGGGACAAAAGTCATTTTATCTCATCCCCATTTATTTACGGGTACTCCTCGATTCTAGTTTCCTCGATTTGCGTGCCCTCGGGTCGTTTTACGAAAAACGTTTTTATAAATTATGAATCAACGGCACAAAACGAATCTAATAAAAATTGTCTCATCAAAAATGGAGTTCGAAAACGTAAATACGTAATCCTAAGGTTTCCGGTTTAGTCGTAAAGGACGTTAAATTATAATCGTAAGTCCTAATCTCTTCTCGTAAATTTGTGAGTTTATGAACCAACACAGATTTAAATCTCAAAATAATATTCATGGATAAATTTATTTTCTGAAATGTCGGACTGTCACCAAAGACGGTGTATGTAAACGTAAGCACGTAACGTAGAATCCTCCGGTTTAGACGTAGTCGATGCTACTTCAAGATGTAAATCCAAATTTCTTCCCAAAAATAAGTGAGTTCATAATATAACATTAAAATAATGTTTTTAAATAATACTTGAGAATAAAATATCAACCATAAAATGACGGATTATCACAGCATTTACCCCTAAACAGGATCTTTGTCCTCAAAGATCATCTCACCTTACTACTCGCTTCTTATAGAGTTAAAGCCATGTGGGTATTTCCTCCACATTTGTTCTTTTCTCACAAGTGTAATTCATTACAATACGCGAGTTTCATCAAACATAACTACGGGAATAAGATCAGGCTTAATGTTGACTTACTTTCTCTATCCATGATGTTCATGGGTTTTTGATGAATGCAACTTTTCGCCGATCTAAAGTTCATTACGGAATAGTCAAATTTTCACTTGATAGACATGCTATCAAGTTCGATGTACGAAACATAATTCACGCAGCTCTTGAAGTCCTAGGGTAGATCCAGCTTATATGCCTTTCAAACTAATCTTTTACATCATCTTTTTGGTCCCATACAACGGGGACTTATATCCCATGATATTTCAGATCATCCATTCGTCTTTCTATGTTGAAATTTTTTGGCATAACTTCGCTACCCATTCGACACTTCAAGATCTACACTTCATATTTACATAACCTCCTGGCCACTACCGGCAGTCAATAATCAGATCCTAATTTCAACAATCATTTCAGGTCTCGTGGGTCGAGTATTTTGTAAGGTTAGGTTCGCCATCATAGGAAACCTTAAACCTAAAAGACATGTTCAACTCACAATGGGTGTATGTCGGGTGTCTTCATCCCAACTCCTGCTTACAGATACTCTAATATTTATCCTCACAAGATTCGATCTCGATCCTAATACGATAATTATCAAGGATAATCTCTCCAAAGGAAAACGATTTTACAGTTTATTACCAAAGGTCAATCATTCAAACATAGAACAACACTTATAGTATTTTGTATCGTTACTTTACCTCGTCCCTTTGATTGGGGTGGTACACAGTACTCTCATCAAGATTCGTTCTCAATGACTTCTGAGCAAATCTCTAGAAATTCGATGCGAAGCGAGGATCTTGATAGACATGATCGATACAAGCACACCATGTTTACACAACTCCTTTAAATACAAAGAGTCAATCTCTTCATCGAGAATCTATCATTAACCGGAATGATATTAGCAGATTTGGTCAGTCTGTCGACGATGACCCAAATCGAATCAAATTCAGATGATGACCTTTGAAATAGCTAGACGTTTACTAATTTATGAGGCGGTGTCTGCCTTCATAATTTGCCATCAGTACAACTTCTTAAGATAATGATACATTAAATCAGAAATGACAGGAATAGAATACTTATACTTACGAGATTCCAACATAACTATATCTCACAATCTCCATATTTAGGCAACCACAAGTGGCCTTTTATCCATTTAACGTCATCGGCTTCTTAATTCTAATGGTTCACATTAGCCGCGAACCCCTTTTTATTCTCTATATTATCCTTTTTACAAACATCGTTTATTTTTATATTGTTCGGCAATTTATTTTGCACAATCATTACTAAGTAAGACATCATATTTGATTCTTTGTTCTTTCTATATAATGTGCCAGTATCTACATTCACCTTTCCTGATGAAATAATTATCATGACCGTATTCATTAAAATTTCTTTCTTCACATTTTCTAAGTTTTAGTTTCGTCTCAACAATCATTTTTATTAGTTTTGCTCGATCCGACGTTTAAAGCGTCGATAATTATTACACCTAAATTAACAATAAATATTAAGTTTTTATGAAACGTAAACGTTAAAAGTTTAAATTTCTTAGTTCGACCAATTATAATAAAATGTTCAAAACAAATTTGAATTTAGTTAAGACGATTTTTGCTGATTTATCGAAAATAATTAAAATATTTAATAAGATCCGTAAATGTTCGAAAAATCTTTGATTATACTTTGGTCAAAATCTTCTTAGTTGAAAAGCAAAAATTATCATTTCAAATTTTAAGTCATGGTTTAACGGTTTCCTCAATCCCTCTTAGGTTGTCTTGAGGTATACACAAACATTTACCCCTAAACAGGAGTTTAGTTAAATGATTTGTGTATAAGGGAATAATCCCTTAAAAATCCTTTGTTAAAACATTTGTCAAAACATATTTACACTTTCTTTTTAGTGTAACTCAAAGTCTCAAATGGCTCTAATTTTTGAAAAGTCATTATAGATCCCATTATCTTATTAATCACATGATCAAATCATGTAAAGGATTAAGTCTTAAATCACATCTTAATTATTCAAGGTACAGGTTTTCATTGCTCGGCCAATTCAGGGCAGTTTATACATGATTATGAACTCCTTCTTATTCTTATAAACAAACAAATAGTCCTTAGTGATCACAAGCATGAATTTATCAAATTACAGCCTACACACGTGATTCACCAAGTTTATGAATGCTACATGTGCATTGGTCAATCAAAACGACATCACATGAAACTCATAATGTTTATTACAAGCTCTAGCTGTAGTGATTGGAATAGATAATCTTTTTCGCGGACGCGAAATTGATGATAACCATGTCGTGGTTCAAATGTTTAGAACATACGCTAGAACCTTGTATATGATTGAACAAATCTATCATCTTGGGTAGTGGATATAGATTTTAATTGTCAATTTACTTAGTTCACGGTAATCAACAAATATAAGGTATGATAACACCATAGCTCTTCATGATGATGAGCTTGGTAGAATAAAAGCTTTCTCCGACAACTCTCTCAGTTGTACGGTAATTCCTTTAATTCAGATGGTGCTGACATACAACGCACACGCCACAGGTGCAGCACCAGGAATATAATCAATACCAAATTCAACTTGCCATAACGGCGAAAGTCTAGGTAATTCACCAATAAATACCTCCTAAAGTTTCAGATAACGGAAATATCTTTTAATAAATTCGTATTAGGTTCTTTCTAGATTACAAGATCTATGACTAGTTCACAACCATTCATGGTAAAATTTCAAGTCTAAGTCCAAGATATGGTCATCCATCTAGAATTATTTAGATCACTTTTGATAGTCAACATCTTATCATTTAGGGGAATTCTATTCGAGTTCCCATCAATTAAGACAATATCGTCATGTCATAATCAATCAATCCATTCTACTGGCATTATCAACCTTTCAGTTTTATTGCCGTCGATAAGATGTGAACTTCTCAAAAGACTAATAATAACTCATAATCTTTCACAAATTCAAGGATATTAGGATACATAACTAACCTTAAAAGAGTAAGGTTAACGCATAATCTACGCGAGAGAATTTCAAATCAGATACAAATGAAAACATTTAATGAATATGAATATATCCCATGTTTTCATAATTTGAGTACGCATTCGAAAGCTCCTCGGATCGTTACCCAGGTCATTCAAATGAAACCAAATCAAAAGAAATGATAGGAACGTCGATACATCCAGTCGGGCATCAACACTCGGTAATCAGATACTTTTCCTAAGAATCTCACTACGGGAGAATTGGACAAGAAAGAGTTGTCAATTGTCAAATAAGACAATTTCCACAGATGAGTAAATTCAACTCAGAAGAATAGATGCTACAGGCACATATGTAAGTGTCCCTAACACTATGTCCCTATTTTTCACTTCTTGCATATCTCATAAAATTTAATCTTTCACAATCTTCAAAGAAAATGTAGTGTTTATTCATTAGTTTTATGGTGACTACTAATCAGCCTTGCATGGTCCATTCCAAATTGTATGTAGGCGCGCAACTATATAAAATTTCAAGATTAACGATGCAATACTCAGTTCGTCAAAATTTTATCATCATGTTTATAATAAAAACATTTTCATGCTTAATTCTTAAATAAGAATCAAAAACAAATTTACAAAGATTTTCTTTGTTATGAAAACAATTAAGTTTTCCAAAGTGTTTCATAAACATCTTCATTTCGATAATGATTACTTATAAGTCTCACTTTAAATAATCCATATTGTGATGAAAATTCAATTTTTCTCAAAGGATACTGTTTTATCTTTATAAAAACAAGGAGTGATCTGCAAAAGAGTGATAAAAAGTTGTTCACCAAGAACTAACTTCAACATGTTAGGAAATGAGCTTAGCCGCTTAATCATGAGGTTCATGACCTCGATGGCACTCAAAAGAGAATAATTCAAAACGTAACTCAAATTGACATGAGTACTTGTTCAATGATTGCATCACTAATGCGAACATTAGGATGAAGAAATAAAAGATAGATAACATCTATACATGTAGGATTTAGCAATCAAAGGTAGTCTTTTCCTTAATCAAAAACAAGTCAAAATTGTACCGTAACACAATACGTGTCACTATGTCTTACAATTCCAAGAACTCATCCTACCAACTGATGTCTCAGTTAGGTTAGGGATTATTTTTAAAAGATACCACAATGAATACTAATCTACAAGAGTCATTAGGTGTCTTACCTGTCCCGGAAGATCCATCGGTCCCAATTCAGAAGAATATTTCTTCAATTTATTTATTGGACACTGGGCATCCTCGTCATTGGACAATGGCCTAGGAACAACCCTTAACACAAACCTACAATCATTTAACCCTTATAATTCAATCACATGACTTAATAATTTCCTCTTATCAATCTCATATTCCATACAAGTTAAATTTTACTTTATTCAAATTTCAACCAAATCATACTCAATGCGATATCCTACATCGTTCTCCAATACTTTCAACCTTATTTTTAGACCTTAATAGGGCAATAAAAGCTCGATATGATCAACACTTAATTTCCAATCCTATAGCTCTTACAACAATAGTTATCAAATGAGTCACTAGTATGAAATGAATCACACATTCATGTAGACTTCTCGGAAAGGTACTAGTTGCATGAGGCTTTTAGGTAATGGTTCCAATGACAGCCTCAAGTGCAACATTCACATCTTTCTAGGTGGTAACGTTTTGTCAAACTCCACTCTATAAGGAAAGATCGTCATGACATCGATATCAGATTTAATCTCGCCAATTCTTCTTTAATATCGTAATCAACTCATATCAACATTTCTACGAATATCAACCATTTGTTGGGATTATAAATATCCACAACTTGGTTTAGATCTAGAATAGCTAGAATTCCTACGAGAATAGCTTCGATTAATTTGCTAGGAGAGTTAGGGTTTTTTGTGACAATCTACGTCGTATAAATACCTCGTATAAATATCAAAATAATCATCAAACAATCATGTAATCAAATTACATCATATATATATATATATATATATAATCCAACTTATATATATATATATTAAAATAACACTTCTCAGTCTGGCCTTGTCGGTAACTCGGGAATTCTTCGCCATCGTTATAGTCAAAAGATTTTTAGACATTTTTAGAAAAATGTTTATAGTTAAAAGATTTTGAAATGTTTTATTCAAAACCTTGGTTTTAAAAAAATCTTTCGTTCTCTATAACGAGAGCTCTGGTACCAAACTATAACACCCCCAAATTTATACAACTCAATACAGCGGAAGACTCGTTGGTGTTACGGGATAGCACATTACTCACATCATTGACAACGCTTAAAAATCACGTCGTTTATTAATAAAGCATTTCCATTCATAAACATCAAATTTACATAGGTCCCAAGTCATAGTCATTTTATACAATTTTACAAAAGATTTGAATGGAAATTATTCTTTAGGTGCGTGCCATGAATTCTTGTTGTCTTCCCGAGAATTACCTTCAAGTACCTGAGATAAAACATGTTAAAAGAAAAGGTCAGCGATAACGCCGAGTGAATTCATAGAGTTTAATAAATTCCATCAATATAACATCGGTATAAAATTATTACCGAAAATCATTTTGTACAAATCTTTGTAATAGGCAAAAAAAAATAGCCAAAGTCATTTTATACAAATCCTTATTAAAAATCATAATCTAGGCTTTCACCTTCAAAACCATTATACGAACCAATGTCGTAAAAATATCATACAATACGTTTTATAACGTCGTGTAGAGTTAAATAAAAACCGTTATATGAATATGGTTATGTAAAACCAAAACACAAACATAATATCAATAATATGACCCCGTATTGCTAGTCAGGCAATATATCGTAATTCAGTGCGTATAGCAGTATTTCGTTAATTGGATTATTATAAGCCGCATGACATTGTTACCTTACTACAACAAACAATGGGTAGCTAGCCCGAAACTCAATTTGCCATCTAAATTAGCATGTCGTCACAATAATCACGCTTGTGTAAATCTTCTCATACATAAATTCGCTTACCAATCAATGTGGCACGACCGGGATCAACCATCAAGGCGCGAACTGGGGTGATCGTCCCTAAATAGTACTATTATATGCATGAGAGTCTACCAAATCCCGGTAGTTCACAATTCATGCTAATGGGACTTTTAGTGACATAACCTAACTTTAATAATCCATTTCATTACATCTATCGGGTCATTTAATCATTCATCGGGTCATACAATCATTCGGGTCCAAATCAATAAACAGACAATCGGGACAACTAGTGTCCTATTTTATAAAAAATAACATGTTATCTCCCTCGCGGGTTTATAAAACATTTCATAAAAACATTTAAAACAGTGCGAGGCTATGAACTCACGTTTATGTGGGAAAGCGGGTTATCGGCAATTCGGATGTACGGTACGTGCTTCAATCACGGAAACCTAGACAAATAATACTCGTCTTAGACTCTTGTCCAATGACTTTATAAAAATAACAATTATGTATACATATGATTATTATATATATATGATGATGATCAAGTGGGTTTATACATCTTTACTCATTCATTATAGTGTTTATGTGTTGGTAACCTTTTACTAGTTTACTAGTTTTACCTATTTACATGTTTTAGGTTCAATAAGCCTATTATAAGTTCATTAACTTATATTAATCCATTTTATACTTGTATTATCAGTATTTATACTTTATATGTTGGTCCCAAATGGGTTAAGCCCAATAAGTAATTTTTATAAGTGTTTAACTTATTTAGTTAAATCATTAGTCCAAATATGCTAACTTAGCTCGTTAATGTCCGTATGTCATATAGTTCGGGTTTTATCGGTTTTTATTTGTATTAGGTACTTATACATCAGTATATGACTTTTAAAAAGTTTACATTAGACGGGTCCGACGTCTAAGTTTTAATTGACGAAAAACGTTAATTTTACGGTATTAGCCGAAAAGACGTAAAAATCATGTTTATAGTTTTATAACTTATAAAACTTATCAAACTACCATTATTATATAATGTCTTATTTTATATCATAATATATGAAATTCTTATTTATAATTACTATTAATTGTTAGTGGGTTTTCATGTGTATATATTTTATAAATATATAAGTGAGTGCTTATTTTATATAGGTTTTTATTATACAAATCTGATTTTAAATTTCATGTTCACCAAAACAGCTATATCTAGAGTTCTATATGGAGATAGAAGCCCAAATTTTTATGTCATAAACTACATGATATGTGCTCCATTTAACTCTTTTATGGCTACTGTTGAATCAGCTTCTAATTATTTTATAAAAATCGTCCAAAACAGTCTATGCAGATTTGCACTCTAAACTTGTTTTGATCATATCTCACTTATTATAATGATTCCATTGTATGACCAACTCTCACATGTGTACAAGACTCATAGCTTACTGTATATCAATTCATCTATACCTTTTTATCAGTTTATCATATGGTTATTTACTGTTTTTATACAGCCTACTAATTTAAGCAAGATTAACCACTTTTACATATAGTTTTTCATCTTTTTACCCATGTTTATCAACACCAAATCCCCACATAATATTTTTATCATCATATATTCATCATATACATATACAATAGGAAAGAAAATACATGATTACATAATCAAAATAAAAAGAAGGATGGGAAGAACAATCTTTATACCACCAAGATGATGTAGGTTGTGTTTAAGACATGGATTTTGATGGAGAAACTTGTGATAAACCAATACCATCTTCAAGACCACCCATCTACATGAACACCTTGATGATAATCAGCCCTTGACTCCTTTGAAAACTCCTTGCTAGTTGTTTAAATCACCTCCAATCAACAAGTCTTCAACTAAGCTTCAACATATGTTGATCATAGCTTAAGTTCATGGTTAAATTTTTGAGGATGATGGTGTTTAGTGGTGGTGGTGGGACGGCAAAGAGAGAGTGTAGGGAGAGAGTTGAGTTGTTTTGCATGTCACAAATGAAGATAGTAGTTTGAGTTGCTAGTTTTGGTGGATTGTTGGCTTACTTTGTAAGCTAAAATGACAAGTGTTAAGTAACTTAGCTTACACTTGACACCAATGTTGGTGTGGTGGATTATTATGACCGATTATGAGTGGGGGTGGGGAAAAAGTCATTTTGTCTCATCCCATTTATTTACGGGTACTCCTCGATTCTAGTTTCCTCGATTTGCGTGCCCTCGGGTCGTTTTACGAAAAACGTTTTTATAAATTATGAATCAACGGCACAAAACGAATCTAATAAAAATTGTCTCATCAAAAACGGAGTTCGAAAACGTAAATACGTAATCCTAAGGTTTCCGGTTTAGTCGTAAAGGACGTTAAATTATAATCGTAAGTCCTAATCTCTTCTCGTAAATTTGTGAGTTTATGAACCAACACAAATTTAAATCTCAAAATAATATTCACGGATAAATTTATTTTCTAAAATGTCGGACTGTCACCAAAGACGGTGTATGTAAACGTAAGCACGTAACGTAGAATCCTCCGGTTTAGACGTAGTCGATGCTACTTCAAGATGTAAATCCAAATTTCTTCCCAAAAATAAGTGAGTTCATAATATAACATTAAAATAATGTTTTGAAATAATACTTGAGAACAAAATATCAACCATAAATTGACGGATTGTCACAGCATTTACCCCTAAACATGATCTTTGTCCTCAAAGATCATCTTACCTTACTACTCGCTTCTTATAGAGTTAAAGCCATGTGGGTATTTCCTCCACATTTGGTCTTTTCTCACAAGTGTAATTCATTACAATACGCGAGTTTCATCAAACATAACTACGGGAATAAGATCAGGCTTAATGTTGACTTACTTTCTCTATCCATGATGTTGACGGGTTTTTGATGAATGCAACTTTTCGCCGATCTAAACTTCATTACAGAATAGTCAAATTTTCACTTGATAGACCTGCTATCAAGTTCGATGTACGAAACATAATTCATGCAGCTCTTGAAGTCCTAGGGTAGATCCAGCTTATATGCCTTTCAAACCAATCTTTTACATCATCTATTTGGTCCCATACAACGGGGACTTATATCCCATGATCTTTCAGATCATCCATTCGTCTTTCTATGGTGAAAATTTTTGGCATAACTTCGCTACCCATTCGGCACTTCAAGATCTACACTTCATATTTACATAACCTCCTGCCCACTACCGACAGACAATAATCAGATCCTAATTTCAACAATCATTTCAGGTCTCGTGGGTCGAGTATTTTGTAAGGTTAGGTTCGCCATCATAGGAAACCTTAAACCTAAAAGACATGTTCAACTCACAATGGGTGTATGTCGGGTGTCTTCATCCCAACTCCTGCTTACAGATGCTCTAATATTTATCCTCACAAGATTCGATCACTGTAAAACCCGCATGCTTTTACCATGAATAGTGCCCTTAAGATCGTACTTCCTAGATTAAAACTTACCTCATGTAGTATTGATCACATTCACGTGCTAATAATCAAGCAAGTACATACGTGTATGACATGACAAGTATCGATTACGTACGAACTCATGATAAACAGTTAATAATATATCACGTGAACATAATTAAATCATGATCACCATTTAAAATACTAACTAAAATAATTACGTAAATACTTATAATATATTTACGAGCGTTAAGTTTACGATAAACGACACGTTAAATTAACAGAAACACGTTAAACACGAGCACGTTTAACCACGAACGAACACGAAACATCGGGAAACGAGAAAGGTACGGGTACCCCATGTGGGGCCCCCATACCCACGGCACACATATGAGAAATGGGCTTAGCCCATGGACTTTACAAGTTAGAGGGGGGTAAAAGTAAAAACATGTTTTCATTTTCATTTTCAAGAAATAAACATAAAAACCCTAAAAAGAGTTTTCTCCTCTCCTTTTTGCTCCCTTGGTGCCGCCACCTCTACACCATCATAAGGGGGTGATTTGTTTGATTTTGATCTTAAAAACAAGTGCTAGAATACGTGTTTGTTCATCCTTTTTCCAAGCTACATAGTGGTATACCTTTCTAACCCTTCTTTTTAATTCTTTTAATTCTTTTAATCTTTGATTATTTTCATGAACATGTTATTATTTTTCTTATGAAAACAAGGTAATTAATCATTGATCTAACATGTTTTGGTATTAATTAAAATCAAAGAATGGTTTATAAGGGTGGTTGTTTTTGGCCGCCTAGAAAACAAACCCGAGGGGGGGTTTGGTTTGCTATTGCCGCCACCACCAAGACCACAATTGGTCTTGGTTGGCTCATGTGGGACCCACGGCAGCAAGGGGACACGTGTGCCCCGGGTTTGGCCCGGGGTACGGTGTCGAATTCATGCCCGATTCATGGTTCGTTGGTTAAAATCATGATCTATGTTACATGTAATTTTTATGAATCATGAACTTAGGATATAATTAATTAATAACATGAAATATTAATTAAATCATGACTTAGGTTATTTTAATTATTAGTTTATCATGACATTAAATTAACCTAAGTATTTTATGTTATAAGTTATAATTAATTAATTATTAAAACATGCCTATAATTAATTAATTTAGACATGACTTAGGTTATATTATTATTAATAATAATACGCATTTTAACCTAAGTATTTTCATTTCATTTTAATTAATACATGTTACACTTTAATTAAAATGCTTAACCTATAGTTTAATTAAAATACATGAAATAATAATTAAACTATACACTATATCATATGACTTAAGAATAAGCTTATAACACTTAGACTTATATGTTAGCTTATGTAATCAGCTTAATTCTAATTATGGAAACTTCTATTTATAGAAACTTAATTAAATAAGGCAACTAATCTAATTATGGAAACCTTCTATATATGGAAATCAATCTATTTCAGGCAGCTAATCTAATTATGGAAACCTTATATATATGGAAACTTATTTAATTAAGGCAGCTGATCTATTTTTGGAAACTTTCTATTTTTAGAAACTAATCTATTTTAAGCAGTAAATTCTATTTTTGGAAACATTCTATTTTTGGAAACTTTCTATTTTTGGAAACTTTCTATTTTTGGAAACTTTCTATTTTTGGAAACTTTCTATTTTTGGAAACTTTCTATTTTTGGTAACTTTCTATTTTTGGAAACTTTCTATTTTTGGAAACTTTCTATTTTTGGAAACTTTCTATTTTTGGAAACCTGCTATTTTTGGAAAGTTACTTATTATTACACAGTAAGTATAATAATACATGAAACACCAGTAATACTTAATCAGATTAATCAGAATACAAGATAAACCCAGTTTAAGGCTTTAAACAGTGAACCAAGACCTAAAACATACTAAATCAGCTATAATGAGACACAGAACCCAGTACGTAATCAGTGAATCGATACTTATACACGTGTGTATTCATGTAGCGTTAGTGATCCAGAAGTAGGAGTCTTTCTTCCGTTCATTCACTGGACTTGAGGTACGGATTCCCGTCCTTTCAGTATGGACATTCCTTCCTTATTAGGATTTCCCCGCATGCAGCCAACTGTTTTCCCCAGCATTTGTTTTATTGTTTTGAACTGCTTATGTTAATTTAGCATAAACTATAGCCATATACAAGCATGACCAGTTTCACCTAGTTATGGAGGTACCATAACCATAGCATTGGAGGCACCGATGTTATGACTTCCCCACGGCGGAGTGATTGCTCGTGGCGTCCCTTTTCAGTTTGGCCATATTATTATATCAGGTGGGGCGTATGGGTGCATCCTAGTTACATGTTTTATTCAGTTTATCATGGTGAATGTGGTGTGTGCCTTGCACCCTTCACAAGGAGTTGATCCCTCCTACCCAAATCAGTATATTGATTAGAGGCATCCCCTCTAATCAGCATGATGAGGTCACCCCTCCAAGTATTCATGCACGTGACCTTTTCATGACCTATATGGGCTATGGTATATATATGTTAAAACAGTTTTCACAGGTTAAACATAAGGCTTTTCAAACTATAAAACCAGTTTTCATGATACTTAACCAGTTTACTCAGTACTTAGTCTTCCGCTGTTATATGTTACATGCTTATCCTATTTCATGCTTTATTGTACATCCGTGCACTGAGCGTCTTGCTCAGCCGTTTTCCTTTTCATGTTCCCAAAACGGCAGGTACTCAGGGACGCTCGTAGATCTCAAACGTAGGTGCATATGGACTGGAAGCTTTACTGTTTTCCTTTACTTTATGCATTTCCTTTACTTTGATACAGTTGCTATGGACATTGTTTCGTCCTTTCCTTTTTACAGTATTTATGTTTGTGTGTGATGAGCTTTACTTTGGGATACCGATGTTTGTTTCCAGTATTTCCCTTTTATGGTTGAATAATGCTTAGACATTTATCCTTGTATGCTTTGATGACACGCCATGATATGCGTAATATTCCATTTCCAAAATGGGGTGTTACAATCACGATCCTAATACGATAATTATCAAGGATAATCTCTCCAAAGGAAAACAATTTTACAGTTTATTACCAAAGGTCAATCATTCAAACATAGAACAACACTTATAGTATTTTGTATCGTTACTTTACCTCGTCCCTTCGATTGGGGTGGTACACAGTACTCTCATCAAGATTCGTTCTCAATGACTTCTGAGCAAATCTCTAGAAATTCGATGCGAAGCGAGGATCTTGATAGAGATGATCGATACAGGCACACCATGTTTACACAACTCCTTTAAATCCATGATTTTACCATAATTTAATGTAATAAAGTTTCACCCAATAATCCTAGAACACTCTCTCATGTGTTATATTTCTATAAGATGTGTGTGAACTTGTCCATTATGTACTTATACTTCTACAATCATTTTTTTCTATTGTAATAAGTTACATAACTTAAACCTTGTACTTAAGACTAGGAGAACAAGTAATAAAATGTATAATAAACATTTAGGTATACACAACACTTAATCAAATTTGGAAAACATGCTACACACTATATGTAGCCGTGTATGTATGTATGTATGTATACCACAAACCTGTTTAAACCTTCTTGGACTAGCCCAAGACTATACACACCTTGTGTGCTAGCCCGACATAAGCCCAAGCCAAAGCCCACTACCCCTTTGGCTACCTATACACGGAATGCACACATATGTGGAAGGAGAAGAGATGCTTTGGAAACAAAAGAGCCTACACTTGGCACAAGTCTTCTTACCAAGGTAATCATGCCTTTTGCCTTGGCTTTCTCTTTCCCCTTTAAGCCAAAATACACACACATACATTCTCATTCTCTCATGCAACCTAATCTCACTTCTCTCTTCACCTTTCTCTCTCAAATCATTTGACTATAAGCCATATACATCCAAGATTGTTCATTAAATCCACTAGATCCTTGTCCCATCTTAACTACTAATCATTTAGTAGCATCATCATCTTTGGAATCATTCTACCAAGCCCTAGACGAACCTTAAGGGTCACGGCTTGTTTTATATTTAGGGTTTTCTCCATCATCTAGAGTAGATCTCTAATCTCCTTGTTCATCTAGATCTTCCTTGGTAACTTTTAAGCAAGAAAGGTATACTCCTTATGCTTCTTCATTTTTACTTGCATGCATCATCATCCATCTATAAACACATGTAAATAACTTGTTAAAAATCAAGATATTGTAAAACCATGACCATCTAAGGTCATGGCATATATTTGAATACCACGAGTCATGGTCAAAAACTTTTTAATAAAGAAACCTATGACTATTATTCTACGTTTTAACTTGATTAAAAATCATATGAACCATTTTATGAATTTAAATGTAGCATGGGTTACAAATCTTACTTTTTGAGACTTTAGTTAACTAATAATCATGGATCTCATAAGTAAACTTGTGTAAGTCAAAAATCATGAAAGACCATGACCTTAAAGGTCACGGCATAAATGAATGATGTATCAATGATTTATGTACTAAGGTTTAGTAATGGAATATGTGTTATTACATGTGAAATGGACTACTAAAAATATCTAAAACACCATATATATATATATATATATATATATATATATATATATATATATATATATATATATATATATATATATATATATATATATATATATATATATATATATATGGCCGTGGGTTATATATAACCTTGAATGGATTTTTAATGTACATGCATGCTTATAAACGACCTAGATCTAGTGTTAAGAGTTTAACTTAACATGATAAACATAAGACAAGCATAAAAATCATATGGGAACATTTGGGGAAAAATAATATAGCCGTGGGCTATATGTTGTTTTTCTTGGATTTGTAGTAACCTTGGAAACATGCAAGAAACCTAGATAATCATGTTGTATTTTATGAATATTTACAAGACATAAAACTATCTAAAAAGCTCATCTTGGAAATACCAAGATTTAAAATTATAGTCGTGGGCTATATGTATGTATGTATGGACTTATGATTTGGTTTTTTTGTTTGTACATAGCTAGATCTTATTTTGAGGACACTTATATGTACATGCAACCTTAAAACAAGTTTAGACTCATCTTATTAAGCTATAACTGAATATAGCCGTAAGTTAAAAGCTCATATTAGAGCTTATGACTTGCATGCAACCTTGTAACACATCTAGATCTCATTTGGTACATCAAATAAAATAAATTATGAGTTTTATTCTTTTATTAAGATTTAAAACTAATTATGGATAAGCTAATAATAAGCTTATAAGAAAATCCTAGATTAATACTTATATAAAATAAAAAAGTAATATTTATGGACTAATCAAGCCCATGCAACATTAGCCCAAGACTTAATGGACCTAATAAGCCCATTTGACAAATCTTAGTATCTTAATGGACTTAAGAATATACTTAGGCCCATTTAATTAATTAATGGACTTAAAAATGTATTTAAGCCCAATAAATGTTTTAAAGGCCCATTTAACAAGTTAGTGGACTTAAAATATATTTAGGCCCACTAGATGGCCCATTAGATATTTTAGCCCATTTATGAGTCCATATAATGTTTTGAATGTTTAAATAAAAGATTCTATAATAAAATGTAACTTATAAAAACTTTTGGACTTAAATGATAATTTATGAAACTTAAGGACTAAAATCGTGACTTATGAAACTTGTTTTGATAAATTAGTAAACACGAGGACTGAAAATGTAATTATCCGAAAGCTAGGGTTTAATAAATACCATCCGTGGCATATTAAACCCTAGGGACCATTTTGGAAAGTTTCTAAAAGTTATTTTGTCATTTCATAACCTAAGGACCATTTTTGTAATAATCTGAAACTTAAAGAAGCTATAGGGAATGTTTTGTCATTTTATGAAAGTTATAAACCCTAAATGTAACTAGGAGGACTAAATCTACCACAAGCTGAAACTTTAACAAGCCCTAGGTATCAAATGTGCAAAAATCCGAAAGTTATATTTTGTTTAAATATGGAGGGACTAGTTTTGCCATGTTTCAAGACTTTAACAAGCCCAAACCCTATTCTATTTTTAAACTTAGTCAAACTTAGACAAACCCTAAACTATAAGAAATTATAATATAATCTCTTAAACTTGTAATTTATAAATTATTTTATAAATGATAAATAATTTATGGGAATTTTTAAAGTTAAATAAAATATTATATTTTTACTTTCAAAAAATAAAATATTTATATTTTGCTTTATGAAATGGATTGTATAAACATTTTGGATAGGTATTATTAATACATGAACTCATATACTTTTAGTAAATAAAATTATATGAACGTTAAATAAATTGAATACTAATATTTTAAGTAAAACCTTTTTATGTTTACTTAAAAAAAGAAACTTAATTATAAGTTTAAAAGATTATTACTAATACATGTACTGCGAACGTAAATTAATATTTTAAGTAAAGCCTTTGTATGTTTACTTAAAATATGAAACTTAATTGTAAGTGCAAATGGTTATTACTAATACATGTACTACGAATGTAAACTAATATTTTAAGTATAACATTTTCGTGTTTACTTAAATATGAAACTTAATGTCAAGTTTAAATGGATGTTAATAATACATGAACTGCGAATATAAACTAATATTATAAGTAAGACATTTTTATGTCTACTTAAATAGGAAACTTAATTGTAAGTTTGAATGGTTATTAACTTATTATTAATACATGTACTACGAATGTAAACTAATATTATAAGTAAGACATTTTATATTTACTTAGAAATGAAACTTATATACAAGTTTAAATAGATATTGTTAATACTTGTACTACGGTTATTTAGATAAATATTGTAGCATTATTAAACTGACTAGAAATTTGTATATGCATACACATATGTTCTTTGTACTATCTATTAAGACTGTACTATTTGATTAGGCATAACTTTTGGCGTGAGCATTATTTGGATATTCGTGTTATACAGCTATTGCCAACTCATAGGTGAGTTTACAGCCCCATATAAACTATTGATAAACTTTTCCTCTACGGGGGAGAAAACATGCAACTATTTTAAATGGACATAACTGAATTGTATAAACTTGACTATGATTGACTATTATAGAAACTGTTAAATTGTTTTAAATCGCCCGAATGTTATAAATAGATCTATTGAGGAATTACCATCCCCATCTGGGTAAGTCATGCAAACTGTGCCTTGACCGGGACAATAGATGTATACCATGTTGGAACTAGGTTTGGGTGTCTTTTTGTAAGACACTACATCCTCATTTGTTGAGGACTATGGAAGGTTAAGCTTCAGTTTCGAGTAATAGCAAATGTAATCTACTTTTTAGTAAGAATGCTTTGTGCATTGTTACTTCTATGATTAATGTATGTCCAAACTAATTATTCTTAAACCTGTAAATTCACCAACTTTATGTTAACCATCTAAGCATGTTTTTCTCAAAGAAATGAAGTTAGAACGTGATATGTGCATGGAATCAAGCATCTATGTAATCTACATTGTAGGAATCTAATAAGTGTTGATAACTCGATTTTACTCAGGTTAAAAAGATTCGTTGTACCAATCTCTTCGAATTGAAAAACTTTATGTTTAATGTGTGACTCAGTTGAACTTTGGTGAAATAAAGATGTGTCGTTGTAGTTTTGAAAATAAAGGAGCAAAACAATTAAAGTAAAGGTGCAATTAAAATAAATCTAAGTCTAATTTAAAATAAAGTGCGAGTAATTAAAAGCGAGACTAAAACTAAAGGGTAATGTCACACCCCCAATTTATCAGAGTGAGTCAATGCAATGGGGTGCGACGGTCATGACTATCACAAGACATAGATACAAAGAACGACTATTAAAAAGCCGTTTTCATTTAATTAAAAGCTTAAAACTTGTTCGGAAGCGAATTACCCAAGATCATAAATAAAACACTGTTTCAAAAGACTTTAACGTTGATCCAAATATCCATACACTAGTCACGACCATTTTCATTTAAAAATCTCCCATGCATAACCACGTCACTCCTCCGTCTTGATACCTGAGAAAAACATTGCTAAAACGTCAACACAAAGGTTGGTGAGTTCATAGGTTTAAGTTTAAATAGAGTGATGAACCATAAGGTTTTCCAAGGCAACCGGCATATAATCTTATAACAAATACAAGATTATAATCAAAAGTATACGTTTTAATCACCTACGCCTAAGCTCGTGACACCGAAGCGTTAACCTCAACCAACAAGATATAATAAGAGCCCAAGCAAATGCCTATCCCGAAGCATTTGTAAATCCTCAAATGTAAGTGTATCTAATTTTGGCCACACAACCAAATTAGATAGGGAGGTTAGTCCCGATAGATCTATCCATAACATTCGCGCTTACACAAAGTAATTAACGGTTCACGATAGTGGGCTAAAGCATCTAGGGATATCGCTACTTAGACATCATGTAGGCAAACGTATCAGTTTAAGGCACTTATGTTCATCCGTTAAAAACAAGCAATGTTCTCACCCCAAAAGTATATAAAACAAGTAAAAAGTGGGGCTATGAAACTCACCTCGATGATGTAGTAATAAGACCAACAAATATAGCACGGAATATCAAGGCACGTAAAACGATGCGCAAACGATCTACTCGTAACCTAAGTAAAATATCCGTACTTAGGCTAAATACAATAAATAGTTATGTACAATGCACTTGGTTGATATTTTATACTTGCTATTGATTTATAAAATGTTTTTATACATTTTTCATGTTCAACCATTTTAGTCACGGGGTCGACTTTGGGCTTTAACAACTCGTTATGTATTAGTCCGCAAAATAATCAGGTTCTTGTTATAACAACTAGGTCGTGAGGTCTTCAACGTTTGATAAATATCACATTTTTATGGAGTCCTTAAGTCTAGCAAATAATTATGCAAAGTGGTACACTCACAAGTAAAAATAAACAAGTAACATTGAATTATTTATAAGTGTAAATCGATCATCTTTGAGAATTTATTGCAACTTCGTTACTTAACTTCAAGGCAAACGAAAAACTATTTTGAAAACTAGGCCATGTCAACTATATAAAGATATTTTTATCTTGCCGGGGCATGCCCTTTAAGCTGCTTAAAATTAGGCGCGAAGTATGCCTTTGGATCAAGATTAATTAGTATGTATACACTTTTGGCAATTGGAAATTAAATGAAAAATGTCACTTTGTGTTCACACTACATATTTGGAAATTATTTTTTTTACTTCTTGTTTAGACGTAACAAATAGAGGAAAAAGAATGGATTGTCCTTTTTATTGTTTTGTTTATCATACACATGCATACATGCCATAACATTTGTGGTCCATGATTTTGTTTTCACATTTGCTTTCACTTTATACATCATAAATACATTTAAATGCATACCACACATATAGCCTAACTTGTTTCATGGTTAAAAGGGTCCTAGTTCTTACACATGACAGGGAGGGTACTAGTAATAGAGAAAATAAATGAATTTGTGGCTCTTGGTGTTTTTGGGCTAATATCCTCTCACGTAGGGAACACACACAATAAAAACAAGCAATATGTATTACCCTTTTTGGTTTTCATGTACTAGACTTTTGTACACAGTTGGGGCCCTTATTATACTGTTTGTATGCAGCAACCTTGTACACATATTCATCACACACAGTCACACGACATATACATATGCAGACATACACGCATAATCACTTATGCGCACATCAAGCACTCCATTTTTGGCTACTAATATTCAACTTTCTCTTTAATTTGGAAGTATTATTACTTATTTCATATTCTCATGCAAACACATACTTTGAATACTTTGCTCCTTCACACATGCACACCCCGTTTACATCCTACTGTCGTGATTTTTATTTCCTTCTGCTTGTTCATTTAGGAATTTATTCTCTCGGTTTTAGGTTCTATTACAAAGTATTAATGCCATACTTATCAACATAATCTTACCCTACTGTGTATAGAAATCTCATGGTCTAAGTTTCATGCCAAAGCATAGTTCATCAGTGGGGGTGACTACTATATACATGCATACATAATTTTTCTTATTCTACAGGAGCTTAGCTATTTTATAAGAATGGAAAGTATTTGTATCAGGTAAGCAGTACCATTGGTCCACTATGATTTACGCACAACATACACACACATAACACAAGGAAAACCCACATAACTACTAGACAAGAAGACCATGGTTCAGCTTCTTACCAGTCACGCATAGGATACACACATAGAATCATGCATACACAAGTAAATGACTACATAAAATCATACATTCACAACCCGCATACATCGTGCATAATATCACATTCAGAATCACGTTGGATTCTCTACCAAATGTTTGTTTGTCTTGTTGGTTTACTATGGGGTTTCTTATAGAGGTCTTTGTTATGAAGTAGTTATCATATACCAAACCCAAGCTCTTACAACGAATTTAAGAGATCACACACTCGTACAAAACATCATACCCTTGACCCGTGACATTAGCTTTATCGTTTAGTATAGTTGTAGATTTTAAGTGCTTTTAACAAGTATGTTATCAACCAAAGTGAGATGAACAAACGTCATTGTTACTTACAAAAGGTCCTAAGATTTTTGATGAAGACGAGATAGAACTAGAAACTTTAACCCGAATTAATGCCCACGATCAAACCAAGTCTTATTACTTCTAGCTCGTTTCCAAAACAACTTAACTAGCAGCCGTGGCCTTGAAGTGCCCAGTTCGTATATTTTCTTTGTGTGTGTGAGTTTTAGAGGGGAAATATGACTTATATTTATAGGCAAGAGGTTGTGGTTTAGGGTTAACAAACTTAGTTAGGGTTTAGCTAGGCTTTCTGGTTTGATTTCAACTAGGGCTAACCATCATTGGAAGTGGGATTATGTTGGGGAAGAACACCCTTGTTGGGTTTCGTTTCATGGAAGAGAAAGGAAGGGGAAGTGATGTACAAGTTTGACTAATTGCCAATGTTTGTTGTAGCTTTAAAGTTTTAGGAAATCTATTTTGGTTTTTAGATGTGTCCATCGGGTTGAAAGAGAGAAGGAGGGAACCAAAAGTACTCTTATTTATTGGTGGAGTGAAGTACTAGCCAAAGTTTTTAAATGTGATTGAGCAAATTGCAAAACGTGAGTTTTGCATATTTACATGGGGCCGGATTTTGTTTAGTGACAAGAAAAAGGAAGAAAAATAGTTTCCTTTTATTTTGGGTATTATTTGGAAAAGTTTATTTGATGTGAAGTATGTTTGTTGTATAATATTGTGTAATGTAAAGTTTTGGTACTAGTAGTTTTAAACAATTTGGTGATAAGAGAATATGGGGAAATTTCTAAGTGTGTCGTAAATAAGTTGGGTGAAATATTTAATCTCGTATCGGACCTAATTAATCTAAATCATGTCGACATAAATAAACGTCGACTCCTAAAAGTGAATTTCCTAGCGCGTAACGTAAACGAATAATAGTCATTCAAATAATATTTGATAGGAACCTCATTTATAAAATTTAAATTTGTACACAAAATACGCATAATCGATCGGGAACATCAATAGACACAAGTCTAACCCGAACCATCGCCGTTTCACATAGATTGAATAGATTCTAAATTCACGTTTGTGACATCCGACATCCCTTAATTTGAGCTTCGACCCGAAGCTCATACTTTGATGAAACTTATCTAATTAAAAAGATGAGGGTTTTTAAGCTTAAATTGATCTTCACGTTCCCAACTAAATTTGGATTCTATTTGTGCATTCCAACGCGCTTTCACGATCGGTATACGACTTTTTCTAAGTTGTTTCATTTTACGATCTATAATTTCAACGGGCTCCTCAACCCATTAAGTTGAGTTTTACCCAAATGGTGTTTCATTATTCTCATTATTATTTAGATTTTGGGTTTAGACTGTTCTAGATCTTAGTCAATTTTAGTTTTATTGTCGTTAATTGTCGCTCTTAGTATTTTTTCGTGTCATACACGCTCTTGCTTGTGACAGTGGGTAAGGAAATAATCGTTCTACGTTTACTCGTGTCGCGTACTCGACGTTCTTAATTAAGACGGTATAAAAATGTTCGACGTTCATAGAACATTATAAATTTTCCTTCACAAGTAAATTAAATATAGTAGTTTTCTAGTATCAGTAATAAATCTCATTTTTACGATGACTACTATGAGCATTCTCGCGTTCGACCACGATCATACGTAGTTGATCAGGCTACGTACGTCTCGGGACCAACGGTTGCATCCTCCTTTTCATCACAATTTAATTCTTTGAGGTTGTAATTTATATATTGGTAGCCCATAGTTCATTTCGTTCGTTATCACACTTTCAGAATCAGCACATTAGTCCATAGTTCATTTTATTTGTTATTATTGCTCACTTTTAACAACCAACAAAATAATTTCCATACTTAGGTGTACTAAGTCTCTTTAAGTTTATCAATAGTTAGCGTCTTCCCAAATCAATTTGGTCGTAAAAATAGATTTTTCCAAAACTTTACATGGTATTCCTTACTAAAAATGTTTCAAGATTAGTCGCGATGTTTTATACATTAAGTTGGCCGTTACGCCAGATTTTCCAAAACTTTGCATGATAGTCTATATCAAAATATTTCATCATCAATAATGTAGTTTTTGTCAGTAATACCTTTACTGATTTTACCAAAACGTTTTATCAAAATTCTAACATTCTTACTACTAAAGTTCTCGGGATAGTTCCTTCAAAGTAATTTTTTTTTCCTTTTTTTTTTGTTTTCCAAAAATATTATATAAAACTCCTTTTTGAATAAAAAAAATTGATTAATTTTTCTCCGACATATATAAAAATATTGTAGGATAAAATAATTTCTTAAGTAAAAGCTTCACAAGATATAAAAGATAACTTTTAAAAATAATTGAAAACAGTTAAATGAAAATTTATAAAGTACGATTATGTAGCCAAATTTTTGTTGGTGGTAACATCGACGGATGTCGAGTCACTTGATCTTCATAAAAATAAATTATTTAATATTCCACATTAGTCACTAAATTCTATCACAGGATTTTCCATAGCTTTGATCATGCTTTATTACATCTCAGACACTTTGGTCAATTGTTTTTATCTCAAAACTATTCAATTTGTTTAATCCAATCAACTAATCAATTCCATCATAAGAATTTCATCACAAACATTGTTCATTTTGTTTTTATCTGTTTGTTCATAATCATTTTGTATACTTTTTATGTTCGACACGCGCTATTAGAATTTCTTAGAAGTGAACACAATTCACGTCTAGGTTTCTCAAGCTTTGTGACATGCGATAATCTCTTTAATTTAAATTATGGCATAATCCTCATATAACTGAGTTCACCCATTAATTGTTATATCATACTTTGTAAATTTATAATAGAAACTTAGTTTCAAACCAATGAACTAGAACTTTTAGATTCGTCTTTGTGCAATTTCTCTAATATAAATTTCTCCTTGACGTGCATTCGACTTACGCGTCGCCATATTTCCGGATAGTTTTTATATTTTTGTAATACTAATTTATGTTTGTTCCTTATGATATAATACTTTGTGTAGTATTACAGGAGTAATACTTCGTATAGAGTGTTTATCATCGTATGTTGTATAAAAATAGGGACGACGACTTTAATTATTTTAGTGCTCGCACACCATACAACTAATGGTACTAACGCATCGTTTTAGTCAAACGTCCGTGAGGAAATCACCTTGTCAGATCATGTAAGTCTTATCCATCCTCGAGGAAATTCACTAAAAATCTTAAGTTGCGTTACAATTGGCACTTGACTAAGCCTCGCAACCCAATCAAACAAGAACAGCCTTGAGGTCTAGTCAAGTAGCAGTCGTTAAACTTCTTAATATCTTTGGTGAATTTACTCGTCTTTAGATATTACTCACACAATTTAACATCGATTAAACCCACACAAAACTCATCAAATATGTTATAACATAACAATCAAACTAATCACACAACATGTAAATTCATGAGTCTTACCCATCCTCAAGATAACTCATCAAAAACCATAAGTTGTATAACGACTGGCACTTAACTTAGTCTCGCAACCCAATCAAACAAGAACAGCCTTGAGACCTTGCTAAGTATCGTTATACCTCTTAACATCTTTAATGATTTGTCTTGGTTTTGGGTTTACTCAAGACTTATCATCAACCATTACTAAATCTCACCGCGCCCAAGTGCTGTTTTGGCGTATATTTTTAATTCGGCGTATATCGATATAGGGTAACATAGAAACACACAAGTGTTTAAATAGTTTATAGCAGTCTAGTGGACTATTAAAATACGTAATATCGTAAGCATGTGTATGTTTTACTCCAAATAAATATGGCACAAACCATCTTAGTTCGATTTAAACATGGCACAAACCATTTTTGTAGCACAACAATCCAAACAAGGATGTTAGGTAATTTACTTCAAAATATAAGAAAAATCGTCTTAGTACATATTCCTATAAGTACATCTTACATAGGGGTCATTCAAACAAGGCAGGAAATACTCAATGCTAATAACACGTAGTAATCAAGTTTAAACTAAAATGACAAATCACATGGAATAATTCAAGTCACAACTTACTTTTATCGAAGACGCAGAGTGAAGTGGTTCTTGGAGATTTATGAGTTAGTTATAGTCTAGAATTATTTTTCCCAAAATTAAATTTTTGACTCACGTTTTTTTTTTTTTTTTTTTTTAAAAAATCATTTTGTAAAATAACCTAGTTCTCTATAACCAGGCTCTGATACCAATCTGTCACACCCCCAATTTATCAGAGTGAGTCAACGCAATGGGGTGCGACGGTCATGACTATCACAAGACATAGATACAAAGAACGACTATTAAAAAGCCGTTTTCATTTAATTAAAAGCTTAAAACTTGTTCGGAAGCGAATTACCCAAGATCATAAATAAAACACTGTTTCAAAAGACTTTAACGTTGATCCAAATATCCATACACTAGTCACGACCATTTTCATTTAAAAATCTCCCATGCATAACCACGTCACTCCTCCGTCTTGATACCTGAGAAAAACATTGCTAAAACGTCAACACAAAGGTTGGTGAGTTCATAGGTTTAAGTTTAAATAGAGTGATGAACCATAAGGTTTTCCAAGGCAACCGGCATATAATCTTATAACAAATACAAGATTATAATCAAAAGTATACGTTTTAATCACCTACGCCTAAGCTCGTGACACCGAAGCGTTAACCTCAACCAACAAGATATAATAAGAGCCCAAGCAAATGCCTATCCCGAAGCATTTGTAAATCCTCAAATGTAAGTGTATCTAATTTTGGCCACACAACCAAATTAGATAGGGAGGTTAGTCCCGATAGATCTATCCATAACATTCGCGCTTACACAAAGTAATTAACGGTTCACGATAGTGGGCTAAAGCATCTAGGGATATCGCTACTTAGACATCATGTAGGCAAACGTATCAGTTTAAGGCACTTATGTTCATCCGTTAAAAACAAGCAATGTTCTCACCCCAAAAGTATATAAAACAAGTAAAAAGTGGGGCTATGAAACTCACCTCGATGATGTAGTAATAAGACCAACAAATATAGCACGGAATATCAAGGCACGTAAAACGATGCGCAAACGATCTACTCGTAACCTAAGTAAAATATCCGTACTTAGGCTAAATACAATAAATAGTTATGTACAATGCACTTGGTTGATATTTTATACTTGCTATTGATTTATAAAATGTTTTTATACATTTTTCATGTTCAACCATTTTAGTCACGGGGTCGACTTTGGGCTTTAACAACTCGTTATGTATTAGTCCGCAAAATAATCAGGTTCTTGTTATAACAACTAGGTCGTGAGGTCTTCAACGTTTGATAAATATCACATTTTTATGGAGTCCTTAAGTCTAGCAAATAATTATGCAAAGTGGTACACTCACAAGTAAAAATAAACAAGTAACATTGAATTATTTATAAGTGTAAATCGATCATCTTTGAGAATTTATTGCAACTTCGTTACTTAACTTCAAGGCAAACGAAAAACTATTTTGAAAACTAGGCCATGTCAACTATATAAAGATATTTTTATCTTGCCGGGGCATGCCCTTTAAGCTGCTTAAAATTAGGCGCGAAGTATGCCTTTGGATCAAGATTAATTAGTATGTATACACTTTTGGCAATTGGAAATTAAATGAAAAATGTCACTTTGTGTTCACACTACATATTTGGAAATTATTTTGTTTACTTCTTGTTTAGACGTAACAAATAGAGGAAAAAGAATGGATTGTCCTTTTTATTGTTTTGTTTATCATACACATGCATACATGCCATAACATTTGTGGTCCATGATTTTGTTTTCACATTTGCTTTCACTTTATACATCATAAATACATTTAAATGCATACCACACATATAGCCTAACTTGTTTCATGGTTAAAAGGGTCCTAGTTCTTACACATGACAGGGAGGGTACTAGTAATAGAGAAAATAAATGAATTTGTGGCTCTTGGTGTTTTTGGGCTAATATCCTCTCACGTAGGGAACACACACAATAAAAACAAGCAATATGTATTACCCTTTTTGGTTTTCATGTACTAGACTTTTGTACACAGTTGGGGCCCTTATTATACTGTTTGTATGCAGCAACCTTGTACACATATTCATCACACACAGTCACACGACATATACATATGCAGACATACACGCATAATCACTTATGCGCACATCAAGCACTCCATTTTTGGCTACTAATATTCAACTTTCTCTTTAATTTGGAAGTATTATTACTTATTTCATATTCTCATGCAAACACATACTTTGAATACTTTGCTCCTTCACACATGCACACCCCGTTTACATCCTACTGTCGTGATTTTTATTTCCTTCTGCTTGTTCATTTAGGAATTTATTCTCTCGGTTTTAGGTTCTATTACAAAGTATTAATGCCATACTTATCAACATAATCTTACCCTACTGTGTATAGAAATCTCATGGTCTAAGTTTCATGCCAAAGCATAGTTCATCAGTGGGGGTGACTACTATATACATGCATACATAATTTTTCTTATTCTACAGGAGCTTAGCTATTTTATAAGAATGGAAAGTATTTGTATCAGGTAAGCAGTACCATTGGTCCACTATGATTTACGCACAACATACACACACATAACACAAGGAAAACCCACATAACTACTAGACAAGAAGACCATGGTTCAGCTTCTTACCAGTCACGCATAGGATACACACATAGAATCATGCATACACAAGTAAATGACTACATAAAATCATACATTCACAACCCACATACATCGTGCATAATATCACATTCAGAATCACGTTGGATTCTCTACCAAATGTTTGTTTGTCTTGTTGGTTTACTATGGGGTTTCTTATAGAGGTCTTTGTTATGAAGTAGTTATCATATACCAAACCCAAGCTCTTACAACGAATTTAAGAGATCACACACTCGTACAAAACATCATACCCTTGACCCGTGACATTAGCTTTATCGTTTAGTATAGTTGTAGATTTTAAGTGCTTTTAACAAGTATGTTATCAACCAAAGTGAGATGAACAAACGTCATTGTTACTTACAAAAGGTCCTAAGATTTTTGATGAAGACGAGATAGAACTAGAAACTTTAACCCGAATTAATGCCCACGATCAAACCAAGTCTTATTACTTCTAGCTCGTTTCCAAAACAACTTAACTAGCAGCCGTGGCCTTGAAGTGCCCAGTTCGTATATTTTCTTTGTGTGTGTGAGTTTTAGAGGGGAAATATGACTTATATTTATAGGCAAGAGGTTGTGGTTTAGGGTTAACAAACTTAGTTAGGGTTTAGCTAGGCTTTCTGGTTTGATTTCAACTAGGGCTAACCATCATTGGAAGTGGGATTATGTTGGGGAAGAACACCCTTGTTGGGTTTCGTTTCATGGAAGAGAAAGGAAGGGGAAGTGATGTACAAGTTTGACTAATTGCCAATGTTTGTTGTAGCTTTAAAGTTTTAGGAAATCTATTTTGGTTTTTAGATGTGTCCATCGGGTTGAAAGAGAGAAGGAGGGAACCAAAAGTACTCTTATTTATTGGTGGAGTGAAGTACTAGCCAAAGTTTTTAAATGTGATTGAGCAAATTGCAAAACGTGAGTTTTGCATATTTACATGGGGCCGGATTTTGTTTAGTGACAAGAAAAAGGAAGAAAAATAGTTTCCTTTTATTTTGGGTATTATTTGGAAAAGTTTATTTGATGTGAAGTATGTTTGTTGTATAATATTGTGTAATGTAAAGTTTTGGTACTAGTAGTTTTAAACAATTTGGTGATAAGAGAATATGGGGGAATTTCTAAGTGTGTCGTAAATAAGTTGGGTGAAATATTTAATCTCGTATCGGACCTAATTAATCTAAATCATGTCGACATAAATAAACGTCGACTCCTAAAAGTGAATTTCCTAGCGCGTAACGTAAACGAATAATAGTCATTCAAATAATATTTGATAGGAACCTCATTTATAAAATTTAAATTTGTACACAAAATACGCATAATCGATCGGGAACATCAATAGACACAAGTCTAACCCGAACCATCGCCGTTTCACATAGATTGAATAGATTCTAAATTCACGTTTGTGACAGGTAATAAAGTAAATAACGCAAACTTAAATCTAACTAAGGCAAACTTAGAACGCAACTAAAACTAAAACTTAAACTAAGGCAAATAAACTTAAAGTGCAATTAAGGCAAAAGGCGGGAAAAGTAAAGCTTAAAACGAAAAGGCAGAAAACTAAAAACTAAGATTTCCCTATCCGGAATAAACTCCTATTCGGAATAACTGTCACCTATTCGGAAAGATAGCCCCTATTCGGAATATTTGTTTACTCGGAATATTAGACCCTATGCGGAATAATCCCCTATTCGGAATAGCTGTCCCTATTCGGAATAAAGAGCCTATTCGGAAAGATCTTCTATGCGGAAAGCCAAGTCTATGCGGAAAAATCCCCCTATTCGGAAAGAACCTCCTAATCGGAATAAGAGCCTTATGCGGAAAAATCACCCCTATTCGGAATACTGGATATTCCGAATAGCAAATTCTTCAAAATCCCTATGCGGAACAAAATATTATTCCGAATAACAAAATTCTACAAAACTGCTATGCGGAAAAAGACTCCTATTCGGAATATGAGAAATTCCGAATAAAGCACAAAGCCCAAAACTCCTACTCGGAATATCTGCTGAACTCGAACCTCGGGAAGAACAGTTACTGTATGCGAAGAACAAGGGAAAGAAGAAACATACGGATCTAAACAAAACTTAACCAAATCAATAAAAAGATTAAACCAAACAAATAGATAAAACAAATATAAAGCATAAACAATCAATCCAAATCAATAAATCAAACAATTAATATCACAATAATCAAAACCCACTAAAAGTAATCAACCAAAATCAAGAACATGAACATAAACAAATCAACACAAAGATTAAGAAAGGAAGAATGAGATTAACAAGATAAAGATAAAGCTTGACAAGAATTAAAAAGGAAAACTTACTTGAATTAAATGGTAATTAAGTGCAAGACAAGGTAATTAAATTGGACAAGTAATAAAAGGGTGCAAGGTAATTAAAAATGGAAGAGCTAATTTGTCAAGTTAGCCAACAAAACAAATGATTAACAAATCCTAACTATATATAGGGGAGGATTAGGAAGCTTCCTCCCCTCCTTCATTTCTTGTTAATTGCAAGATTAAGTCCTTCCTTCATTAATTGCGTCATTAGTCCTTTTCTTCTCATCTTTCTTTTAAGTTTGGACTTAAAGGACTTGTGGCTCGGGATATCTTTTGAACTCGTCTTTAATTTATTCAATAAAATAGACTTGAGTTTCTCGGCTTTTGATAAACTTCCGTCTTTTGACTTTTTCTTCGATAAATCTTCAGAATTGGTCTTGGACTTCCGTTCTTTTTCCACTCTTGACTTCTCGACTCCGCCTTTCATCTTTTTCTTCAATAAAAGCCGTGAATGCCCGTGAATTCCCGTGTTTTCTCCACTTTTCATAATTTCATCCTAAATTACAACAAAAACACAAACCACGCATAATTCTGACATAAAAGACATAAAATACACGTTTAGGTCCGGTTATTCTTGTAATTAAGTGGTAGCAAAGATGGGTGTTTATACACCTATCAAATCCCCTACACTTGACCATTGCAATGTCCTCATGCAATGCATTAGTTACAAAGCACGTTTACACTTTTCATCTTAATCAATTCACATTGGCCTTTATTAAAGAGATAGAAGATTATAAAAAATGCAAAGCAAAGAAATTAAAAGCTTACCTTGGTTTTTGAAAATGTCATGAATAATCATCATCCTCAACTTTTCACTTTCTCCAAACCAAGCTTAAAAACGAGATCATTGTTATTATAAGTTAGTAAACTAACACGAACTCATGTGGGTCAATTATTCACTTAGACTCCCTTATTCCTATGGGTATCTCTTATATTTTATTATTTGTCTTGAATGATCACGAAGATGCATTGTTTGACTTATTTCGATAATTATTAGGTCTGAAAATAAAGTGCACGATTTAATCAATAGTTAGCTAAAGGACCAAATCTTTTAAAACTGCTTCTCGGGATATCAAAAAGTTCATATCTTGGCATAACTTGGTTCGCGATTTGAGACCTTTCTCGGGCCGATGTTTGGCAGCGACTTCATACTTCAAATCTTTGAGAGACGTTCATGAAATAATGGTCTTCTCTTCATAATTGGAATTTCTTCACTTGGAATTTTTGAGAGATTCTTCATATATGGACCATGACTTCTTCATTTTTCTCCAATCTTTATTTTGGATTTTGATATACAACGATCCGCCTCCTTTATTGACTTGGATCTATTTATGCTCATACCTTGACCCTGGTCTTTTCGGATACACTTCTCCATGACTTTTTGGGAGTTTTTGCTTTTCGTCGTGTGTCTCGATCCTTCATATTGATTTTCGATAAATGATTCTTCACATCACTTTTGGATCTTTAGCAACAAAACATAGCCCTCATGCCTTGTTAGGGCCTTTTTGGACTCGCCAATCTTCGCGCCCCGCTTCATAAGTTATGCCTTGGCTATGAACTCTCGTCATTACCGAGCAACTTTTAAACTATCTGGGGCTAGAAGCTAAGTAACTTTTCAAATCGTACAACCTTATTTATTAGCAGATAAATTTATTAGCAAGTGATGGGAGAATAGGCTCATAATTAACTCACATAAATTCACGAAAGAATACCGAACTTATAATTGGCTCTATCATCTCTCGTTCTCCACAGTTTAAAATCTCAAGTAATGAGACTCGTGGATACTTAGCCTATTAAATCAAAGTTTTGGGTTTTCGAGTCGCCTATAGGATCTTGCAAATTCTTAGACTCTTTCAAGTTTAGAAATCGCATCTTAAAGTTCCCTTGATAAACAACTCTCTAGGATCAATTATAGGAACTTGCGAAAAGTTCTTGCTCTTAACCCGTGAGAGTTAAGACTTTCGCGTTTTATAGCTCCCTATATAATAGCCTAGCAAAACTTAATTTAAACACGTTAAGGATACTAGCTAGAGTAAACTCGGGTTGAGTCAAAAGATTCACAACGTTTGAAAATTAAAACCACTTATTAAACATTTATTCTAGCAAAGAAAGAAATTAACTATACAAAAGGGAAAAACTAATAGGCCAAAATAGATCAAAAATTTTGAAAAATGTCGAAAAATTAATTTTCCGGTTAAAATGAGGACAAATACAAGGAAAAGACCACTTAACTTTGATAGAAGTCCCCCCTACACTTGAGATAAACATTGTCCTCAATGTGTAAGCATGTGGGAATAAACTCCCCTACACTTAGGACATTGTGCACGTTGTTTAAATCTTGCTAAGGAAAAGACAACTAAAGAGATTCCTATTTTAATATTGAGAAGATATAAAAATAGTGAATCGAAAAGAGTTTAGGATAGAACCGGGAAGAAGTAGAACACGGAATCACGGGTCGTCAAGAATCATCAAGAGTGGAGCATTGAAGCTCGAATCCCTGATTAAGAAGTTAGGAGAGGAAATAGCAATCCAAAGGGTCCCCCCTACACTTATGGTAAAGAAAGCGGAAAGATAGATGCATGGGTTGCCTCCCAAGAAGCGCTTGGTTTTTGTTAACCGAGTCGTGAGCCTGACTCGACCTTGATCATTAACGGAAGTAGCATGAAACAAATCCACCAGGATCAAAGACATGGTTTTCATCCATCAATAAGCACGAGCTTAAGGCGAACAAGGCAAGCCAAAAGAGACATGGCAAGGTTCCCTTAAGCAGCGATGGAGCATGGTGGAAGCAAAGTTGAAGTGGAGCAAGCATGTCTTCAAAATATCCAAAGATTTTTCCTTTTATTGCATCAGGTGGATACTGAGATGGCTTAAAGACTTCAATACCGGGATCGAACACCTTTTCCTTAGGGGAAAATAGCACTCCGGCTCAGCCGAGTGTGAAGAAGATCCGCAAAGAAGCACAACCTCGTCCTCAGAAGTGGGACAAAGAGGTGTCAAATCATAAGTGCAACGGATTTCGGTGTTGACCGGTTTCTTCTCCTTGGACAAAATGCTCTTCAAATCCAAAGTAGGATCAAGACGATAATCTTCAAAGTCCAAAAGAGGTGCATCACTCTCATGAGGGAAGTATGTGTTGAGAAATTCAGAGAAATCGTCCTCGAATGAGTAATCGTCCAAAGTAAGATCGAGTGATGGCGGAGGATCTTCATCATGTGAAGAATCGCTCGAGAGAGTATCAGCCTCATCAAAATCATCGAATGTGGGCAGCTCGGGATACTCAGAAGTACAATCAAAATCATCCGAATCTGAGCTAGAATCATCATCATCATAAGCATCAAAGACCGGTGGTGAATCATAAATGGGAGAAGCGTCCAAAGTAGAGTGAGAATCATCCACATTATCTTCAAAGAGTGGATTATCAGTGGAAGACTCGAATAAAGGATTATCGTAGACGGTAAAGTTATCGAGCACATTGATCATATTCACTGATTCTCGGCCTCTAAAAGATTTTCCTGTAAGCTTCCCCATTTTAAAAACTTTAGAATCATCCCTGACTCGTAAGATTAACTCACCTTCGGCCACATCTATTAAAGCACGTCCGGTTCTCAAGAATGGCCGACCAAGTATTAAAGGAATACGAGGGTCCATTTCATAATCAACTACAACGAAATCGACCGGGAAGGTAAATGTGCCAACTTTAAGAAACACATCTTCGGCTATACCAACGGGGTAAGCGAGAGTGCGGTTTGCAAGTTCGAGAGTCATCTTTGTTGGAATGAGATCGGGCAATGATAGTGTTTTCCAAACACTGAGTGGCATCAAATTAATACTAGCCCCGAGATCAGCAAGGGCAGTAAATTCTTCAGTTTTGTTGAACACGCAAGGCAACACAAAACGACCGGGATCTCCAAGCTTTTCCGGAAGTTCTCTAAGAAGAACTGCAGAGCAGTTTTCATTTAAGCGTGTGTTGGCGAGTTCAATGAGCTTCTCCTTCTTGCTAAGCAATTCCTTGAATGCTTTGACGAATTTCGGCATGTGGCAAAGTGCTTCAACAAGGCTAATGTTGATGGTCCTTTTAGATAACATATCCACATATTTCATTACATTACAGTCATTCTTGGTTAGCTCGTTGGTCTTGCCTATGCGAGAAGGGTATGGGATTCTAGGTTGATAAGGATTGGGTGGAGGTGTAGTTGGTGAAGGTTGTGATGTTGAAGGGTCCTTCCGAGATACATCGTCATGACGAGGCGGAGACGATAATGGTGTACTATCACTAAGTGTAAGAGGAGTAGGGATACATGGTGGTGGAGGAGGTGTAGATGATGGTGGTGAATCAGGTGGATTGACAAAGGTAATTCCACTACGCGTAGTTATAGCACTCACATTAGCTCGCGGATTAGTGACGGTGTTTGAAGGTAGAGAACCCGAAGAAGAAGAAGAAGGTTGAGCTTCGGGCAAGAAACTAGCCAACAGATTCTTCAATTCAGTTGTTTGAGTGATGAAAGAGGATTGAAGATTATCACGAACCTCGGTTCTGATGTCATTTCCTTGCTTCAAGATATCTCCTTTCAAATTGATTATTTGGCTCTGTAGATTCTTGATTTGCTCACCTTGAGTTCTCATGATTGTGTCAACATCGGGATTAATGGGTGGGTGTTGTTGGGTGGGTGGTTGATAAGGGTTAGAAGCACGAGGTGGGATTTGGTTGCTTCTATTGTAATTGTTGGCGGGATTTTGGTTTTGAGGAGAAAAACCGGGTGAAAGGTAGTTGTTGGAACGGTAGCTCAGCAGATTTCTATCCCCTTGTTGCCTAGCTTGGTAATTTTCCGGTGAATAATTACCGTAAGCTGCATACACATTTTCCGGATTTCCTTGTGTCGAAGGACAATCGGTGTATGAGTGAGGACCGCCACATGTTTCACAAGGATTAGCAACCGCTTTAACTTGTTGGTGTTGTTGGTTTGAAGCGAGAAGCGTAATACTTTTGCTCATTTCAGCCATCATGCGGGTGAGTTCGGTCATCTCAGGGTTTGCTGAGGTAGAAGAAACATTGACTCTCGTGTTGTTTCTAGAAGAAGCATAGGAATCCCAGTTCTTATGATGAGTAGTCATGTTCTCTATTAACTCTCTACACTCCTCGGGTCTCCTTTTCATGAATGTGCCACCGGCGGCTGCATTGATCGTATCACGATCTCGAAAAGTCAATCCGTTGTAGAAAGTATCGATCAAGGTGACCGGAAGCATGTTGTGGTTTGGACAACGGTCGATCAAGACATTATATCTCTCCCATGCATCAAAAAGAGATTCATCGGGATCTTGCATGAAACCGCTGATCTGGTTGCGAAGGCTTGTGACCATGGATGGTGGAAAGTAGCGCGACAAAAAGCGTTGAGTCATGTCATCCCAAGTGTGAATAGAATTCTTCGGGAGACGATCAAACCATTTCTCGGCATGATGTGATAGAGTATGTGGGAAAAGTTGTAAGCGGAGAACATCCATTGTGGCACCAGGCAACTTCATGCTTTGGGTGATTGTAATGAACTTGTCGAGGTGTTTGTTGGCATCATCATCAGGCAATCCTCTAAATGGGTTTGTTTGTACTTGCTGAATCATGTGGTGCTTCAACGAAAACTCAGGAGCGTTGATTTGCATCGGCGCAATCGGCCCTCCTCGTCCAAACATTGTTGGTTGACAAAGTTCCTCCATGGTCCGAAGATCGGGCTGTGGAAGAGCATTGTTGGTATTGTTGAGGTGCGGTAGTTGATTATTGTTGTTGTTGTTAACACCTGCCATATCTAAATCTTCTTGAGGCTCGGGCTCTTGATAATTAGAAGATCTAGTACGCATACACCTGAAAATGCAAAAGAAAACAAAACCAAACACAAAGACAATATATATACACAAGAAAGATAAAATCTTTTTGGATTTTTGAAATTTTTAATTTTTATGGTTTTTTATCAATTTTTAATTTTTATGAGTTTTTGGAATTTTTATGCAAGAAAAGTAACGTTCACAAGTGAACGGATCCCAAAAAGCAATGTGTCTCTCACAAAAAACTGTTGATCTTTACGAAAAGAGCCGGCAGCGGCGCCATTTGATAACTCGATTTTACTCAGGTTAAAAAGATTCGTTGTACCAATCTCTTCGAATTGAAAAACTTTATGTTTAATGTGTGACTCAGTTGAACTTTGGTGAAATAAAGATGTGTCGTTGTAGTTTTGAAAATAAAGGAGCAAAACAATTAAAGTAAAGGTGCAATTAAAATAAATCTAAGTCTAATTTAAAATAAAGTGCGAGTTATTAAAAGCGAGACTAAAACTAAAGGGTAATAAAGTAAATAACGCAAACTTAAATCTAACTAAGGCAAACTTAAAACGCAACTAAAACTAAAACTTAAACTAAGGCAAATAAACTTAAAGTGCAATTAAGGCAAAAGGCGGGAAAAGTAAAGCTTAAAACGAAAAGGCAGAAAACTAAAAACTAAGATTTCCCTATCCGGAATAAACTCCTATTCGGAATAAATGCTATTCGGAATAACTGTCACCTATTCGGAAAGATAGCCCCTATTCGGAATATTTGTTTACTCGGAATATTAGACCCTATGCGGAATAATCCCCTATTCGGAATAGCTGTCCCTATTCGGAATAAAGAGCCTATTCGGAAAGATCTTCTATGCGGAAAGCCAAGTCTATGCGGAAAAACCCCCCTATTCGGAAAGAACCTCCTAATCGGAATAAGAGCCTTATGCGGAAAAATCACCCCTATTCGGAATACTGGATATTCCGAATAGCAAATTCTTCAAAATCCCTATGCGGAACAAAATATTATTCCGAATAACAAAATTCTACAAAACTGCTATGCGGAAAAAGACTCCTATTCGGAATATGAGAAATTCCGAATAAAGCACAAAGCCCAAAACTCCTACTCGGAATATCTGCTGAACTCGAACCTGGGGAAGAACAGTTACTGTATGCGAAGAACAAGGGAAAGAAGAAACATACGGATCTAAACAAAACTTAACCAAATCAATAAAAAGATTAAACCAAACAAATAGATAAAACAAATATAAAGCATAAACAATCAATCCAAATCAATAAATCAAACAATTAATATCACAATAATCAAAACCCACTAAAAGTAATCAACCAAAATCAAGAACATGAACATAAACAAATCAACACAAAGATTAAGAAAGGAAGAATGAGATTAACAAGATAAAGATAAAGCTTGACAAGAATTAAAAAGGAAAACTTACTTGAATTAAATGGTAATTAAGTGCAAGACAAGGTAATTAATTTGGACAAGTAATAAAAGGGTGCAAGGTAATTAAAAATGGAAGAGCTAATTTGTCAAGTTAGCCAACAAAACAAATGATTAACAAATCCTAACTATATATAGGGGAGGATTAGGAAGCTTCCTCCCCTCCTTCATTTCTTGTTAATTGCAAGATTAAGTCCTTCCTTCATTAATTGCGTCATTAGTCCTTTTCTTCTCATCTTTCTTTTAAGTTTGGACTTAAAGGACTTGTGGCTCGGGATATCTTTTGAACTCGTCTTTAATTTCTTCAATAAAATAGACTTGAGTTTCTCGGCTTTTGATAAACTTCCGTCTTTTGACTTTTTCTTCGATAAATCTTCAGAATTGGTCTTGGACTTCCGTTCTTTTTCCACTCTTGACTTCTCGACTCCGCCTTTCATCTTTTTCTTCAATAAAAGCCGTGAATGCCCGTGAATTCCCGTGTTTTCTCCACTTTTCATAATTTCATCCTAAATTACAACAAAAACACAAACCACGCATAATTCCGACATAAAAGACATAAAATACACGTTTAGGTCCGGTTATTCTTGTAATTAAGTGGTAGAAAAGATGGGTGTTTATACACCTATCAAGTGTGAAAACACTTATCCTTTTACCACTTATTTCCAATAAAAACAAGACCAAAACGTGTATTTTATGTCGTAAAAGTCGGAATTATGCGTGGTTTGTATTTTTATTGTGTTTTAGGACTAAATGATGAAAAAGGAAGAAAACACGGGCTTTCACGGGCTTTTATCGAAGATAACGAGAAAAGACGAAGTCAAAAGATCAAGAGTGCAAAAAGAACGGAAGTCCAAGGCCTATTCTGAAGATTTATCGAAGAAAAAGTCAAAAGACGGAAGTTTAATGAAGTCGAAGAACTCAAGTCTAATTGAAGAAGAAAATTACAAGACAAGTTCAATATACATCGACAAATCCCGATACGACGTCGAGAAAGACAAAGGATTTAAATCGAGTCGAGAAGAAAGAAAGAAGAGGCAACACATGCACACCTTCCCATTTCCCCTATAAATACCCTCCTAATACACATTAGGAGGGTGGGTTAGTTTTTAGTAGTTAGTTTCATTTTCATTTTTCCTTTCTTGTTTTTAGAGAGAGAAAGTTCCAAACTTTCTCTCACTAAGTTTTCATCTTTCTTTCTTTTAATCTTTCAAGATTAAGCCTTTTGTATTTGGATTCCATTAATCAAGTTCAAATTAAGCTTTTTCTTCATTAATCTCTTTCTACCTTTCTTGATTTTAGTTTACTTTTGGTGCGAAATATATTTGATCCGTGTTGTTCTTGATGTTTTCGTGCTTAAAAAGTTAATCTTTTTATTCATACATAAGCTTTCATACGGTTAAGCTTTAAGATTCTTGTGCTTATTGGCTTATTCGCATTTTTAGCTTATTTACTTTTAAAAGCTTTCTTCAAAAGTTTCTTCTTTTATGGTTTGATTAAAAAGATTGCTTATTTTAAGTTATAAAAGTTGTTATTCGTTCTTATTTAGTCCTTTTCATTATAGATTCGTTCAAGTTTTGGTGTTAGCTTATCATCTTAGCTTATCACTTAGCTTATTTTTCGAATCAAAAGGGTGTCGGAAAAGGTTTAGACCCTTTTCCGATTGAAGCATTCCGATTAGTCACCCCAGTATTCATGCTAATGGGACTTTTAGTGACATAAACTAACTTTAATAATCCATTTCATTTCATCTATCGGGTCATTTAATCATTCATCGGGTCATACAATCATTCGGGTCCAAATCAATAAACAGACAATCGGGACAACTAGTGTCCTATTTTATAAAAACTAACATGTTATCTCCCTCGCGGGTTTATAAAACATTTAATAAAAACATTTAAAAGAGTGCGAGGCTATGAACTCACGTTGATGTGGGAAAGCGGGTTATCCGCAATTCGGATGTACGGTACGTGCTTCAATCACGGAAACCTAGACAAATAATACTCGTCTTAGACTCTTGTCCAATGACTTTATAAAAATAAAAATTATGTATACAGATGATGATTATATATATATGATGATGATCAAGTGGGTTTATACATCTTTACTCATTCATTATAGTGTTTATGTGTTGGTAACCTTTTACTAGTTTACTAGTTTTACCTATTTACATGTTTTAGGTTCAATAAGCCTATTATAAGTTCATTAACTTATATTAATCCATTTTATACTTGTATTATCAGTATTTATAATTTATATATTGGGCCCAAATGGGTTAAGCCCAATAAGTCATTTTTATAAGTGTTTAACTTATTTAGTTAAATCATTAGTCCAAATATGCTAACTTAGCTCGTTAATGTCCGTATGTCATATAGTTTGGGTTTTATCGGTTTTTACTTGTATTAGGTACTTATACATCAGTATATGACTTTTAAAAAGTTTACATTAGACGGGTCCGACCGTCTAAGTTTTAATTGACGAAAAACGTTAATTTTACGGTATTAGCCGAAAAGACGTAAAAATCATGTTTATAGTTTTATAACTTATAAAACTTATCAAACTACCATTATTATATAATGTCTTATTTTATATCATAATATATGAAATTCTTATTTATAATTACTATTAATTTTTAGTGAGTTTTCATGTGTATATATTTTATAAATATATATGTGAGTGCTTATTTTATATAGGTTTTTATTATACAAATCTGATTTTAAATTTCATGTTCACCAAAACAGCCATATCTAGAGTTCTATATGGAGATAGAAGCCCAAATTTTTATCGCATAAACTACATGATATGTGCTCCATTTAACTCTACTATGGCTACTGTTGAATCAGCTTCTAAGTATTTTATAAAAATGGTCCAAAACAATCTATGCAGATTTGCACTCTAAACTTGTTTTGATCATATCTCACTTATTATAATGATTCCATTGTATGGCCAACTCTCACATGTGTAAAAGACTCATAGCTTACTGTATATAAATTCATCTATACCATTTTATCAGTTTATCATATGGTTATTTACTGTTTTTATACAGCCTACTAATTTAAGCAAGATTAACCACTTTTACATATAGTTTTTCATCTTTTTACCCATGTTTATCAACACCAAATCCCCACATAATGTTTTTATCATCATATATTTATCATATACATATACAATAGGAAAGAAAATACATGATTACATAATCAAAATAAAAAGAAGGATGGGAAGAACAATCTTTATACCACCAAGATGATGTAGGTTGTGTTTAAGACATGGATTTTGATGGAGAAACTTGTGATAAACCAAGACCATCTTCAAGACCACACATCTACATGAACACCTTGATGATAATCAGCCCTTGACTCCTTTGAAAACTCCTTGCTATTTGTTAAAATCACCTCCAATTAACAAATCTTCAACTAAGCTTCAACATATGTTGATCATAGCTTAAGTTCATGGTTAAATTTTTGAGGATGATGGTGTTTAGTGGTGGTGGTGGGACGGCAAAGAGAGAGTGTAGGGAGAGAGTTGAGTTGTTTTGCATGTCACAAATGAAGATAGTAGTTTGAGTTGCTAGTTTTGGTGGATTGTTGGCTTACTTTGTAAGCTAAAATGACAAGTGTTAAGTAACTTAGCTTACACTTGACACCAATATTGGTGTGGTGGAGTATTATGACTGGTTATGAGTCGGGGTGGCGCAAAAGTCATTTTGTCTCATCCCCATTTATTTACGGGTACTCCTCGATTCTAGTTTCCTCGATTTGCGTGCCCTTGGGTCGTTTTATGAAAAACGTTTTTATAAATTATGAATCAACGGCACAAGACAAATATAATAAAAATTGTCTCATCAAAAACGGAGTTCGAAAACGTAAATACGTAATCCTAAGGTTTCCGGTTTAGTCGTAAAGGACGTTAAATTATAATCGTAAGTCCTAATCTCTTCTCGTAAATTTGTGAGTTTATGAACCAACAAATATTTAAATCTCAAAATAATATTCACGGATAAATTTATTTTCTGAAATGTCGGACTGTCACCAAAGACGGTGTATGTAAACGTAAGCACGTAACGTAGAATCCTCCGGTTTAGACGTAGTCGATGCTACTTCAAGATGTAAATCCAAATTTCTTCCCAAAAATAAGTGAGTTCATAATATAACATTAAAATAATGTTTTTAAATAATACTTGAGAATAAAATATCAACCATAAATTAACGGATTGTCACATCATTTACCCCTAAACAGGATCTTTGTCCTCAAAGATCATCTTACCTTACTACTCGCTTCTTATAGAGTTAAAGCCATGTGGGTATTTCCTCCACATTTGGTCTTTTCTCACAAGTGTAATTCATTACAATACGTGAGTTTCATCAAACATAACTACGGGAATAAGATCAGGCTTAATGTTGACTTACTTTCTCTATCCATGATGTTCACGGGTTTTTGATGAATGCAACTTTTCGCCAATCTAAACTTCATTACGGAATAGTCAAATTTTCACTTGATAGACCTGCTATCAAGTTCGATGTACGAAACATAATTCATGCAGCTCTTGAAGTCCTAGGGTAGATCCAGCTTATATGCCTTTCAAACCAATCTTTTACATCATCTCTTTGGTCCCATACAATGGGTACTTATATCCCATGATCTTTCAGATCATCCATTCGTCTTTCTATGGTGAAAATTTTTGGCATAACTTCGCTACCCATTCGGCACTTCAAGATCTACACTTCATATTTACATAACCTCCTCCCCACTACCGGCAGTCAATAATCAGATCCTAATTTCAACAATCATTTCAGGTCTCGTGGGTCGAGTATTTTGTAAGGTTAAGTTCGCCATCATAGGAAACCTTAAACCTAAAAGACATGTTCAACTCACAATGGGTGTATGTCGGGTGTCTTCATCCCAACTCCTGCTTACAGATGCTCTAATATTTATCCTCACAAGATTCGATCACGATCCTAATAAGATAATTATCAAGGATAATCTCTCCAAAGGAAAACGATTTTACAGTTTATTACCAAAGGTCAATCATTCAAACATAGAACAACACTTATAGTATTTTGTATCGTTACTTTACCTCGTCCCTTCGATTGGGGTGGTACACAGTACTCTCATCAAGATTCGTTCTCAATGACTTCTGAGCAAATCTCTAGAAATTCGATGCGAAGCGAGGATCTTGATAGAGATGATCGATACAGGCACACCATGTTTACACAACTCCTTTAAATCCATGATTTTACCATGATTTAATGTAATAAAGTTTCACCCAATAATCCTAGAACACTCTCTCATGTGTTATTCTATAAGGATTGTGTGAACTTGTCCATTATGTACTTATACTTCTACAATCATTTTTTTGTATTGTAATAAGTTACATAACTTAAACCTTGTACTTAACACTAGGAGAACAAGTAATAAAATGTATAATCAACATTTAGGTATACGCAACACTTAATCAAATTTGGAAAACATGCTACACACTATATGTAGCCATGTATGTATGTATGTATGTATGTATACCACAAACATGTTTAAACCTTCTTGGACTAGCCCAAGACTATATACACCTTGTGTGCTAGCCCGACATAAGCCCAAGCCAAAGCCCACTACCCCTTTGGCTACCTATACACGGAATGCACACATATGTGGAAGGAGAAGAGATTCTTTGGAAACAAAAGAGCCTACACTTGGCACAAGTCTTCTTACCAAGGTAATCATGCCTTTTGCCTTGGCTTTCTCTTTCCCCTTTAACCCAAATACACACACATACATTTTCATTCTCTCATGCAACCCAATCTCACTTCTCTCTTCACCTTTATCTCTAAAATCATTCGACTATAAGCCATATACATCCAAGATTGTTCATTAAATCCATTAGATCCTTGTCCCATCTTAGCTACTAATCATTTAGTAGCATCATCATCTTTGGAATCATTCTACCAAGCCCTAGACGAACCTTAAGGGTCACGGCTTGGTTTATATTTAGGGTTTTCTCCATCATCTAGAGTAGATCTCTAATCTCCTTGTTCATCTAGATCTTCCTTGGTAACTTTTAAGCAAGAAAGGTATACTCCTTATGCTTCTTCATTTTTACTTGCATGCATCATCATCCATCTATAAACACATGTAAATAACTTGTTAAAAATCAAGATATTGTAAAACCATGACCATCTAAGGTCATGGCATATATTTGAATACCACGAGTCATGGTCAAAACCTTTTTAATAAAGAAACCTATGACTATTATTCTACGTTTTAACTTGATTAAAAATCATATGAACCATTTTATGAATTTAAATGTAGCATGGGTTACAAATCTTACTTTTTGGGATTTTGGTTAACTAATAATCATGGATCTCATAAGTAAACTTGTGTAACTCAAAAATCATGAAAGACCATGACCTTAAAGGTCACAGCATAAATGAATGATGTATCTATGATTTATGTACTAAGTTTTATTAATGGAATATGTGTTATTACATGTGAAATGGACTACTAAAAATATCTAAAACACTATATATATATATATATATATATATATATATATATATATATATATATATATATATATATATATATATATATATATATATATATATATATATATATATATATATATATATATATATATATATATATATATATATATATATATATATATATATATATATATATATATATATATATATATATATATATATATGGCCGTGGGTTATATATAACCTTGAATGGATTTTTTAATGTACATGCATGCTTATAAACGACCTAGATCTAGTGTTAAGAGTTTAACTTAACATGATAAACATAAGACAAGCATAAAAATCATATGGGAACATTTGGGGGAAAATAATATAGCCGTGGGCTATATGTTGTTTTTCTTGGATTTTTAGTAACCTTGGAAACATGCAAGAAACCTAGATAATCATGTTGTATTTTATGAATATTTACAAGACATAAAACTAGCTAAAAAGCTCATCTTGGAAATACCAAGATTTAAAATTATACTTGTGGGATATATGTATGTATGTATGGACTTATGATTTGGTTTCTTTGTTTGTACATAGCTAGATCTTATTTTGAGGACACTTATAAGTACATGCAACCTTAAAACAAGTTTAGACTCATCTTATTAAGCTATAACTGAATATAGCCGTAAGTTAAAAGCTCATATTAGAGCTTATGACTTGCATGCAACCTTGTAACACATCTAGATCTCATTTGGTACATCAAATAAAATAAATTATGAGTTTTATTCTTTTATTAAGATTTAAAACTAATTATGGATAAGCTAATAATAAGCTTATAAGAAAATCCTAGATTAATACTTATTACTGTATTCCCAGGAAGTTCCGATTCAAGAGGAGAAAGTCTTTCATTCGGAACTTTAAAAGTTCCGAACGAGCTAAAACTTCCGAACCAAGCCGTTTCATCCGGAAATGTTCCGAGTCAAGTTTTGTCTTCCGAATCAAGCTTCATCCGGAAAGTTTCGGACGAAAACTTCCGAGTCAAGACTTCCGAAGGAAAAGTTCCGGATCAACACCAAAACTTCCGAGTCAAGCAATCTCATTCGGAACTTTAGAAGTTCCGGACGAAAACTTCCGGATCAAGAAGGTTTCATTCGGAAGTCTAGAACTTCCGGATCAAGGAGGTTCATTCGGAAGTCAAAAGTTCCGAGTCAAGCAATTCATTCGGAACTCAAAAAGTTCCGAGTCAAGTCTTCCGAACAAAAGTTCTGGATCAACTTAAAAGTTCCGAATCAAGGTCAAAGTTACGGATCAAGTGCTTTATTCGGAAGAGTTCCGAATCAAGGGTTTCTGTCAGGTTCTTTTTAGTTTTTTCCCTCTTTAAGTTTCTGTCTTTTATTTTCAAGCTTTATTTTTCCCGCCTTTTTCATTACTCGCATTTTAAGTTAATTTTTGTCTTAGCTTTATTTTAGCTTTGCCTTAGTTTAAGTTTTAGTTGCGTTTTAAGTTTGCCTTAGATAGATTTAAGTTTGCGTTATTTAAGTTTAGTGCCCTTTAATTTCAGTCACGTTTTTAAATACTTGCACTTACTTTAATTAGACTTAGATTTACTTTAATTGCACTTTTACTTTAAAGTTTCACACTTTTATTTTAAATACTACAACGACAACCTTTTTGTTTCACCAAAAGACAGGTGAGTCGCACATTAAACACAAGTTTTTCAATTCGAAGAGATTGGTACAACGATAAATTTTTTACCTGAGTAAAATTGAGTTATCAAATGGCGCCGTTAGGTTGAGATGTTGAAGGTTCCTTCCGAGGTACATCGTCACGTCGAGGCGGAGACGGTAATGGTGCACTAATACTAGGTGTAGGAGGAGTAGGGATAAATGGTGGTGGAGGAGGTGTAGATGATGGGGGTGGGGTTGGTGGTCCTACGATGGTGACTCCACTACGGGTAGTAATAGCACTCACATTGGCTCGCGGATTAGTGACGGTGTTTGAAGGTAGAGAACTCGAAGAAGAAGGTTGAGCGGCAGGCAAGAAACTAGCAAGCATATTCTTCAAATCATTGGTTTGATTGCTGAAGGAGGATTGAATATTACCTCGAAGCTTAGATCTTATCTCATTTCCTTGCTTGGTGATATCTCCTTTAAGATTGATAATTTGGCTCTACAAATTCTTGATTTGCTCACCTTGGGTTCTCATGATGGCCTCAACATCCGGATTACTGGGTGGGGTTTGTTGGGCGGGTGGGTGATAAGGATTAGAAGCTCTTGGTGGGATTTGGTTGCTCCTATTGTAGTTGTTGGCGGGGTTTTGGTTTTGAGGAGAAAAACCGGGTGAAAGGTAGTTATTGGAACGGTAACTCAGCAGATTTCTATCCCCTTGAGGTCGAGCTTGGTAATTTTCCGGTGAATAATTACCATAAGCTGCATACACATTTTCCGGATTTCCTTGAGTTGAAGGACAATCGGTGAATGGGTGAGGACCGCCGCATGTTTCACAAGGATTAGCAACCGCTTTAACTTGTTGTTGTTGTTGGTTTGAAGCGAGAAGCGTGATACTTTTGCTCATTTCAGTCATCATGCGTGTGAGTTCGGTCATATCAGGGTTTGCTGAGGTAGAAGAAACATTGACTCTCGGGTTGTTCCTTGAAGAAGCAGAGGAATCCCAGTTTTTGTGGTGAGTAGTCATGTTCTCAATTAACTCTCTACACTCCTCGGGTCTCCTTTTCATGAATGTGCCACCGGCGGATGCATTGATCGTATCACGATCTCGAAAAGTCAAACCGTTGTAGAAAGTATCAATTAAGGTCACGGGTAGCATGTTGTGGTTTGGACATCTATCGATCAAGACATTATATCTCTCCCAAGCATCAAAAAGAGATTCATCAGGGTCTTGCATGAAACCGCTGATTTGATTGCGAAGGCTTGTGACCATGGATGGTGGAAAGTAGCGCGACAAAAAGCGTTGAGTCATGTCATCCCAAGTGTGAATGGAATTCTTCGGGAGACGATCAAACCATTTCTCGGCATGATGTAATAAAGTATGTGGAAAGAGTTGTAGGCGAAGTTCATCCATTGTGGCACCAGCCAACTTCATGCTTTGGGTGATTGTAATGAACTTGTCGAGGTGTTTGTTGGCATCATCATCAGGAAATCCACAGAATGGGTTAGTTTGCACTTGCTGAATCATGTGGTGCTTCAACGAAAACTCAGGAGCGTTGATTTGCATCAGCGCAATCGGTCCTCCTCGTCCAAACATGGTAGGTTGACAAAGTTCCTCCATGGACGAAGATCGGGCTGTGGAAGAACATTGTTGTTATTATTGTTGAGGTGCGGTGGAATATTGTTGTTGACACCTGACATACTTAAATCTTCTTGAGTCTCGGGCTCTTGATAGTTAGAAGATCTAGTATGCATACACCTGAAAATGCAAAAGAAAAAGAAACCAAACACAAAGACAATATATATACACAATAAAGATAAAATCTTTTTGGATTTTTGAAAATTTTAATTTTTATGGATTTTTATCAATTTTTAATTTTTATGGTTTTTTGATTTTTTTATGCAAGAAAAGTAACGCTCACAAGTGAACGGATCCCAAAAAGCAACGCGTCTTTCACAGAAAACCGTTAATCTTTACAAAAAGAGCCGGCAACGGCGCCATTTGATACAAGGCTTTTGGCTCGTATAAAAATTAAAGTTCGAAGTAGTGGTCTAATCGAATTGATCTAGGTTCTCTATGTGACTCTATTGTTCTTTGGTGAAACACCCCCAAAGAACCAGGGAATCACAGTAATAACGAATCTACCACAAATTAATCAAAATCAAACACAAAGATTAAACTAAACTAATAACAAAACATTCAATAATCATAAACAAACAATCTATATTAATAAAACTAACAAATTTAACCACAATAATCAAAAACCCACTTGATCAAAATAAGAACATGAACATAAACATAAACATAAACACAAAAATCAAAGATTAAGAAAGGTAGATGAGAGATTAACAAGATAAAGTAAAGATTGACAAGAATTAAATGAAAACTTACTTGAAATTAAAGGAATTTAAGGTGCAAGACAAGGTATTTAAATTTGACAAGTATTTAAATTGACATGAATTAAAGGTGCAAGGTAAATAAAATAGAAGACTAATTGTCACACTTAGCCAACAAAGAAAATAATTAACTAGTCTAAACTATATATAGGGGAGGATTAGGAAGCTTCCTCCCCTCTTTCCTTTTCTCTTAATTACAAGATTAGGTCCTTCCTTCTTTAATCTTCATTAATTGCATCATTAGTCCTTTATTCTTCTAATCTTCTTTAAACTTGGACTCTAATGACTTGTGGCTCGAGATTTCTTTTGAACTCGTCTTTTAATTCTTCAATAAAATAGACTTGAGTTCTTCGTCTTTAAGTAAACTTCCGTCTTTTGACTTTTTCTTCGATAAATCTTCAGAATTGGTCTTGGACTTCCGTTCTTTTTGCACTCTTGACTTCTGGACTCCGTTTTTCATCTTTTTCTTCAACAAAAAGCCCGTGAATGCTCGTGTTTTCTCCACTTTTCACCTTTTCGTCCTAAATCACAACAAAAACACAAACCACGCATAATTCCGACATAAAAGACATAAAATACACGTTTTGGTCCGGTTATTATTGTATTTAAGTGGTAGAAAAGATGTGTGTTTACACACATATCACTTATATAAAATAAAAAGTAATATTTATGGACTAATCAAACCCATGCAACATTAGCCCAAGACTTAATGGACCTAATAAGCCCATTTGACAAATCTTAGTATCTTAATGGACTTAAGAATATACTTAGGCCCATTTAATTAATTCATGGACTTAAAAATGTATTTAAGCCCAATAAATGTTTAAAGGCCCATTTAACAAGTTAGTGGACTTGAAATATATTTAGGCCCACCAGATGGCCCATTAGATATTTTAGCCCATTTAATGAGTCCATATAATGTTTTGAATGTTTAAATAAAAGATTCTATAATAAAATACAACTTATAAAAAATTTTGGACTAAAATGATAATTTATGAACTTAAGGACTAAAATCGTGACTTATGAAACTTGTTTTGATAAATTAGTAAACACGAGGACTGAAAATGTAATTATCCGAAAGCTAGGGTTTAATAAATACCATCCGTGGCATATTAAACCCTAGGGACCATTTTGGAAAGTTTCTAAAAGTTATTTTGTCATTTCATAACCTAAGGACCATTTTTGTAATAATCCGAAACTTAAAGAAGCTATAGGGAATGTTTTGTCATTTTATGAAAGTTATAAACCCTAAATATAACTAGGAGGACTAAATCTACCACAAGCCGAAACTTTAACAAGCCCTAGTTATCAAATGTGCAAAAATCCGAAAGTTATACTTTGTTTAAATATGGAGGGACTAGTTTTGCCATGTTTCGAAACTTTAACAAGCCCAAACCCTATTCTATTTTTAAACTTAGTCAAACTTAGACAAACCCTAAACTATAAGAAATTATAATATAATCTCTTAAACTTGTAATTTATAAATTATTTTATAAATGATAAATGTGACAATCCGTCAATTTACGATTGATATTTTATTCTCAAATATTATTTGAAAATATTATTTTAATGATACAATATGAACTCACTTATTTTTGGGAAGAAATTTGGATTTACGTCTTGGAGTAGCATCGACTACGTCTAAACCGGGAGATTCAACGTTACGTGTTTACGTTTACATACACCGTCTTTGGTGACAGTCAGACATTTCAGAAAATAAATTTGTCCGTGAATATTATTTTGGAGTTTTAAATTTGTGTTGGTTCATAAACTCACAAATTTACGAGAAGAGATTAGAACTTACGATTTTATTTTAACGTCCTTTACGACTAAACCGGAAACCTTAGGATTACGTATTTACGTTTTCGAACTCCGTTTTTGATGAGACCATTTTTATTGGATTCGTTTTGTGACGTCGATTCATAATTTATAAAAACGTTTTTCGTAAAACGACCCGAGGGCACGCAAATCGAGGAAACTAGAATCGAGGAGTACCCGTAATTAAATGGGATGAGACAAGTGGGACACTTGTCCCACCCCACTCCAAAACCGGCCCAAACTAGTACCTCAACAACTTGGTGTCAAGTTGTAAGTATTATTACTTACACTTGTCACACAAGCTTACAAGTTAAGCTTTTACACATGAAAACCACAAACACAAACCACTACCTCTCATATCTTACATGCAATACCACACATTTCTCTCATCTCTTTCATTTTTGGCCGCCCCATTCCTCCACAAAAATACCATCATTGATCAAAGTTTAACCATAAACATATGTTATAATTAACATATGTTAATCTCCATTCAAAAAGATGAAGATTGGTGCAAGTTATAACATCCATGGAGGAGTTTCCTTGGTGTCTTGAGGCTGATTTTCCACAAGGAGTTCATGGAGCATGGTGGTCTTGAAGATGGTCATGGTTGTCTACAAGTTTCTCCATCAAAAACCATGTCAAAATCATAACCTACATCAACTTGGTGGTATAAAGATTGTCCTCCTCATCTTCTTGTTATTTTTGGTTATGTAATCATGTATTTATTTCCTATTGTATATATTTATGATGATTATATGATGATAAAAATGTTATGTGGGGATTTGTTGTTGATAAACATGATTAAAAAGGTGAAAAACCATAAGAAACAAGGTTAAAATCTTGTTTAAATTACATGGCTGTATAAAACAGTAAAGAAACATGTTATGAACTGATGAAATGATGAAATATAATCCATTTACAGTAAGCTAAATGTCTTGTACACATGTGAGAGTTGGCCATGCAATCGAATCAAAATAATGAGTAAGATATGATCAAAACAAGTTTAGGGTATAAATCTGAAGTTACTGTTTTGGACGATTTTTAGAAAATACTTAAAGGATGATTCAACAGTAGCTATAGAAGAGTTAAATGTAGCACATATCATGTAGTTTATGTGATAAAAATTTGAGCTTCTATCTCCATGTAGAACTCAAGATATGGCAGTTTTGGTGAAGATGAAGTTAAAAATCAGATTTTTGGAAATTAAAGAATAATACTATTATATAAGCACTCACATTTTAATATATAAAATGTAAAATAAAAACCCACTAAATTATGGATTTTATTTATATACGTATATAAGAGGTTAAATAAGTGGACATTTTATAAAAATGATAACTTGTTAAGTTTTATAAGTGATAAAACTATAAACATGATTTTTACGACTTTTTCGGCTATTGCCGTAAAAATAACGTTTTTGCTAAATAAAACTTGGATGGTTGGACCCGTCTAATGAAAACTTTATAAAACTTATATACTGATATATAGACATGTATAACAAGTAAAAACCGATAAAAACCCGAACTATAGGACATACGGACATTAACGAGTTAAATAAACATATTGGACTAATACTTGGGCTAATAATTGGACTAAATAAGATAAACACCCATAAAAAGAACTTATTGGGTTTAACCCATTTGGGCCCAACTTGAAAGTGTATGTACTGATAATAAAAGTACAAAATGGATTAAAATAAGTTAAATAACTTATAATAAGATTGTTGGACCTAAAACACGTAAATAGGTAAGACGAGAAAACTAGTATAAAAGTTATCAACACATAACTCTAAAATGAGTAAACGAGAATATGTAAACCCACTTGATCATCATATATATATAATCATCATATGTATACATAATTGATATTTTATAAAGTCATTGGACAAACGTCTAAGACCGAGTATTATTTGTCTAGGTTTCCGTGATTGAAGCACGTACCGTACATCCAAATCGCCGATTATCGCCTTCCCACATCAACGTGAGTTCATAGCCTCGCACTCTTTTAAATGTTTTTATAAATGTTTTATAAACCCGCGAGGGAGATAACATGTTAGTTTTATAAAATAGGACACCATTTGTCCCGATTGTTTGTTTATTGATTTGGACCCGAATGATTGAATGACCCGATTGTATGACCCGATAAATGATTAAAGGACCCGATAGATGAAATCAAATGGATTATTAAAGTTAGGTTATGTCACTAAAAGTCCCATTAGCATGAATTGTGAACTACCGGGAGTTGGTAGACGCTTATGCATTTGATAGTACTATTTGGGGACGATCACCCCAGTTCGCGCCTTGACGGTTGATCCCCGTCGTGCCACATTGATTGGTAAGCGAATTTATGTATGAGAAGATTTCCATAGCGTGACCTTGTGACGACACGCTACTTTAGATGGGCAAAATTGGTATCGGGTTAGCTACCCGTTTTGGTTTTAGTAAGGTAACAATGTCATGCGGCTTATAATAATCCAAAACTTAACGAAATACTACTAGACGCTCCGAATTACGAGGTATTGCCTGACTAGCAATACAGGGTTACTATTGATATTATGTTTGTATTTTGGTTTTCATAACCATACTCATATAACGGTTTTATTTTCATACAACGTCATAAGACGTATAGTATGATGTTTTTACGACATTGGCTCGTATATTGATTTTAAGGCAAATGCATATATTATGATTTTCGATAAGGATTTGTATAAAATGATTTTGGCTATGTTATGGCCAATTACAAAGTTTCGTATAAAATGATTTTGGCTATTTTACGGCCTATTACAATGATTTGTACGAATTGATTTTTGGTACTAATTTTATACCAAAGGTATATTGATGGATTTATTAAACTCTATGAATTCACTCGGCGTTATCGCTGACCTTTTCTTTTAACATGTTTTATCTCAGGTACTTGAAGGTAATTCTCGGGAAGACGACAAGAATTCATGGCCCGCACTTAAAACAATATTTTCCATTCAAATACTTTTTAAAACTTTGTATGAAATATAATGACTTGGGACCGATGTTACTTTAATGTTTATGAATGGAAATGATTTTATTATAAAACGACGCGATTCTTATGCGTTGTCTATGATGTGAGTAATGTGCTATCCCGTAACACCAACTAGTCTTCCGCTGTACTAAGTTGTATAAATTTGGGGGTGTTACAATAAATAATTTATGGGAATTTTTAAAGTTAAATAAAATATTATATTTTTACTTTCAAAAAATAAAATATTTATATTTTGCTTTATGAAATGGATTGTATGAACATTTTGGATAGGTATTATTAATACATGAACTCATATACTTTTAGGAAATAAAATTATATGAACGTTAAATAAATTGAATATTAATATTTTAAGTAAAACCTTTTTATGTTTACTTAAAAAATGAAACTTAATTATAAGTTTAAAAGATTATTACTAATACATGTACTGCGAACGTAAATTAATATTTTAAGTAAAGCCTTTTTATGTTTACTTAAAATATGAAACTTAATTGTAAGTGCAAATAGTTATTACTAATACATGTACTACGAATGTAAACTAATATTTTAAGTATAACATTTTCGTGTTTACTTAAATATGAAACTTAATGTCAAGTTTAAATGGATGTTAATATTACATGAACTGTGAACATAAACTAATATTATAAGTAAGACATTTTTATGTCTACTTAAATAGGAAACTTAATTGTAAGTTTGAATGGTTATTAACTTATTATTAATACATGTACTACGAATGTAAACTAATATTATAAGTAAGACATTTTATATTTACTTAGAAATGAAACTTATATACAAGTTTAAATAGATATTGTTAATACTTGTACTACGGTTATTTAGATAAATATTGTAGCATTATTAAACTGACTAAAAATCTGTATATGCATACACATATGTTCTTTGTACTATCTATTAAGACTGTACTATTTGATTAGGCATAACTTTTGGCGTGAGCATTATTTGGATATTCGTGTTATACAGCTATTGCCAACTCCTAGGTTAGTTTACAGCCCCATATAAACTAGGGCAAAGGCTGAATTTATGTAACTTATTTGTTCAAATTAACTAATGTACGCAAGATACTTTTTTTATTCCAGACCTACGCAACATACTTTCAAATACTTACTAATCTACGTAATATTGACTAAAATATGACTTGTTTGACCAGTTACCACTTAGAAAAGTTATAGTTTTGTCCTTTGGTCTGCGTGGACTTCCGCCGTTAGTCCTTTAATATTCTTTTCATTAGAAAACTTAGTAATGATAGCTTGACTTAAATACACGCATTTTTATACACGTTTTTATACACACTTTTTATACGAGTTATTATATACACGTTTTTATACGCGATAAATTCTAAACTTTGACAGAAGATTTTAGCGTCAAAACTTATCTCGTAAACTCCGAAAATCTCACGTTAAGTCATTGTATACGTTCTCTACAACTTTCATGTTTTATGTTTTTCATGAAAAAGACATTTTGATGGTTGAAACCCCGATTTAAAATTATGACAACAATACTAGTATTTTCGGTAATCAAGTAAATCCGAATTTTGACGGTCTCGGTTAGTGCTAAATACTTATCTTTGAGTCTCTAAACCTATCAATGAGTAAATATAGACATTCTATACGTAAAATGTTACAAAACAAAGTGTAAAACTTATAAAAATAATAGTATGATAAAACTGGTTGCTCGAAAAACTTCTCGTTTAAAATTAAACTCAAACACAAAACATGCGTCTAAAAATGTGTATCGTAGTGTGTATACAAACTCGTATAAAAGTTGTATAAAAACGTGTGTATAAAACAGTGTGTATTAAAAAGCGTAAAAAGATATTTATATAATTGCGTAAAAAAGTGAGTATATAAATGTTTTTTACACTTTTTTATACACAAAGTTTTATACACTTTTTATACACTCGTTTTTATACACGTTTGTATACACACACTTCGATACACATTTTTAGACGCATGTCACTGGAACAGGTGCTCATTGCCTGGGGCTTGATCCTTGGGAAAGGGCCAGTCGGCACCAAAAGATGCACGGGGTCAGGGTTTTCCCGCCGATTTAAACCTTTTGGAGAATTTTCCATTTTTATCATACTAGTATCTTTATAAGTTTTAAACTTTATTAAGAATATTTTCTATATATAATGTATATAATTAGTCACTGATAGGTTTAGAGACTTAAAAGTAAGTTTTTAGCACTAAATAAGACCGTCGAAATCCAAATTTACTTACTACCGAAAATCTAGCATTGCTGTCACAGTTTAAATCGAGGTTTCGACCATCTAAATGTCTTTTTCATGAAAAATATAAAACATGAAAGTTGTACAGAACGTATACATTGACTTAACGTGAGATTTTCGGAGTCTACGAGATCAGTTTTGACGCTAAAATCATCTGTCAAAGTTCAGAATTTCTCGCGTATAAAAACATGTATATAATAACACGTATAAAAAGTTTGTAAAAAAACGTGTATAAAAATTCGTGTATTTAAGTTAAGGTATCATTGCTAAGTTTTCTAATGAAAAGAATGTCAAAGGACTAACGGTAGAAGTCCATGCAGACCAAAGGACTAAACTGTAATTTTTCTAAGTGGTAACCGGTCAAACAAGTCACATTTTAGTCAATATTGCGTAGATTAGTAAGTACTCGAAAGTATGTTGCGTAGGTCTGGAATAAAAAAAGTATCTTGCGTACATTAGTTAATTTGAACAAATAAGTTACATAAATTCAGCCTTTCCCCTATAAACTATTGATAAACTTTTCCTCTACGGGGGAGAAAACATGCAACTATTTTAAATGGGCATAACTGAATTGTATAAACTTGACTATGATTGACTATTATCGAAACGGTTAAATTGTTTTAAATCGCCTGAATGTTATAAATAGATCTATTAGGGATTTACCATCCCCATCTGGGTAAGTCATGCAAACTGTACCTTGGTCAGGACAACAGATGTATACCATGTTGGAACTAGGTTTGGGTGTCTTTTTGTAAGACACTACATCCTCATTTGTTGAGGACTATGGAAGGTTAAGCTTCAGTTTCGAGTAATAGCAAATGTAATCTACTTTTTAGTAAGAATGCTTTGTGCATTGTTACTTATATGATTAATGTATGTCCAAACTAATTATTCTTAAACCTGTAAATTCACCAACTTTATGTTAACCCTCTAAGCATGTTTTTCTCAAGGAAATGAAGTTAGAACGTGATATGTGCATGGACTCAAGCATCTATGTAATCTACATTGTAGGAATCTAATAAGTGTGAAAACACTTATCCTTTTACCACTTATTTCAAATAAAAACAAGACCAAAACGTGTATTTTATGTCGTAAAAGTCGGAATTATGCGTGGTTTGTGTTTTTATTGTATTTTAGGACCAAATGATGAAAAAGGAATAAAACACGGGCTTTCACGGGCTTTTATCGAAGATAACGAGAAAAGACGAAGTCAAAAGATCAAGAGTGCAAAAAGAACGTAAGTCCAAGGCCTATTCTAAACATTTATCGAAGAAAAAGTCTAAAGACGGAAGTTTAATGAAGTCGAAGAACTCAAGTCTAATTGAAGAAGAAAATTACAAGACAAGTTCAATATACATCGACAAATCCCGAGACGACATCGAGAAAGACGAAGGATTTAAATCGAGTCGAGAAGAAAGAAAGAAGAGGCAACACATGCACACCTTCCCATTTCCCCTATAAATACCCTCATAATACACATTAGGAGGGTTGGTTAGTTTTTAGTAGTTAGTTTCATTTTCATTTTTCCTTTCTATTTTTTAGAGAGATAAAGTTCCAAACTTTCTATCACTAAGTTTTCATCTTTTCTTTCTTTTAATCTTTCAAGATTAAGCCTTTTGTATTTGGATTCCATTAATCAAGTTCAAGTTAAGCTTTTTGTTCATTAATCTCTTTCTACCTTTCTTGATTTTAGTTTACTTTTGGTGCGAAATATATTTGATCCGTGTTGTTCTTGATGTTTTCGTGCTTAAAAAGTTAATCTTTTTATTCATACATAAGCTTTCATACGGTTAAGCTTTAAGATTCTTGTGCTTATTGGCTTATTCGCATTTTTAGCTTATTTACTTTTAAAAGCTTTCTTAAAAAGTTTCTTCTTTTATGGTTTGATTAAAAAGATTGCTTATTTTAAGTTAGAAAAGTTGTTTTTCGTGCTTATTTAGTCCTTTTCATTATAGATTAGTTCAAGTTTTGGTGTTAGCTTATCATCTTAGCTTATCACTTAGCTTATTTTTCGAATCAAAAGGGTGTCAGAAAAGGTTTAGACCCTTTTCCGATTGAAGCATTCCGATTAGTCACCCCAGTATTCCGATCACTAAGATCGGATTAGGGTTTTTGGCTTTCCGATTTATCACCAGTATTCCGATCACTAAGATCGGAAAGGGGTTTTAGTATTCCGATTTGGATTCCTTTCGTGTATTCCGATTGTATCATTTTTACTGTATTCCGATCTGGGTGTTATTATTGATATTCCGATTGTGGGTAATCTTTTACATTCCGACGAGGGTATTAGTGGTATTCCGACTTGTTCTGTTTTCCTACATTCCGACACAACTCATTCCCATTATTCCGATTGGGATTCATACCTACATTCCGATCACTTCCCTTTTTGGGTGTATTCCGATCAGTCTTTCCGACCTAAATTCCGATCTGATTTCAATTTGGCATTCCAATGGATTATTTTCTTGTTTTTATAAAATTTCCACGTTTTAGACTTATTAAGTTTTCAAGTAATTTTCTAATTTTTCTTCAAGTTTTTATCATTTATTTTTAACTCGACATTTTAGTTTAATCTTTAAAAGCTCTTATTTTACTCAACGACATTTACCTATTTGCTATTAGTTTAAAGTAGATAATTAACCAAACCATTTATTATTCCACCAAGAACAATTGAGTCACACTTTCTACCAATAATCAGTTCGAAGAGATTCAGACGATAAGATTTTATACTTAGCCAAAAGCTTTGTATTAAATGGCGCCGCTGCCGGCTCTTTTCGTTAAGATTAAAGGTTTTTAGTGAGAGACGCGTTGGATTTTGGGATCCGTTCATCTTTGAACGTTATTTTCCTTGCTTTCAAATTTTCAAAAAAAAAATTCTTAAAAAAAATAATAATAATATATAAAATTTTCAAAAACAAAAAAAAAATTAAAAAACATAAAAAACCAAAAATATTTCTTGCTTTGTTAGTTCTTTTCCAGGTGTATGCGCACTCGATCAACGTCTTATCAAGAGCCCAAGACTCTCGATAACTTAGACATGGCCGGTGTACACAACAACAATAATAATCCACCTCAAAACAACATGAATAATAACAACAATGAACCTCTACCGGACAATCGTCCTATGATCGAACTTTTGCAAGCACATGTAGAGGGCAACCACGATGCTATTGTCATACCCGCGATTGGAGCCAACAACTTTGAGCTCAAATCCGGCTTTATTCAAATACTCTGCTCAACCATTCTTGGGACGCACCATTGATGATCCTCATGACCACATCAAAAGGTTCCTTCAACTCACGAATACGGTCAAATTCAATGGGGTTTCACAAGAGGTAATTCGCTTGCAACTTTTTCCTTTCTCCTTAGAGGGACAAGCCCGGCATTGGCTTGATAAGGAACCGCCACAAAGTATTCTTACGTGGACGGACTTAGAGACCAAATTCATAAACTACTTTTTCCCACCCTCTCGTACTACCGCTTTGCGGAATGAAATCATTACTTTTGAACAAAAGTACGATGAGACTTTTAGTGAATCTTGGGACCGTTTTAAAGAACTTTTAAGAAAGTGCCCACAACATGGTTTCACCAAAGTGCAGCAAATTAATACTTTTTATAATGGTTTAAGCATGAATGACAAAGATTCACTAAATAGTGCTTCAGGGGGTAATCTTTTGGTTAAGTCTTCTAATGCGGCTTGGGATATTATTGAGAACAAGTCTAGAGTGCAAACCAAGAGTGTTCGGACCAATGTGGCTAGTGCTAGCACTAATAAGAGCGACAAGAGACTTGATAAGCTTACTTCGCTTGTTGAATCACTTTCTCTCCAAGCCGCCAACAATACTAAAGCTATCACTACCCAAGCCAATGCTATGACTCAATCTTGTGATATATGCGGGGGATCTCACTCATACACCGATTGTCCTTCGACTCATGACAATCCGGAAAATGTGTATGCCGCCAACGGTACCTATGCTACAAGAAACTATCAAGCACGTCCTCAAGGTGACCGCAACTTGCTCAGCTATCGCTCAAACAACTTTCTTTCACCACCCGGTTTTCCCCCACAAATCCCAAACAACCTCAATCGCAACAATCAAAACCAACCACGTGCTCCAACTCCATATCAAAACCAAAGAAACCCATATCCACCTCAAAGAAACAACCAAGTTTACCAACAACCTGCTTATCAACCATCCGCCTACCATGCTCCTCCTCTCAACCAACCCACAGCCTTACACCAAGATGTTGAAACCTACATGAGGACTAACGATGTGATCGTGCAAAATCTTCAGCGGGAAATAGCCAACAGAAACCAGATATGGTGAAGTAAGGGAATGATCTTCGAGCTGATATGCGAAACACTTTGGCAAGTCAAACGAATGACTTGAGGAACATGATGGCTAGTTTCTTCCCAAGTAATCAAGCCTCTGGATCGGGTTCTCTTCCGAGTAACACCGTTGCTAATCCAAGAGGGGAGATGAAAGCAATCACCACTCGCAGTGGAAAAGTTTTAAAGGAACCCGAGCTTCCTACAACTACACCGGTGATTGTGATAAAGGAAAACGAGTCTCCTTCTCCGAATCCTCCATCTTCTATTCCTCCAACTTCTACTTCTCCAATTCCAACACCTTCTACTTCTACCCCTCCACCACCCAAGGATGTGAGTGCGAATTCTATCCCAAAGCCTTCATCTCAACCCAATATACCTTATCCTTCGAGGTTGAGGAAAGAGAAATTGAAGAACAAGGATGATATTCAGGTTTCGAACTTTCTTAAAATGTCCAAACAACTGAATTTCAATATCTCCTTTGTTGAGGCTCTCGATCACATGCCCAAATATGCTAAAATGTTTAAAGATCTTCTCAGTGATAAGGAGAATCTTCTTGACATTGCTCAGACCCAACTTAATGAGAATTGCTCCGCCGTGCTCTTAAGGAAATTGCCAACCAAACTTGGTGATCCGGGTCGTTTCTTGATTACTTGCAACTTCCCGGGAGTAGAGAATTGCATGGCCCTAGCGGATCTAGGTGCTAGTATTAACTTAATGCCATTAAGTATTTGGAAGCAATTATCTCTCCCCGAGCTAGTCCCCACACGAATGACTTTGGAATTATCTAACCGTACGGTTTCTTATCCAGTGGGGATAGCCGAAGACGTCTTCGTTGGTGTCGATAAATTCACCTTCCCGGCGGATTTTGTTGTCGTTGACTACGAGATGGACCCCCGTGTGCCATTTATCGTTGGACGTCCATTCCTGAGGACCGGTCACACTCTCATTGATGTAGCCGCTAGCGACTTAATCATGAGAGTTGGTGACGATAAAATCGTCTTCAACATGGGTAAACTTTCTAAGCAGCCTTCGGAAAACGAGAGTGTTAATTTCATTGATGTTCTTGATGAGGCTTGTGAAGAACATTTCAAAGACGCTTGTAAAAGTGGTTCTTCTTCTCTACCCATTGTTGAGACCGTTGCCTCAATTGCTCCGTCATTGACTCCTTTTGGAGAAAGTGACTTGGATGATTTTGAAGCTAGCGTGGGTCCTCTCGATCTTAAGTATGATGATTCTCCCACCGATTGGGATGAAGACATTCGTACCATTGAGAAACTTCTCAAGGAGGACCATATTTATCCACAGTCTCCCAAGGCTATCTCTACCGATGATTCGACGTTGACTACACCGTCCATCGAAAATTCTCCGGATCTAGAGCTTAAGGACCTTCCGTCTCATCTCGAGTACGTTTTCCTTGAAGACAACAAGACGTTACCGGTCATCATCGCAAAAGACCTGAAAGAAGAAGAAAAATCCCGACTTATCGCCGTGCTTAAGCTATTGCATGGAAAATCTCCGATATTCGTGGAATTGATCCTCACTTTTTCACACATAAAATTCTCATGGAGGACGACTTTAAACCTACTATTCAAAGCCAACGAAGGGTGAATCCTAAGATCCATGACGTTATCAAAAAAGAGGTTATCAAACTTCTTGATGCGGGAATGATCTATCCTATCTCGGATTCACTATGGGTTAGTCCCGTCCATTGTGTGCCTAAGAAAGGCGGAATCACCGTTGTTCCCAACGAAAACAACGAGTTGATTCCAACTCGTCTCGTTACAGGGGTGTAGAGTTTGTATAGACTATCGCAAACTCAATGATGCTACGAGAAAGGATCATTTTCCCCTTCCTTTCATGGTCCAAATGCTTGAACGTCTAGCGGGTAATGACTATTACTGCTTTTTAGACGGTTTCTCCGGGTATTTTCAAATTCCCATCGATCCCAAAGACCAAGAGAAAATCACATTCACTTGTCCTTATGGAACATTTGCCTACAAAAGAATGCCTTTCGGCTTATGAAATGCTCCCGGGACATTCCAAAGGTGTATGATGGCTATCTTTCATGACATAGTTGAAGAAACTATGGAAGTCTTCATGGATGATTTCTCGGTTTATGGTGATTCTTTCTCTGCTTGCCTTGCCAATTTAGAACGTATGCTTAAGCGGTGTGAAGACACTCGCCTTGTTCTAAATTGGGAAAAATTCCATTTCATGGTAAAAGAGGGCATCGTGCTAGGACACAAAATCTCCAAATCCGGTCTTGAAGTGGACCGTGCTAAAGTCGATGTTATTGCTAAATTGCCTCCACCTTCAACCGTGAAGGGTGTGAGAAGTTTCCTCGGTCATGCGGGCTTCTATCATCGATTCATCCAAGATTTTTCTAAAATCGCTCGCCCGATGACCCACCTCTTGGAAAAAGATATTCCTTTCATCTTTTCCAAAGAGTGTCTTGAATCCTTCAATCTTCTTAAGGATAAGCTAACTAAGGCACCGGTCTTGGTTACCCCTAATTGGGAGCTACCTTTTGAGTTGATGTGTGATGCTAGCGACTTTGCTATTGGAGCGGTTTTGGGCCAAAGAGTGAACAAACACTTCCAACCAATCCATTATGCTAGCAAGACAATGACGGGGGCTTAATTGAATTATACCACTACCGAAAAAGAGCTTTTAGCTGCAGTGTATGCTTTTGAAAAATTCCGCCCCTATCTTGTCCTTTCTACCACCATCGTGTATACCAATCATTCCACGTTGAAGTACTTGATGACTAAGAAAGATTCTAAGCCAAGACTTCTTCATTGGGTTTTGCTCCTTCAAGAATTCAACATTGAAATTCGTGACAAAAAGGGAGCTGAAAACCTAGCCGCGGATCATCTCAATAGACTTGAGGATCCTTATCAAGGGGATCATCCGAACAAAGAGATCAATGACTCTTTTCCCCTTGAGGCCTTAATGTCTATAAATCCAAATCTCGATGACACCCCGTGGTTTACGGACATTGCAAACTACTTAGCGGGTGGAATTCTCAAGGAAGGGTTAACGTCCCAACAAAAGAAAAAGTTCTTTAAGGATATTGAACATTATTTCTGGGACTACCCTTACCTTTTCAAACAATGTGCTGATCTGATTATTCGTCGATGTGTTGATGGGCCGGTAGCGGTAAAAATCCTTGATGCTTTCCATAAAGGACCCACCGGTGGTCACTTTGGTTCCAATTACACCGCGAAGAAAGTATTCGACTCTGGATTCTATTGGCCCACCATTTATCGTGAAGCTCACGACATGGTTAAACATTGTGATGCTTGCCAAAGACAAGGCAAGATCACACATAAAGATGAGATGCCTCAAAATTTCATACAAGAATGTGAAATCTTTGATGTATGGGGCATCGACTTTATGGGGCCATTTCCATCATCTAAAGGGAACAAGTACATCCTCGTAGCCGTTGACTACGTTTCTAAATGGGTTGAAGCTAAGGCTCTCCCTACGAATGATGCGAGGGTGGTTGTGAACTTTTTGAAGCAGCTGTTTGCTCGATTTGGTGTTCCTCATGCTATTATCAGTGACCGCGGGACTCATTTTTGCAATGATCAATTTGCAAGAGTCATGGCTAAGTATGGTGTCAATCACCGTCGTTCCACCGCTTATCATCCTCAAACCAATGGTCAAGCCTAGATTTCTAACCGTGGATTGAAGCGAATTTTGGAGCGTACCGTGGGAGAGCATCGTGCCGCGTGGGCCGATAAGTTAGACGATGCTTTGTGGGCTTTCCGTACAGCTTATAAGACCCCGATTGGTTGTACACCTTATCGTCTTGTGTACGGGAAAGCATGCCACCTCCCCATCGAGCTGGAACACAAGGCGTACTGGGCCTTGAAGTGGGATAACTTCGACATCAACAAAGCCGGTGATCTTCGCAAGATTCAACTCAACGAGCTTAATGAACTAAGGAATGAAGCTTACGAGAACTCACTGATCTACAAGGAGAAGACCAATATCATCCACGATGCAAGGATTAAGAACCGAGAGTTCCACATTGGTGATCAAGTCTTACTTTTTAACTTTCGGTTGAAGATCTTCTCGGGCAAGTTGAAGAGCCGCTGGTCTGGTCCATTCACTGTCGCCAAAGTCTTTCCATATGGCACCATTGAGCTTTCTCAGCCAAATGGGCCTAATTTCAAGGTGAATGGCCAGTGTGTTAAGTTGTACTTTGGTGAGGACATCTCTCATGAGATGATTCAATCCCTCACCACGTTTCCCATGAACTGGTTTTGGGTCGAGTCAGGCTCGTGACTCGGTGAACAAAAACAAGCGCTTCTCGGGAGGCAACCCGTGATCTATCCTTTACTGCTTTCATAATAAGTGTAGGGGGAACCCCGTATGTGTTTGTTGTCTTGTTTCTTATTCTTTACAGGGATTCAAGCTTCAAAGAGCAACTCGATGACTTTTGACGAACCGTGATCCCGTGTTCCCATCTTCCCGGTTCTATCCTAAACTGTCGTGATTCAATATTTCATATTTTATATGTTCACATTGAAATCACTTTAGTTGTCCTTTCCTTAGCAAGATTTAAACAAAGTGCACAATGTCCTAAGTATAGGGGAGTTTACTCTCACATGCTTAAACATTTAGGACAATGTTTATATCAAGTGTAGGGGGGACTTCTATCGAAGTAAGTGGTCTTTTCCATGAATTTGCCCTCATTTTAACCGGAAAATTTGAATTTTCGACATTTTTCAAAATTTTTAATCTATTTTGGCCTAGTTGTATAGTTGAATTTTCCTTTGTTATGGTTATTTTCTTTCCTTGATAAAATAAAGTGGTTTTAAATTTTTCAAAGTCGTGAACATTTTGACTCAACCCGAGTTTACTTATCTAAGTTTACTCTAGCTAGTATCCTTAACGTGTTTAAGTCAAGTTTTGCTAGGCTTTTATATAGGGAGCTTTAAAACGCGAAAGTCTTAACTCTTACGGGTTAAGAACAAGAACTTTTCGCAAGTTCCTATAATTGATCCTAGAGAGTCGTTTATCAAGGGAACTTTAAAATGCGATTTCTAAACTTGAAAAAGTCCAAGAGTTTGTAAGATCCTATAGGTGACTCGAAAACCCAAAACTTTGATTTAATAGGCTAAGCATCCACGAGTCTCAATCCTTAAGATTTTAAACTGTAGAGGACGAGAGATGATAGAGTCAATTATAAGTTTGGTATTCTTTCGTGAACTTATGTGAGTTAATTATAAGCCTATTCTCCCATCGCTGGCTAATAAATTTATCTACAATAAATAAGGTTGTACGATTTGAAAAGTTACTTAGCTTCTAGCCCAAGATCGTTTAAAAGTTGCTCGGTAGGGATTAGAGTTCATAGCCAAGGCATAACTTATTGAAGCGGGATGCGAAGATTGGCGAGTCCGAAAAGGCCCTAACAAGGCATGAGGGCTACAGTTGTTGCTAAAGATCTAAAAGTGATGTGAAGAATCATTTATCGAAAATCAATATGAAGGATCGAGACACGCGACGAAAAGCAAAAACTCCCCAAAAGATCATGGAGAAGTCTATTCAAAAAGGCCCTAACAAGGTATGAGGATAAATAGATCCAAGTCCTAAAAGGAGGCGGATCGTTTTATATCAAAGTCCAAAATAAAGATTGGAGAAAAATGAAGAAGTCGTGGTCCAAATATGAAGAATATCTCAAAAACTTCAAGTGAAGAAATTCCTATTATGAAGAGAAGACCATAATTTCATGAATGTCTCTCAAAGATTTGAAGTATGAAGCCGCTGCCAAATATCGGTCCGAGAAAGGTCTCAAATCGTGAAGCGAGTTATGCCAAGATATGAACTTTATGAGGTCCCGAGAAGCAGTTTTAAAAGATTTTTTCCTTTAGCTAACTATTGATTAAATCGTTCACTTTATTTTCGGCCTAAATAACTATCGAAATAAGTCAAGCAATGCATCCTCGTGATCATTCAAGACAAAAATAAAATATAAGAGATACACCTAGGAATAAGGGAGTCTAAGTAAATAATTGGCCCACATGAATTCGTGTTAGTTTGCTAACTTATAATAACAATGATCTCGTTTTTAAGCTTGGTATGGGGAACGTGAAACTTGAGGTTGATAAACGTTCATGGCAGCCAAAACCCAATGTAAGTCTTTGATTTCTTTACTTGTTTCTATCTTTTTATGTTTAGCATTTAATAAAGGCCAAGGTGGGTTATTTATGATGGAGAATGTAAACTGTGCTTTAAAATTAATGCATTGCATGAGGGCATGGCAATGGTCAAGTGTATGGGATTTAATAAGTGTGAAAACACTTATCCTTTTACCACTTATTTCCAATAATAACAAGACCAAAACGTGTATTTTATGTCGTAAAAGTCGGAATTATGCGTGGTTTGTGTTTTTATTGTGTTTTAGGACCAAATGATGAAAAAGGAAGAAAACAAGGGCTTTCACGGGCTTTTATCGAAGATAACGAGAAAAGACGAAGTCAAAAGATCAAGAGTGCAAAAAGAACGGAAGTCCAAGGCCTATTCTGAAGATTTATCGAAGAAAAAGTCTAAAGACGGAAGTTTAATGAAGTCGAAGAACTCAAGTCTAATTGAAGAAGAAAATTACAAGACAAGTTCAATATACATCGACAAATCCCGAGACGACGTCGAGAAAGACAAAGGATTTAAATCGAGTCGAGAAGAATGAAAGAAGAGGCAACACATGCACACCTTCCCATTTACCCTATAAATACCCTCCTAATACACATTAGGAGGGTTAGTTAGTGAAATGTGTATAGTTGAAGTTTGTTTTTCTCAGTTCTTAACAAATTGAAAGTCCTAACAAGATCGGGTTTTTAATTGTTTTTGGTTGGTAATGTTTTCTGGATATTCTATTGCTAATTCAAACAAGCCTTGCTAAAATGAAAAATATCGTCTAGTTATATGTAAAACAACGTGCAAATACCAAGTTTATATTCAAATAAAATGCCAAATGTAAATTCTACAAACTATAAGGACTGGAAATGTAAATTCTTTGAAAGTTAAATGCTAAAAATGTAAAACTAAAGAGTATAAGGACTGAATATGTAAAAACAGTAAACTATATGGACTAAAAATGAAAATTATCCAAACAGAATAACTAAATCTTAACTAAATGAAAACTGAATAACCAATTCTAAACAAACTTGAAATTACAAGGACTGGACTTTTGCAAAACCTAAAAAGTTGGAAGATTAGCCTGATTTAACAACTACTTAATACCAAAAGGACCAAAGTGAAATTTTAAAGACTTTTTAACCAAATACGGGTTTAACACTTCAATAAGCTCGTTTGAGCTTATTTCTCAACCAAATTTGATCAAACCAATTGCAAACGACTTAAAATTGAAAATTAGCTAGACCTATCCAAGGATTTTAGCTAAAAGTGACTAGAACTCTAATAAGCTAAATCCAATAAGCTCAAAATAAGCTACCAATTAAGCTAGACTTGGACAACTAGATTTTAATGGAATTTCTTTTTAATAAGCTCAAAAGAAAGACAGGAAATCAAGTCTCATGAAAAATGATCAAGTAATAAGCTCAGAATCTGAAAATAAGCCAAAATTGTGCATATGTTGATTTTCGTTGACCAGAAATTTCAAAAAGCTCAAATTCTCAAAATTTAACCATGAACACTAATGGAATGAGATTGTAAAAGAAAATTAGCTACTTGATGAAGTAGAAATGGAGATATGAAAATTCAGTTTGCCCAAGTTACAGAAACTTGCATTTGCTCTTATGCTTGAACTTTTGCTTATTTCTAGCTTAATTCTTGATACTGTACAGTTTCCTTATACAAATTGAAAGTTCATATATTGAGTGAGAAATGAGAACTGGTTTGGAATGATTTCATCAACTAACAAAGTAATGCCAAGCAAATAAAATTCACAACTTCCTGATAAGAAACTTGAATAAAACTGACCCAAACTTTTTCTATGACCATTTGCCTTTTTGACCAAAACTTTGACTTAAAAGTGACTGAAAACTAATTGATATGACTTGTTAACTGGAAATGAACCAAAGTTTTCCAATTTCTAACACTTGAAACTCAAATCAAAGCTAAATCCAAACACTACTTTACTGATATTTTTGAAACTTTTATGAAGAGTTTTTGAGCTAATGATCAAACTGAGTAAAGAGCTATAACAAACTAAGTTTTATAGCTAAAATTGAGTGAATGAGAACTAGTAACAAGCAGTGAAAACAACTAGAACTCAAAATGGTTATAAAAGCTAAGTGACTGATAAAAGCTGAAAAAACAGGACAAGTATTAACTATAAGCAAGTGTAAGCTACACAATCACTGAAATCAGATCAAGAATCAACTAGAAACATATTTTATCATGCAGACAAGCAAAGATTAAGCTAAGAATGAAGCAGGCATTCACAATTGAGTGGAACTAAAATTCAGAAAGTAAAACCTTTAGCTAAGGCCTCCTTTGGGGAGTAGAGGAGCGCTGAGCTCTCTAATCTAGTGCTAACCACCACCTTAGCACTAGAACACACTATTCATCAACCAATCAACAGATACAACCACCAAAAATCACCATAACTGGACTGAATTCTTCGTAGTCTGCTATAACTGGAACTGGATGATTAAAACAACTACAATCTTCAAAACTAGCTCATTATGATCAAGTGATGATCATAACAAACTAACAGCATCACAAAGTAACAATGAAGCAGGTATGAACAGTAGAGAAGTATGAGAATTTTGGAGGGAAAATGGAAATTTGTATTTATTGAATTGAAAAGTAGTTACAAGGTTGGTAATCTGTTACAACTAACTATAACAGACTCAAGAGTGTGTCAAACTCTTGAGTTGTTAAGCTAAAACTAAAATGAGTTGAGAGAAAATCTAAAAGTGTGTGTGATTTCACACTTTCTACAATACAAGAAATGAGAACAATCCATGGTATTTATAGATTGCAGGAGTTAAGTGGTTGGGGTTGGTGACGTGTTAGATCCAATCAGAAACTTCCACGTGTACAATTCAGCTCAATTGGATTTTGTAGGTGATGAACACATTTGGGGTTTTCTTTGTTATCGATCTTGAGTGTAATTGGTTATGCTCATTGGATCGTCTCTCAAAAACGAGCAAGTTTCATGTTTATACCTTCTCATGAAGTTGCTTCTAGCTCAATAACGATCCTGGTAATATGCGTTGATGAAGATTACACGTGGCAGATTTGTATTGGCTATGAGAAGTTCACACGGATCATTATCCAAAATGGATAATCTGATTATTGCATGGCCTTTTTCTATTGGCTGAGAGGGAGTTAGTGCGTTTGCACTGTTGTGATACTGACCAATTAAATGCTGGCGGCTAAGTGGCATTAAATGAAGTGAGTTGGCAATCCAGGTTATTTGTTTCTTGCATTCTCATTGGCCAATAGCAACTCACACGGATCAAGCTCAGTTTAACTTTCCAAAAATGGAAGAATCAGTCCTCTAACTTGGCAGAATGTAATTTTGAGCTAGTAACTTCATTCTCTTGGCAATTTAAGTCCTTCCACTTGAAAACTTGATCAAAAAGCCCCTTTGACTGAGTTGACTTGAGAGTTGACCTTATTTGACTTTAATCTTGACTTTTGTCATATTTACACTTTTGGTCCTTCATCTTTGGCAGATTGTCAAGATAGGTCCTTGCACTTCAAAGTCTTGTCACTTTTGATCCTTCTTTGTCTTTTTCATCAAATTAAGCTTGATTTTCCTTTGTTTGCTTGAAATTGTATCCTTCTTACCTATTTGAACACAAACACAAAACATACCACATAATTCCGCTTTATAGCACAAAGTTTAGGTATTTTTATTGTGTTTTTAGGGTGATTTGTTGATAAATTGATATGAGTTTTTGCTCATATCAAATCCCCTACACTTGAACATTGTCATGTCCTCATGCAATGCTATATATTTTAAAGCACAAATTTACATTCTCCTCATAATTAATCCACCTTGGCCATAGGGAATGCGTCTACACTACTCTAAACTAAATGATGCATGATTTTGATTTTTTAACAATTCAATGAACAAAATACAATTCTATCTATATCTTTTTGGTTTTTCTTGAAATGGTTTTGATGGAAATAGCTCATAAAGAATTCAATGACTTTGATTAGGGATTGGGTACCATGGACATTTATCACCCTCAAGTTTCACTTTCCCCATACCAAGCTTAAAAATGGGATCATTGTATTCACAAGTAAAAAGTGCATCAACTTATTCATGACAATTAAATGTGGAACCGGTTATTATTTGACAAAATTGCTTGTGGGCAAATTTGTCATTTATTCAAGTGTGAAATATAAGAAGTGTAAAATCCAAAAATAAGGAAGCACGGTTTTAATCCTAAGTAATCCTCTCATCCATTACTTAAAAAACCGATCACAATCAATATAAGTCCGTTTCAAGAGTAATAAGTCATTCGCCTTATGTGTAAAATCCTCATGTCATGCTTTCATAAGTAGCTACACACTCGCTAAGGAAAGAAAAATAAAACTCACGCAATAATTTACATCCGCCGCCTTTTTAAGACTTTGGATCTTCAAACCCGCAACCCGTCAAGGTAATATTGGATTGGAGCAATCTATTGAATCCTCGCAACCCGTCAAGGTAATATTGGAACTCAATAGTCACTATAATTAACACCACACTGCCCCTCTTGGGAGTCTTGTATATATTTTTTTTCCTTTTTTTTTCTTATTTTTTTTTCTAGCCACTCATTTTTTTTGTAAGCCACTCTTATTTTTCTTTATTCCTCTCAATGAAAGTAGAAAAGAATAAAAGGAAAAACACCCGCTAAATATTGAGCATGACATAAGTCTAGTACACATAAAACGTTCTAACTTAGAATCTTAAGACGTACTTATATCAACCATGAATGATTAGACAAAAATGCATAAGAGATTACAAACCAATTAAAACCGTTCTTGATTATTTATTAACAATTATATACATGCGAAGAAAATAGAGGTAAAGAATAGAAGGGTTTAGCCACAAGTAATTATCATGAAGTTTATCTAGCCCTTTTATACTTGCTTCAACTCTATCATTTCCCATTCTCTACAAATTTAAAATCTCAAAGAATGAGATTGGTGGATGCTTAGCCTAATAGACCAATGAAGGACTACATGGTTAAGGATACTAGCTAGAGAGTGCTAAGATAAGCAAACTCGGGTTGAGTCAAAATATCCATGGCGGGCCTAATATGTCAAAGAAATCTAAATTTGTTAAACCATGTTTTTTATATATTTTTGATGAAAAATAAAAGAAAAGATATATACAATGCAAATGTGATATGCAAATGAAAAATGATTAATGCAAAAATTATTAATGCATATTTTTGGTGGCCAAAGTAGATTAAAAATTTGAAAAATGTTTGTAAATTAAATTTCCAAGTAATCATGAAAGACAATGACAAGTTCTAGGTAAGGTCACTTCGATAGAAGACTACCCTACACTTAAGCTAAACATTATCCTCAATGTTTAAGAGCATGGAAGTATAAAAACTTCCCCTACACTTATGACAATGAATAGACTTTGCTTAACCCAAGTTAAGGAAAGGATATCTATTAGTGAATTCATGTTTAAGCACAAGGTGTCAATGAAAAATCACAATAGTAAAGAAGTGAACCGGATACAAGGGTCTCCTCTATAAGCTCCAAAGCATGAAATGAGTGAGCAACCCTACAAACAACATGAAGACAAAAGAAGGTCTCCCCTACACTTATCTCCAAGTCTATATCCTTATTGCTAACCTACAACACTCTAAACCTTGTTATACGATGCTTGAGTTAATGAGTCTCTAGCTCGACTCGTCCCTCAATGAATTAATTCATGGGGAAAATGGGGATCTCTTGGACCATTTCAACGGAAATGTCCTCCCCAAAATAATTTTTCACACGGTGACCATTCACTTTAAAGTTTGGACCATCGGTTTGTGACAACTCAATATTTCCATATGGAAACACTTGAGCAATAGTGAATGGACCGGACCATCTTGACTTAAGCTTGCCCGCAAAAAGTTTCAACCTTGAGTTAAAGAGGAGAACCGGCTCTCCAACTTTGAACTCACGATTCTTGATCTTAGCATCATGCAATTTCTTAGTCTTTTCCTTGTAAAGCAAAGAATTTTCATAGGCATTGGCTCTCAATTCATCCATCTCATTAAGTTGATCTTTCCGATGTGAACCGGCTTGGTTTAAATCAAAGTTAGCCCACTTGAGAGCCCAAGATGCCTTGTGTTCTAACTCGAATGGGAGGTGGCACGCTTTACCATAGACAAGCCTATAAGGAGTACAACCAATTGGTGTCTTAAAAGCCGTCCTAAAAGCCCACAAAGCATCAAGCTTATCCGACCAAGAAGCTCGATGCTCTCCCACCGTTCTCTCTAAAATTATCTTTAAAACACGATTTGTGACCTCGGTTTGACCATTGGTTTGAGGGTGATACGCGGTAGAAAGTCTATGATTAACTCCATATTTCTTCATAACTCTCGTGAATTGATCATTACAAAAGTGCGTACCACGATCACTTATGATGGCCCGAGGTACACCAAATCTAGCAAACAATTGCTTTAATAACTTCACAACAACTCTAGCATCACTGGTTGGTAAGGCTTTAGCCTCCACCCATTTGGACACATAATCCACTGATACAAGGCTTTTGCCTAGTAAGAAAGATTCGTTTCAAGTATGTCTAATCGAATTGATCTTAGCTCTCTATGTGACTTCGTTTTATTTTGGTCGGAACAAAGATGTGTCGTTGTAGTATTTTAAAAGTAAAATGTGCAAAACAATCTAAGCCTAATTGAAGTAAAGGTTCAAGTATTTACAAACGAGGCTGAAATTAAAGGCACTAAAGTAAATTACGTAAACTTAAATATATCTAAAGCAAACTTAAAGTGCGACTAAAACTAAAGAAATTCTAAAATAACACTAAGGCAAATAATCTTAAAGTGCAATTTAAATAAGAGGCAAGAAAAATAAAACTTGAAAATAAAAATAAAAATCAAAGACAAAAGCTAATAAGAACCTGAATACAGCTCATTCAGAATAAACCTTCGTTTGGAATAATCACTCGTCCTAAATGTCACCTTTGGTTGAAATGATTCTTCTTCACTTGGAATATTACCAAAATCCTTGATCCAGAACAAATTGGTCTGAATATGTCACTTATCCAAAACAATGCTTCGTTCGGAACTTACTGATTCGGAACTTGTAAAACCTGCCTTGATTCGGAAGTATTAGGTCACCCCTTGATTCGGAAGTTTCCGAATGAAGCTCCTTGATTCGGAAGTTTAGAACTTCCGAATGAACCTTTCTTGAGTCGGAAGATTACCCTTGATCCGGAACTTATGGAAGTTCCGAATGAACAACCTTGACTCGGAAGTTTCTGACTTCAGAATGAACAGCCTTTATTCGGAACTTTGGTCCTTGATTCGGAACTTTAAGTTGATTCGGAACTTTTGAAAAGTTCCGGATGAAACCCTTGGTTCGGAACTTTGGAGTTCCGAATGAATTCCTTTGGTTCGGAAGTTTTCACTTCGTCCGGAACTTTGAAAGTTCCGGATGAACAAGCTTGGTTCGGAACTTTTGGAGTTCCGGATGAAACCTTGATTCGGAACTTTGGGAGTTCCGAATGAGCTCTTCCCTCCTTCTTGGTTCGGAACTATTCCTGGAAAGATCAGAAACAAGCAAACACACCCGAAGAACAAGGAAAACAGTAATAGCAGATATAACCAAAAATCAATCAAATAAACACAATCGATCAAAACTAAACAGTAACGAGATCATTAGATAACATAAACAAACAATTTAAAACATGAAATCAAACAACTTTAACCAAAATAATCAAACACCACTTGGATCAAAATAAAAGCATGAACATGAGCATAACATAAACACATGAATCAAGGAATAAGAAAGGTAGATAAGAGATTGACAAGATAAAATAAAGATTTGACAAGAATTAAAATGAAAACTTACTTGGAATTAAATGGTAATTAAGGTGCATAACATGAATTTAAATGACATGAAAATTAAATGACAAGATATGAAAATGGTGGAAGACTAATTGTCACACTTAGCCAACAAGAGTGAAAAAATAACTAATCTAATCTATTTATAGGGGAGGATTAAGGAAGCTTCCTCCCCTCCTTCCTTTCTTGTTAATTGCAAGATTAAGTCCCTTTCTTCTTAATTCTTCATTAATTGCGTCATTAGTCCTTTTCTTCTAATCTTCTTTAAACTTGGACTTAAGGGACTTTTGGCTTCGGGATTTCTTCGAACTCGTCTTTAAATTCTTCAATAAAATAGACTTGAATTCTTCGGCTTTTGATAAACTTCCGTCTTTTGACTTTTTCTTCGATAAATCTTCAGAATTGGTCGTGGACTTCCGTTCTTTTTGCACTCTTGACTTCTTGACTTCGTCTTTCATCCTTTTCTTCAATAAAAGCCCGTAAATGCCCGTGAATGTCCGTGTTTTCTCCACTTTTCACCTTTTCACCCTAAATCACAACAAAAACACAAACCACGCGTAATTCCGACATAAAAGACATAAAATACACGTTTTGGCTCGGTTATTATTGTAGTTAAGTGGTAGAAAAGATGGGTGTTTACACACCTATCAAATCCTCTACACTTGACCATTGCAATGTCCTCATGCAATGCATTAGTTACAAAGAAAGATTACACTTTTCATCATAGTTAATCCACGTTGGCCTTTATTAAAGAGATAATTAAAGACATACAAAATAAAGAAATCAAAAAGCATACCTTGGGTTTTGAAAATGTTATGAATAATCATCATCCTCAAGTTTTCACTTTCTCCAAACCAAGCTTAAAAACGAGATCATTGTTATTATAAGTTAGTAGACTAATACGAACTCATGTGGGCCAATTACTTACTTAGACTCCCTTATTCCTAGGTGTATCTCTTATATTTTATTGTTGTCTTGAATGATCACGAAGATGCATTGTTTGACTTATTTCGATAGTTATTTAGTCTGAAAATAAAGTGCACGATTTAATCAATAGTTAGCTAAAGGACCAAATCTTTTAAAACTGCTTCTCGGGACCTCATAAAGTTCATATCTTGGCATAACTCGCTTCGCGATTTGAGACCTTTCTCGGACCGATATTTGGCAGCGACTTCATACTTCAAATCTTGAGAAACGTTAATGAAATAATGGTCTTCTCTTCATAATAGGAATTCTTCACTTTGAAGTTTTGAGAGATTCAATCTTGGACCACGACTTCTTCATTTTTTCTCCAATCTTTATTTTGGACTTTGATATACAACGATCCGCCTCCTTTTATGACTTGGATCTATTTATCCTCATACCTTGTTAGGGTCTTTTCGGATATACTTCTCCATGACTTTTGGGGAGTTTTGCTTTACGTCGTGTGTCTCGATCCTTCATATTGATTTTCGATAAATGATTCTTCACATCACTTTGGATCTTTAGCAACAAAATATAGCCCTCATGCCTTGTTAGGGCCTTTTCGGACTCGCCAATCTTCGCGTCCCGCTTCAATAAGTTATGCCTTGGCTATGAACTCTAATCCATACCGAGCAACTTTTAAACGATCTGGGGCTAGAAGCTAAGTAACTTTTCAAATCGTACAACCTTATTTATTAGCAGATAAATTTATTAGCAAGCGATGGGAGAATAGGTTCATAATTAACTCACATAAATTCACGAAAGAATACCGAACTTATAATTGGCTCTATCATCTCTCGTTCTCCACAGTTTAAAATCTCAAGTAATGAGACTCGTGGATACTTAGCCTATTAAATCAAAGTTTTGGGTTTTCGAGTCGCCTATAGGATCTTGCAAATTCTTAGACTCTTTCAAGTTTAGAAATCGCATCTTAAAGTTCCCTTGATAAGCGACTCTCTAGGATCAATTATAGGAACTTGCGAAAAGTTCTTGTTCTTAACCCGTGAGAGTTAAGACTTTCGCGTTTTATAGCTCCCTATATAAAAGCCTAGCAAAAATTGACTTAGACGCGTTAAGGATACTAGCTAGAGTAAACTCGGATTGAGTCAAAAGATTCACAACGTTTGAAAATTAAAACCACTTATTCAAAGATTTATTCTAGCAGAGAAAGAAAATAACTATACAAAGATAACAATTAATAGGCCAAAATAGATCAAAAATTTTGAAAAATGTCGAAAAATTGATTTTCCGGTTAAAATGAGGACAAATACAAGGAAAAGACCACTTAACTTCGATAGAAGTCCCCCCTACACTTAAGATAAACATTGTCCTCAATGTTTAAGCATGTGGGAGTAAGCTCCCCTACACTTAGGACATTCTGCACGTTGTTTAAATCTCGCTAAGGAAAAGACAACTAAAGAGATTCCTATTTTAATATTGAGAAAATATAAAATAGTTATCGAAAAGAGTTTAGGATAGAACCGGGAAGACGTAGAACACGGAATCACGGGTCGTCAAGAATCATCAAGAGTGGATCATTGAAGCTCGAATCCCTGATTAAGAAGTGAGGAGAGGAAATAGCAATCCAAAGGGTCCCCCCTACACTTATGGTAAAGAAAGCGAAAAGATAGATGCATGGGTTGCCTCCCAAGAAGCGCTTGGTTTTTGTTAACCGAGTCGTGAGCCTGACTCGACCTTGATCATCAACGGAAGTAGCATGAAAAATATCCACCAGGATCAAAGACATAGTTTTCATCCATCAATAAGCAAGAGCTTAAGGCGAACAAGGCAAGCCAAAAGAGAAGTGGCAAGGTTCCCTTAAGCAGTGATGGAGCACAGTAGAAGCAAGTATGGTGCGGTGCAAGCATGTCTTCAATGGGTCCAAAGATTTTTCCTTTTATTTCATCAGGTGGATACTGAGATGGCTTAAAGACTTCAATACCGGGGTCGAACACCTTTTCCTTCAGGGGAAAATAGCACTCAGGCTCAGCCGAGTGTGAAGAAGATCCGCAAAGAAGCACAACCTCGTCCTCAGAAGTGGGACAAAGAGGTGTCAAATCATACGTGCAACGGATTTCGGTGTCGACCGGTTTCTTCTCCTTTGACAAAATGCTCTTCAAATCCAAAGTAGGATCAAGACGATAATCTTCAAAGTCAAAAGGAGGAGCATCACTCTCATGAGGGAAGTAAGTGTTGAGAAATTCGGAGAAATCTTCCTCAAATGAATAATCGTCCAAAGTAGGATCGAGTGATGGCGAAGGATCTTCATCATGTGAAGAATCGCTCGATAGAGTATCAGCCTCATCAAAATCATCGAAAGTGGGCAGCTCGGGATACTCAGAAGTAAAATTAAAATCATCCGAGTCTGAGCTAGAATCATCTTGATCATAAGCATCAAAGACCGGTGGTGAATCATAAATGGGAGAAGCGTCCAAAGTAGGGAGATAATCATCCACATTATCTTCAAAGAGTGGATTATCAGTGGAAGACTCGAATAGAGGATTGTCATAGACGGTAAAGTCATCGAGCACATTGATCATATTCACTGATTCTCGGCCTCCAAAGGATTTGCCTGTAAGCTTCCCCATTTTAAAAACTTTTGAATCATCCCCGACTCGTAAGATTAACTCACCTTCGGCCACATCTACTAGAGCACGTCCGGTTCTCAAGAATGGACGACCAAGTATTAAAGGAATACGAGGGTCCATTTCATAATCAACTACGACAAAATCGACCGGGAAAGTAAATGTGCCAACTTTGATAAACACGTCTTCGGCTATACCAACGGGGTAAGCGAGAGTGCGGTTTGCAAGTTCGAGAGTCATCTTTGTAGGAATGAGATCGGGCAATGATAGTGTTTTCCAAACACTCAGTGGCATCAAATTAATACTAGCCCCGAGATCAGCAAGGGCAGTAAATTCTTCAGTTTTGTTGAACACGCAAGGCAACACAAAACGACCGGGTCTCCAAGCTTTTCTGGAAGTTCTCTAAGAAGGACTGCAGAGCAGTTTTCATTTAATCGTGTGTTGGCGAGTTCAATCAGTTTCTCCTTCTTGCTAAGCAATTCCTTGAATGCTTTGACAAATTTCGGCATGTGGCAAAGTGCTTCAACAAGGCTAATGTTGATGGTCATTTTAGATAGCATATCCACATATTTCGATACTTGACAGTCATTCTTAGTTAGCTCGTTGGTTTTGCCTATGCGAGAAGGGTATGGGATTCTAGGTTGATAAGGGTTAGGTGAAGGTGTAGTTGGTGAAGGTTGTGATGTTGAAGGGTCCTTCCGAGATACATCGTCATGATGAGGCGGAGACGGTAATGGTGTACTATTACTAGGTGTCGGAGGAGTAGGGATACATGGTGGTGGAGGAGGTGCGGATGATGGTGGTGGAATAGGTGGATCGACAATGGTAAGTCCACTACGCGTAGTTATAGCACTCACATTAGCTCGCGGATTGGGGACGGTGTTTGAAGGTAGAGAACCCGAAGAAGAAGAAGGTTGAGCTTCGGGCAAGAAACTAGCCAACAGATTCTTTAATTCAGTTGTTTGAGTGATGAAGGAGGATTGAAGATTTTCACGAACTTCGGTTCTGATGTCATTACCTTGCTTCAAGATATCTCCTTTCAAATTGATTATTTGGCTCTGTAGATTCTTGATTTGCTCACCTTGAGTTCTCATGATGGTGTCAACATCGAGATTAATGGGTGGGTTTTGTTGGGTGGGTGGTTGATAAGGGTTAGAAGCACGAGGTGGGATTTGGTTGCTTCTATTGTAGTTGTTGGCGGGGTTTTGGTTTTGAGGAGAAAAACCGGGTGAAAGGTAATTGTTTGAACGGTAACTCAGCAGATTTCTATCCCCTTGTTGTCTAGCTTGGTAATTTTCCGGTGAATAATTACCGTAAGCTGCATACACATTTTCCGGATTTCCTTGTGTCGAAGGACAATCGGTGTATGAGTGAGGACCGCCACATGTTTCACAAGGATTAGCAACCGCTTTAACTTGTTGTTGTTGTTGGTTTGAAGCGAGAAGCGTAATACTTTTGCTCATTTCGGCCATCATGCGGGTGAGTTCGGTCATGTCAGGATTTGCTGAGGTAGAAGAAACATTGACTCTCGGGTTGTTCCTTGAAGATGCAGAGGAATCCCAGTTCTTATGATGAGTAGTCATGTTTTCAATTAACTCTCTACACTCCTCGGGTCTCCTTTTCATGAATGTGCCACCGGCGGCTGCATTGATCGTATCACGATCTCGAAAAGTCAATCCGTTGTAGAAAGTATCGATCAAGGTGACCGGAAGCATGTTGTGGTTTGGACAACGGTCGATCAAGACATTATATCTCTCCCAAGCGTCAAAAAGAGATTCATCGGGATCTTGCATGAAACCGCTGATCTGATTACGAAGGCTTGTGACCATGGATGGTGGAAAGTAGCGCGAAAGAAAGCGTTGAGTCATATCATCCCAAGTGTGAATAGAATTCTTCGGGAGACGATCAAACCATTTCTCGGCATGATGCGATAAAGTATGTGGGAAGAGTTGTAGGCGGAGTACATCCATTGTGGCCCCAGGCAACTTCATGCTTTGGGTGATTGTAATGAACTTGTCGAGGTGTTTGTTGGCATCATCATCAGGCAATCCTCTAAATGGGTTTGTTTGTACTTGCTGAATCATGTGGTGCTTCAACGAAAACTCAGGAGCGTTGATTTGCATCGGCGCAATCGGTCCTCCTCGTCCAAACATTGTTGGTTGACAAAGTTCCTCCATGGTCCGAAGATCAGGCTGTGGAAGAGCATTGTTGTTATTGTTGAGGTGCGGTGGTTGATTATTGTTGTTAACACCTGCCATATCTAAATCTTCCTGAGGCTCGGGCTCTTGATAATTAGAAGATCTAGTACGCATACACCTGAAAATGCAAAAGAAAAAGAAACCAAACACAAAAACAATATATATACACAATAAAGATAAAATCCTTTTGGAATTTTGAAATTTTTAATTTTTATGGTTTTTTATTAATTTTTAATTTTTATGATTTTTTTGAATTTTTTAGGCAAGAAAAATAACGTTCACAAGTAAACGGATCCCAAAAAGCAACGTGTCTAGCACAGAAAACTGTTGATCTTAACGAAAAGAGCCGGCAGCGGCGCCATTTGATACAAGGCTTTTGCCTAGTAAGAAAGATTCGTTTCAAGTATGTCTAATCGAATTGATCTTAGCTCTCTATGTGACTTCGTTTTATTTTGGTGGGAACAAAGATGTGTCGTTGTAGTATTTTAAAAGTAAAATGTGCAAAGCAATCTAAGCCTAATTAAAGTAAAGGTTCAAGTATTTAAAAACGAGGCTGAAATTAAAGGCACTAAAGTAAATTACATAAACTTAAATCTATCTAAAGCAAACTTAAAGTGCGACTAAAACTAAAGCAATTCTAAAATAACACTAAGGCAAATAATCTTAAAGTGCAATTTAAATAAGAGGCAAGAAAAATAAAGCTTGAAAATAAAAATAAAAATCAAAGACAAAAGCTAATAAGAACCTGAATACAGCTCATTCGGAATAAACCTTCGTTTGGAATAATCACTCGTCCTAAATGTCACCTTTGGTTGAAATGATTCTTCTTCACTTGGAATATTACCAAAATCCTTGATCCGGAACAAATTGGTCTGAATATGTCACTTATCCAAAACAATGCTTCGTTCGGAACTTACTGATTCGGAACTTGTAAAACCTGCCTTGATTCGGAAGTATTAGGTCACCCCTTGATTCGGAAGTTTCCGAATGAAGCTCCTTGATTCGGAAGTTTAGAACTTCCGAATGAACCTTTCTTGAGTCGGAAGATTACCCTTGATCCGGAACTTATGGAAGTTCCGAATGAACAACCTTGACTCGGAAGTTTCTGACTTCCGAATGAACAGCCTTTATTCGGAACTTTGGTCCTTGATTCGGAACTTTAAGTTGATTCGGAACTTTTGAAAAGTTCCGGATGAAACCCATGGTTCGGAACTTTGGAGTTCCGAATGAATTCCTTTGGTTCGGAAGTTTTCACTTCGTCCGGAACTTTGAAAGTTCCGGATGAACAAGCTTGGTTTGGAACTTTTGGAGTTCCGGATGAAACCTTGATTCGGAACTTTGGGAGTTCCGAATGAGCTCTTCCCTCCTTCTTGGTTCGGAACTATTCCTGGAAAGATCAGAAACAAGCAAACACACCCGAAGAACAAGGAAAACATTAATAGCAGATATAACCAAAAATCAATCAAATAAACACAATCGATCAAAACTAAACAGTAACGAGATCATTAGATAACATAAACAAACAATTTAAAACATGAAATCAAACAACTTTAACCAAAATAATCAAACACCACTTGGATCAAAATAAAAGCATGAACATGAGCATAACATAAACACATGAATCAAGGAATAAGAAAGGTAGATAAGAGATTGACAAGATAAAATAAAGATTTGACAAGAATTAAAATGAAAACTTACTTGGAATTAAATGGTAATTAAGGTGCATAACATGAATTTAAATGACATGAAAAGTAAATGACAAGATATGAAAATGGTGGAAGACTAATTGTCACACTTAGCCAACAAGAGTGAAAAAATGACTAATCTAATCTATTTATAGGGGAGGATTAAGGAAGCTTCCTCCCCTCCTTCCTTTCTTGTTAATTGCAAGATTAAGTCCCTTTCTTCTTAATTCTTCATTAATTGCGTCATTAGTCCTTTTCTTCTAATCTTCTTTAAACTTGGACTTAAGGGACTTTTGGCTTCGGGATTTCTTCGAACTCGTCTTTAAATTCTTCAATAAAATAGACTTGAATTCTTCGGCTTTTGATAAACTTCCGTCTTTTGACTTTTTCTTCGATAAATCTTCAGAATTGGTCGTAGACTTCCGTTCTTTTTGCACTCTTGACTTCTTGACTTCGTCTTTCATCCTTTTCTTCAATAAAAGCCCGTAAATGCCCATGAATGTCCGTGTTTTCTCCACTTTTCACCTTTTCACCCTAAATCACAACAAAAACACAAACCACGCATAATTCCGACATAAAAGACATAAAATACACGTTTTGGCTCGGTTATTATTGTAGTTAAGTGGTAGAAAAGATGGGTGTTTACACACCTATCATCCACCGCCACAAGTATATACTTGTTTCCCTTAGAAGATGGAAAAGGTCCCATGAAATCAATGCCCCATACATCAAATATCTCACACTCTTGAATAAAATTTTGTGGCATCTCATCACGTTGCGTAATTTTTCCTTGTCTTCGACACACATCACAAAATTTTACCATCTCATGGGCATCTTTATAAATGGAAGGCCAATAGTAACCCGAATCAAAGACTTTCTTGGCGGTATAGTAGGGCCCAAAATGTCCACCCGTAGGTCCTTTATGACATGCTTCTAAGATCTTAAATGCCTCGGGCCCATCTACACACCGTCTAATGATTTGGTCCGGACATTGCCTAAAAAGATAAGGATCATCCCAAAAGTAGTACTTAACTTCCTTAAGAAATTTCTTCTTTTGTTGATAAGTAAGACCCTCAATAAGCACATTTCCCACAAGATAGTTTGCTATATCCGCAAACCAAGGAGTGGCATCCTATTGGGAAGAGATAGACATGAGCTCCTCTAATGGAAAAGATTCATTGATTTCTTGATGTGGAAAATCTCCTTGAAAAGGATGCTCAAGTCTACTCAAGTGATCCGCCGCTAAATTCTCAGCCCATTTCTTATCACGAATTTCTATCTTAAACTCTTGAAGCAACAAAACCCATCTGAAAAGACTAGGCTTAGCATCTTGTTTTTTCATAAGATACTTGAGAGCGGAATGATCCGTATACACTATGGTTTTGGATAGCACAAGGTATGGTCTAAATTTCTCAAAAGCATAGACTATAGCAAGCAACTCTTTTTCCGTGGTAGTGTAATGAAGTTGTGCACCGGTCATGGTTTTACTCGCATAGTGTATAGGTTGAAAATTCTTATTCACTCTTTGACCTAAGACGGCCCCCACCGCATAATCACTAGCGTCACACATAAGCTCAAAAGGTAATTCCCAATTTGGAGAAACCAAAACGGGAGCCTTTGTCAATTTCTCCTTAAGAGTCTCAAAAGAGTCCAAACAATCTTGGTTAAAAATGAAAGGAGCCTCTTTTTCCAAGAGGTGAGTCATCGGTCTAGCGATCTTAGAAAAATCTTGTATAAAACACCTATAAAATCCCGCATGACCTAAGAAACTCCTCACACCTTTAACCGAGGTGTTGGGAATAAATTAAGGCCAGATCACTTGAGCGCTGACAAGAACAATTCAAGCGTTGACAAGAGCAAAACAAGCGCTGACAGCTCAAGCGTTGACAAGTTAAAGTCAAGCGTTGACACATTGAGGACAAGCACTGATGGAAGATATATTCTACGCGTGTATTATATTCTAGAATACTTCTAGTAAAGATAGGGACGACAATGTATTTTCTATGTTTATCTTTACCTAGAATAGTTGATACGTAGATTATTGTACAAGGCTTCTTATGTCTATAAAAGAAGGCCTTTAGGTTAATGTTTAATATAATTTTCATATAAGTTTTCATTCGTAAACATCTTTCATTGTAAGCAAGTTCGACATTCATAATCAAAGTGAAAGTTTGTTTACATCTTGTGTGTTCTTGTTTAAGTGTTAAATTCCGCATAACACTTAGATTCATAAAGCGTATACAAAGGTTTCTCTACGTGTATTACTTGATCTAATCTCGTATACACAAAGCTAATCGATCTAAGTTTGGGATCAACAAGTGGTATCAGAGCTTGTTGAGGAACTTTTGATCTTAAAGAACACCAGAACCCTAAAATCACCAAAACCCTAATTTTCTCAGAAACCCTAACAACATCATGTCTGAAGCAACAACCTCCTCCTCCTCAGCCTTACCAAACATCAAGATTCCCATGCTTGATGCAACCAACTTTGACTTATGGAAGTTCAACTTTGAACAATATCTGGGGATCTATGACTACACACTCTGGGAGATTATTGAATATGGAAACACTTTCAATAAAGCTCAAAAGATTCTTGATGCCATTACTCAAAGATCAGCTGTTGAAGGATGCCCTGAAGAGGATAAGAAAGAAAAACCTGGAGATGGTAGAGCTGTAGCTGCTGATGACATTGCAAAGAAAAGGGTTGACATGAAAGCCCTAAATATTCTGAAAGTCTCGTTGGGACAAGAAAACCAACATAAATATAGAGGCTATGAATCTGCTAAGGATCTTTGGGAAGCTCTTGAAGTTGCATATGGTGGCAATGCAGACACTAAGGAAGAAAAGAAAAAGCAACTTCTGCATGATTATGCTGTCTTCAAAGCTCAACCCAATGAGAAACTGAGTAGTGTGAGAAGCAGATTGCTTGACATTACAAGCAAGTTGTCCTTCATGGGGACACAAGTTGGTGATGTTGACATCAATGCTACCTTTCTTAAAAGTCTTGGTGAGGCATGGAAGATTGAGGCAAGATCTATTCTTGCCAACAATACTTACAAGAGCTCCTCGTTTGATGACATCTACAACAAACTAAGACTGTTGGAAGATGAAACTCTTTTAGAGCATGGAAGCAAATCTACCACCAGCAACATGGCCTTCTTCTCTCATAGTAAAGGTCAATTCAATCAGAAGGACTCTTATATGCATCCAGTTACTAGATCATCATATGTCAGCGCTGGAACAAGTCCTTTCAACGTCTCCTACTCAGACGCTGACACATTCAAGAATGACTCCCCAAGAGTTAAACCTGCTGGTTTGGATTTGGATACTGTTTGTGCTTACATTGCTTCTTTGCCCAATGGTTCAGTGATTACATATGAGGACCTTGAGCAGATAAGTGATGAGCACTTGGAAGAGATGGACATCAAGTGGAACATGGCTCTTGCTAGTATAAGAGCAAATAGGTGGAACAGAAGGTTTAAAAAGAAGATGACCTTCAATGCTAAAGACACAGCTGGATTTGATAAATCCAAAGTTAAATGCTACAACTGTCATCGTATGGGGTACTTCATGAGGGAATGCAGATCTCCTAGAAGATCTGATGCTGGTAAACCCTCAAGTCAGGTTGTTAAAGCTCAGGATTCCAAAGCTATGGTTGCAGTTCAAGGAATTGATGGTATAGGATGGGATTGGAGCTATCTGGCTAAGAATGCTGAAGAGGATAAAGCTTTGGTTGCTGATATTGAAGAAGAAGAGCATGTTGAATATGCTCTCATGGCACACTCCTCCTCTTCATCTGATAATGAGGTATATGATGATGCTTTTTGTAGCAAAGGTTGTAGGTTAAATACTGAAAGACTTAACAAAGAGGTGTTAAAACTAAAAGATGACATGAGTACTGAAAGATGTAAATTGTCTAATTACCAACTAGCTCTTATTGAAACTGAGAAAACCATTTCTGAATACAAGAAAATGGAATTTGACTTAAAAGATAAGATCAATATCTTAAAACATGAGTTAGAGGGTAGTATGGATATTAGAAACATCATGAAAAAGGATAATGGTGAATTACAGGCTAAGTTAGATGAGGCCATTAAGAATAAAGATAATGTTAGCCTCAAAATTTAAAGATTTGATAAAGCCACCCAAACCCTAGGAGACTATGTAGCTCAACAAAGGGATCCTAAAGACATGACAGGGATTGGGATGAATGATTACTCTTTAGTTCCACCACCAGCTGGTGACTTCTATGGTGTCCAACGAAGGGACTTATCTTGGACTGGTTTACCAGAGCTCCAAGAGGAGGAATTCATTCCTCCACCAAGAGTTGTCACTCCAGTGGAAGAGTATCAACAAAAATTGACTGACCTAAATGAGTGGAAGAAAGCTAACCCTACTTTATTTGTTAAGGGAGGTTTGCTATGTGAAAATCCCAATGAATCACCACCCATTAAGGTTACTAACCCAATCACTGGTAAAGCTGTTGACCTAGGCTCAAACACTGTTAGAAGACCTACCATTAAATATGCAGAGATGTATAGGAATAATAGGTCACCCAAGAGCCAAGTTAGCAATAATGGAACAGGTTTCTTCTCTTCTAGACCTAAGGTTGTGTCTAAGAAAGCCTGTTACACTTGTGGTAGCTTTTCACATTTGGCTTACAAGTGTGTCAACGCTCCTAAAGCCAGCACTGACAGGAATAATTTCAGCTGTCAGGAACAAAGTCAACGTTGTTAGAAAGTCAAACGTTGTCAGACCCAAACCTTGTGTGCAGCAAAGTCCCCAAGTGATTAGACCTGCCCCATTCTTTTCTAGAAGGTCTAACACTCATGGACAAAGACCCTTTCAAAAGACAAACACCTGGTCAAATAGGCAATGGGTTTCTGTAGCAAACCCTAGGTTCAACGCTGACAAGTGTAAAATCAGCGTTGACATGACAAATTCTAACTCCGATAGAAACGTGACCAGACCTAAATATTTGCAGCCACAAGGTAAGGGGTCTAAAGCTTCTTCAAGCTTAACATGGAGACCCAAGAAAGATCAAAACCCTAATGATAATGGAATTTCAATGACTTTCAATAGATTTAATTACATATCAAAGGTCATTACAAAACCTATTGGGGTTAACTGGGTATTTCATCCTAAAAAGGATGAGAATGGGGTTGTTGTGAGAACTAAGTCTGTTCTTATTGAACAACCAGATGAATCCAAGTCTTTTGAGACTTGGGTTCCCAAAGAAAACTAATTTGTTTTCTTTATGTGCAGGGCATTCAAAGACAGATCAATGATTATGGATATTGGGATAGTGGATGCTCAAGGCACATGACAGGGAAGGAAGACTATCTGACGAATTTAACTCCTATTAAAGATGGTGATAAGGTATACTTTGGAGGTGGATATGGAACTATCACAGGCAAAGGAACCCTTCTCACCAATAATCTGCGTTTTGAGAACGTCTTCCTGGTAAAAGAACTTGATTACAATCTGTTTAGTGTATCATAAGTTTGTGATAACAAAAATAAAGTTCTTTTCACTTATACTGAGTGTTTGGTGTTAAGCAAGGATTTTAAGATCCCTGATGAGAAATATATTGAGTATAGAACACCTAGGCATAAGGACATATATAATGTGAATTTAAGTGGGATTAAAATGAATACCAATATGTCTTGTTTTTATGCTAAGGCCTCAGTAGATGAGAGTAATTTGTGGCACAGGAGATTAGGGCACATAAATTTTAAAAATATAAATAGACTTGTGAGGCTTGGTTTAGTTGATGGTTTGCCTGAGAAGGCCTTCCACAATGACCACTCTTGTGTTGCATGTCTTAAAGGCAAGCAGCACAAGGTCTCATTCAAGTCCAAACAGGTGCATACTAGTTCCAGACCTCTTCATATGCTTCACATGGACCTCTTCGGTCCAACAAATATAGAAAGTGTGAATGGTAAGTCATATTGCTTTGTTGTCACAGATGATTTTTCTAGATTTACTTGGACATTCTTTCTAGCTATGAAGAGTGACACAGCTGATGTTCTTATTGATTTTATCACTCAGATTGAGAAAAGGTCTGGCAATGAGGTTAAAATGCTTAGGAGTGATAATGGTGGAGAATTTAGGAATAAGAAGTTAGATGATTTCTATGCCAGGAAAGGAATTACAAGGCAATTTAGCATTGCTAGAACCCCACAACAAAATGGGGTTGTTGAGAGGAAAAATAGAACCCTAATTAAAGCAGCCAGAACAATGTTGGCTGATGCTCACTTTCCTATAGCCTTTTGGGCTGAGGCTGTTAATACAGCATGCTATGTGCAAAATAGAGCATTGGTTAACAAAATTCAGAACAAAACACCTTATGAGTTACTTTGGGGAAGAAAACCTAATATTGGTTTTCTTAGACCTTTTGGTTGCCATGTAGTAGTGTTGGATACTAGTGATGCCTTAGGGAAATTTAGTGCAAAAGGTGATGAGGGTTACTTCATGGGGTATTCAGTGCAGAGCAAGGGTTATAGGGTTTACCTTAAAGAGGACAAACATATAGTTGAAAGAGTACATGTTAGATTCTTAGAGAATAAACCTAGTGATCCTGAAAGTGGTCCTAATTGGTTGTTTGATTTGGAACCCTTATCTAGAACATTAAATTATATGCCTGTCACTAATCCAGACATTGTGAAGGTCACTTCAAATGTTGTGGAGGAACAAGTTGTTAATGTTTCAGGTACACAGGGTCATGAGAAGGTTGGATCACAAGCAGAAAAGGCATCTCCTACATTAGAATATGTCACAATTCCCATTTGGACAGATGCTTTTGCTGCTGCTGCTGCTGGACAAGATAATGGTAGTTTCCAAATACCACCAGATACAAACATGCATGGTTCTTCAGGCGCAGACAAAGGCAAATCTAGCGCTGACAAGACCAATTTAGACGTTGATGGATCAGACGTTGACAACAACATTTCAAGCATTGTTAGCCCAGACGCTGACAACCAAGATTCAGACGTTGACAACACTTATGGGCATCTTTTCTCTTCCAGTTTTGAACAAGGTGGACCTTCCAATATTCTTGAAGAAGTTCACATTGATCAAAGAGAGTCTGATGAGGAAGATATTGGCAATATGGAGCGTGAGGTTAAGGACACCAGACTTTTTGAAGGAGGAGTTCTCACTTCCACAATGAAGAATCACCCCCCATCCCAGATCATTGGTGATATTATGACTCTAGTTCAGACTAGAAGATCTCATCAAGGTCTTGGTGGGTTTATTGCCAATATACACAAGAAGGTTGATACCCCTCTTGTGCAAGCATGTTTGTTTGCATGTTTTCTGTCACAAGAAGAACCCAAGAAAATATTTGATGCTCTCAAAGAACCAAGTTGGGTGGAAGCAATGCAGGATGAGCTTCACCAATTTGCAAATCAGGACGTTTGGGAGCTGGTTGATTGTCCTAGATATGTCAGACCTATAGGGACAAGATGGGTTCTCAGGAACAAAAGATATGAAAGAGGCATTGTGGTCAAAAACAAGGCAAGGTTAGTGGCTCAAGGTTATACACAAGAGGAGTGGATAGACTATGAGGAAGTCTTTGCACCAGTTGCAAGGATTGAAGCTATTAGGATTTTTCTAGCCTATGCCTCCTGCATGGGCTTCACAGTCTATCAAATGGATGTCAAGAGTGCTTTTCTCTATGGCACCATTGTTGAGGAAGTATATGTAATGCAACCTCCTGGTTTTGAGGATCCAGAGCATCCTGATAAAGTGTATAGAGTCAAAAAGGCTATGTATGGCCTTCATCAGGCCCCTAGAGCATGGTATGGTACTTTTTCTACCTTTTTGGTGGACAATGGATTCAAGAGGGGCACCATAGATCAGACACTATTTACAAAGAAGAAAGGCAAGGATGTGTTGCTTGTGCAGGTCTATGTTGATGATATCATTTTTGGGTCTACTGATCCAAAGATGAGTGAGGATTTCTCCAAGCTTATGACAGACAAATTCAAGATGAGTGCTATGGGGGAGATGAACTTCTTTCTTGGTTTACAAGTTCAGCAGAAAGAGGATGGTATCTTCATCTCCCAGGACAAATATGTTGCTGAGATCTTGAAGAAGTTTGGCTTTTCTCCACATGAAAAAAGGGCTACTACTCCTATGGTTAGAGAACATCCTTGGGGAAAGATTGGAGATGGGAAAGATGTTGATGTCAGACATTATAGATCCATGATTGGATCCTTGATGTATCTTACTGCCTCCAGACCTGATATCATGTTTGCTGTGTGTGCTTGTGCACGCCATCAAGTGACTCCCAAAGAATGTCACCTTTATGCTGTGAAGAGGATCTTTAGGTACCTATGATGCTATCCTAGTCTTGGTTTGTGGTACCCAAAGGATTCACCATTGGAGCTGATTGCATATTCAGATAATGATTATGGAGGTGATAAATTTGATAGGAAATCCACAACTGGTGGATGTCAGTTTCTTGGGAGCAGGTTGATATCTTGGCAATGCAAGAAACAAACAGTGGTGGCTAATTCTACAACTGAAGCAGAGTATGTGGCTGCAGCTGCATGTTGTGGCCAAGTTTTGTGGATTCAGAACCAGCTGTTGGACTATGGGTATAATTTCATGCATACTAAGATATTTGTTGACAATAATAGTACTTTATGCATCATTAAGAATCCTGTACATCATTCTAAAACTAAACACATAGAAATTAGACACCATTTTATAAGAGATTGCTTTGAGAAAGGTTTAATACAACCAGATAGGGTTGACACTGAGGAAAATGTGTCAGATTTATTAACTAAACCTTTTGATGGTGGGAGATTTCAATACTTGGTAACAAGTATTGGAATGGTTAATCTCACATAATATGTGTTTTGGATTCTTTTTGTAAAAGTATGTACAGGATGATGCATTATTATTATTGGTCTTATTAATGATTTAGATTTTCCACTATATTTTTCTAACATTGACAAAGGTTGCTTGAACGCTGATAAGTGTTTTTGCAACGTTGTCAGCAATATAATTGTCTAACGCTGACAAAGCTTCCCTCAACGCTGTCATGTGTTATCGGGGCATTGTCAGCAACAATGTTAGTTTTGTGGTTTTCAATCTAAATGTGCAGATGGTGTTAGCAGTATACCATTGGATACAGAGTTGCTTATGGATCAATGGAGAAGCACTTGGACAAGTTTTTATTTATGGATGATGGTTGGAATGTTTCATTCCTATCTTGACATAAATTTTTTATGTTCATGCATGATTTTCGCAAACTTTTTGTATCATAGTTTAAGGGGAGGTTTTAGGAACCTTTAGGATGTTTGGGTATCCATATGATACTCTTATCACAATTCTAGATTGTGTCCACAGGTGAGTATGAGTTAGTTTTACTAAATCATGAGGCACTGTAGCATGCATAGTATATCAACTTTGCATGCTGCCAAGACATTTTTGGCCTAGAATTGGTTGTGGTCTGTTGGGAGACTTGGGAATGATTTTGATATGGGATTTACATGGGAGTAACAAGGATTTTATAAGGTAACTTGGTTGTTAAGAGTTTTGGTGAGCAAGGGACACTAGAGGACTGTTATGTCTATCTTGCTTATGCAAGTGTGCATAACTGGACAGTGCTTGCCGCCCTATAATAATTATCAGCTTTTGGTTATCTTCTCTAGGATAAATTACTTGTTAAGGTCATTTTTCACTTTTTAAAATATTTTTATTTTTGGACGCTGACAAGAATTTTCCAAGCGTTGTTGTGACGAAATTGGACGCTGACATGGCTATAGGCAAACGTTGACAAGACTATAGCCGTTGGGCGTTGATAGGTTATTTTTGACCGTTGACACTCAATGGGACCTACCCAGTTGTTACTTTTTGACATATTTTGAAGCCGTAATTTTAGGAGTTGTTACTTTCATTTAATGCATGAGATAACTTATAACTTTTTCAATATTTTCATGATTGATTATTGAAAATCTTTGCCTATTTTTGGGCCAATCACATGCATTCTTTTTCTCCTATAAATTTGGCTCCTATTTTGAACAAGGTATCTATAATTCTTGTCTAACACTTTTATCTTATCAACTTAATCTTCTTCACTTAAAATTAACAGCTTTCATCAATGGCACCAAAGTTTAAACCAACAGAATTAGAATTGGGGTTCAGATCACAACACAACATGATTGCATATCTTGAAGCTGATGATGCTCTGTTTCCCCAATACACACAAATGGTGGCGTATTTGAACGCATCCCTATTAAGGTATGCTCTTTCTCATGCACCACTCATTCTAGTCACACACATTAAGCAGTTTTAGAACACTGTTAGTTCCTCAACAGTTAATGGAGTAACCACATTGACTTCTATTGTTCATGGGAGATCTTGGGTGGTTACTGAGGCCTTGGTACGCCAAGCCTTGCATCTTGATGATGCTGATGGTATAGCCATCCTTCCCATAAATGAAATAGAACAAGGGCTTAGGGCTTTGGGATATCCTTTTCCTGATGAAGGTACTCTTAATAAGTATCATAAGCAGGAATTTCCCCCAGCCTGGAAGTACCTCATACATGTCCTCCTTCAATGTTAAGTCCCAAATGTACTACACACAATAAGATCAATAGATCCATTGCAAGTGCTATTGTGTGCATTGCAACAGGGCAAAAATATAACTATTCTAAAATGATTTTTGAGGGGATGTGTAAAAACAAGGGGACAAAAATGACTTTAGCTTATCCCCGTTTTCTGCAAATGGTTTTTGATGATCAAGGATACTGCTCAAGGGATCACAATGATTTTTATAAGATCCCTGAGCAAAAGAAAGCTATTTTTATGAAGATGGATTCACCACCCCATAGAGACTTACCTTTAACCCAAGCCATGCTTGCTGTTATTGCAGCAGCACAACCCCAACCAGACCCCCAACCTCAAATTGATCCTCAACCACAACTTGAACCCATTCCTGAACCTTTACCTTCACCTGAACACATGCAACTTGACCAAGAACCCTTTGATGCTGACACATCAAATGTTGGCGTTGATGTGCCTATTTCTAACGCTGACACACAACCTTCACAATCCCAAACACCCCTTAACCAACCCACATCTACCCATTCTTCCACACCATCTTCCACACTCCCTGAATATAGGTTGATGAAACGCCAAAGGACTACTGGAGTGTTCTCCTCTGGTGGTCCTAGCCATGTAGCAGAGAGAACCACCACCACAAGTGTGGCTGGTGACCTGGATGAGGCTGAGACTATTGGTTCTGGCTTAGAGGCTGGCCAAGGCAGTCCCACCATAATTAAGTCCTCATCCTTGCCCAATGAATCTGACTTGGGAGGTCAAATTCCCATTTCAGAAGACGGAAGACTGGAACCAATGACTCTTTTGGAATTGACGGCAGTCTGCATTAGCTTGCAAAAGCAAAATGCAGACTTAGTACAAATTGTCAGCTCACAAGGCCTTGAACTCAAGCAATTGAGGGAGAGGATTGTTGTTTTGGAAAGTGATCGTGCTAGAAGGGGTATGGAGGAATCTTCCAAAGGGGAGGAAGATCAAATAAATCTGAGTGATAAGGGCAGCCAGGATGGTCAATCAATGGATGTTGCTGAGGCCCTTACAACTTTGAAGAAACAAACAGGTTTTGATACGTCCTTAGTCTCTCCCACCAACTTAAATTTGTAATTTACAGCTATGTTGAGAGAGGTTACACAAGGCGCTGAGGGAAAATATTTGAGCGTTGACAAGGAAAATTTGGACGCTGATAGAAGTATTTTGGGCGCTGATAGGATAAATTTGGGCGTTGACAGACCTGCACATGAAGGTGATGTATCCCAGTCATCATCTATCATCAAGGAGGTTTCTACTCAGTTATTACCATCTACCTTACCAACCATTGCACCATCAGATAAGGGTAAGGGTAAAATGGTAGAAGAGATTGTTCCAAAGGATGCAGCTCAAGTTGAGTTTGATAGAAGATTAGCTGCACAAATCATGGAACAAGATGAAAAGGAAAAGTCACCATTTGTTGTGACTTCAGAAGAAGAAAGTGATGGAGCTAGCTCAGACTCAAGTGTGATGATTATAGAACCTGAAAGGCTTGAGTATGGTGATGAGTTTGCTAGGGAAAAGTTGAGAGAATTGAAATTGCAGGTTGACTTTGACATGCCAGAGGTGGTTCAAATGTACATTGCTTGGGAAGAAAGATGCATGGATAATCCAGACTTGACCATTTCAGATAAAATATGGGGTTTGGAGCTTCTTCTTAGAGTTCAGAAGGATTGCCAGGTAATTTTGAAACACAAGGCAAGCAATATTCTCTCAGAGTTGAAAAGGGATAGAAGGGAGCTCTACTTTATGTTGCTCAGATGTCATGGAGTTGGATGGACATATCAGAAGTTGAAGGCTTTGACATTTGATGAGTTGGAAAACAGGGCTTATCCCATTTGGGTGAGAGTGCAGGAAGCAAACACTCTCAGACTTCTTTCAGATGAAAGAAAGGAGCAACTTGCAGAAGAAATGGAAATCAAGAAAGCTATGATGGTTCCCAGGCCAGTGAAGAAGGGAATTTCATTTGAGTTTCCAAAAGATATGGATCCACTATATCCAAGTGAAGCAGTTATAAGAAAGAGCCTCAAGCTCTCCCCATTAGAAGCTTCAGATATGGTGCAAGTGTTACCATTAGATTCCAGGAACCCAATTGTGAGCTATGAAGAAGATGAATGTGGGTTCTGGAAGATTGGCAGATTTGGCAAGGAGGTACACACTTTTACCACTCTCATATCTTTGTTTGCAAGTTGTGATAGAGAAGACTTGGTGGACCTTTGGAGGTTGCTGGAGACCAAGTATGAGGCTGAAGCACCAACTTCAGCTAATGGAATAAAACTTTAGACCACATTCAAAAGAATGTGTGGACCAAAAGATGAGGATCCTGCAATTTGGAAGGATCTTGAAGATGACCTCAGTGGTCTTCAATGGAGGTTATATTCAGCTGCTGGTGTATACCATTTAAGTTCTACAAAGTTTGCTGAGTATCTACTTGTGGATGCTCAGTATTTCATATCCAAGGCTATTTTGGAAAAGATGAAGGACACTCAGCTGGAAATAGATTATTCAAGTGACGTGGCAAAAGATTTGATCAGATTTATTCATTATCAATATGAGAAGGTTTGTAAGATTCCTCCTAGTCCTTAATGCTTATTCAGAAACTTGATCATAAGAGTGGATATCAAGTTTAGGGGAGGATTGTTGGGAATAAATTAAGGCCAGATCACTTGAGCGCTGACAAGAACAATTCAAGCGTTGACAAGAGCAAAACAAGCGCTGACAGCTCAAGCGTTGACAAGTTAAAGTCAAGCGTTGACACATTGAAGACAAGCACTGATGGAAGATATATTCTACGCGTGTATTATATTCTAGAATACTTCTAGTAAAGATAGGGACGACAATGTATTTTCTATGTTTATCTTTACCTAGAATAGTTGATACGTAGATTATTGTACAAGGCTTCTTATGTTTATAAAAGAAGGCCTTTAGGTTAATGTTTAATATAAGTTTCATATAAGTTTTCGTTCGTAAACATCTTTCATTGTAAGCAAGTTCGACATTCATAATCAAAGTGAAAGTTTGTTTACATCTTGTGTGTTCTTGTTTAAGTGTTAAATTCCGCATAACACTTAGATTCATAAAGCGTATACAAAGGTTTCTCTACGTGTATTACTTGATCTAATCTCGTATACACAAAGCTAATCGATCTAAGTTTGGGATCAACACGAGGTGGATAGGGGAAGCTTAGCAATCACATCAATTTTAGCTCGATCCACTTCTAATCCCTTGTTGGATATTTTGTGTCCTAAAACAATTCCCTCTTTCACAATAAAGTGACATTTCTCCCAATTAAGCACTAAACGTGTTTCCTCACAACGCTTAAGCATTCTCTCTAGATTGGTGAGACATGAAGTAAATGAATTTCCAAAGACGGAAAAATCATCCATAAAAACCTCCATAGTTTGCTCTATCATGTCATGGAAAATCACCATCATGCACCTTTGAAACGTCCCCGGTGCATTACATAGGCCAAAAGGCATCCTCTTGTAAGCAAATGTACCGTAGGGACAAGTGAATGTGGTCTTTTCTTGATCCTTAGGGTCAATGGGTATTTGGAAATAACCCGAAAAGCCATCAAGAAAGCAATAGTACTCATTTCCCACTAAGCGTTCAAGCATTTGATCCATAAAAGGTAATGGGAAATGGTCTTTCCTAGTAGCCTCATTGAGTTTCCTATAATCAATACAAACTCTCCAACCGGTAACAAGTCTTGTAGGAATAAGCTCATTGTTCTCATTAGGCACTACGATGATTCCACCCTTCTTTGGAACACAATGTACCGGGCTAACCCATGGAGAGTCGGAAATGGGGTAAATCATACCCGCATCAAGGAGTTTAATCACCTCCTTCTTAATGACCTCATGGATTTTTTGGTTAACTCTTCGTTGACTTTGAATGGCGGGTTTGTAGTCATCCTCCATAAGGATTTTGTGTGTACAAAAATGTGGATCAATTCCCCTTATGTCGGATATTTTCCAAACTAAAGCTTTCTTGTGTTTCTTAAGGACTTCAATAAGTTGCTCCTTCTCATCCTCTTTCAACTCTTTAGCAATGATCACGGGTAATTGGTCTTTGCCCTCTAAGAAAGCATACTCTAAGTGGGATGGAAGATCCTTAAGTTCAATTGGAGGTGGACTCTCTATGGAAGGTTTTACTATGGAAGGATTCTCATTGGTAGCTTCTTGTGGAGTAGGAGAAGGAATAGGGTCCTCATTGAGCAACTTTTGGATAGTAAGAATATCTTCTCCCCAATTAATGGGAGAATCATCATCACCAAGAAAGTTTGACTCAAATTCCTCCAAGAGGAAATCACTCTCTCCAAAAGGTGTTAAAGAGGGAGTAATTGAGGCTACGGTTTCAACATGGGGCATCTCATCACTAGTACTCTTGCAAGCATCATGAAAGTGTTCATCACACACTT